>CM057810.1:108568645-109168645 GCA_030067965.1 Latrodectus elegans
TGAACTCAAAAAAAGAGGGTAATTTATAAGCGTATTTCTATTACATGAGATATATTTCTATAAAATAACTTAATGCATTACATTAATTTAAAATGCATAGTATAATACTCCAATTATGTTAATTCATACTACAATTAATAAAATTTCTTAATTCATTTAATCCCAATCAAGTTAGTTGTTTGTAAAATAAAATTGTTCAACTTTTTAAAATAATTATTAGTATATTTCTCAAATAAAGCATTCTGCATAAAATAATGAGACTCAATATTTTCAACATTGATTTTTTTTAGATTTAAATTTTATATTATGATAGGCACATTTATTTATTTATTTAAAAATATCAAAATATTCATTTTTCATTCTTATCTTCGAAAATATAGTTCAAACGAAGAAGTATAGGAATATGTGCAGAAAATGGAAATGTTAGAGCTGAGCTAAAAATATAGCCTTTAAATCAGATGCATGTATTTTCTGTTCTTTAGTGGAAACATTTTGCATGAAAATAAATTTTTTGGGGAAGTGAAGTGGAAAAAAAATTATCTATTTGGCAAAAAGTATTGTTGAGTTGAAACATATGAACTGAATAAAAGATATTTTTTTGTTATACTATATATTGAAATACCACTGAAACAAAAATCATTCTGTTTTTATTATTATCCGTAAAAGATCATTGAATATACTTTTTCTGTTTTAATAAACCTTCAGTTAAAATTTTCTATCACAAGAAAAAATTCATAAGGTCTTATACAAAGTTCTAAGTAAAAAATATGCCAATGTTTCAGCACTTAAAAAAGTAAGAATGAACTTCTAAAACGCTGCTTTTAACTTTCCTGCTTTTTAAAATATAATAGACAGATGCTTAACGAAGAAGTAAACGCACAAATGTAATACATTTTACTTTATTATTTACGAAAAGTATTAAAATTCATTAAGCATTTTTCCTCATATAAAATAAGGTAATTAGTTTTTCTTTCAGTTATGAAAACTATGTTTAACTATTTTATAATGATAAACAACTATTCAAGTTATGTAATATTTTTTCTGAGTATTTCGAAGGCTTTTTGGATTAAGATGTATTATTATGTTTACTTATATATTGCCGAGAATGAAACAATATAGAAAACTCTACGATAGAGTCGAAAACTCAAAAGTAACTAAATCAAAAAGCATTATTTTACTGATAATATGTGTGCTTTTTAATAAAAATTTAAAAAAAGAAACTTTAAATGAAACATGAATTCCAAATTCTTACAACTGTATTTGTCAATTTAAGAACATTTAAAATCTAAAAATGTCATTAAAGAATGTATCATGTTAAAATTTTTAAAAATATTACACATACATTTTAAATAATTTTAAATTAATGTCTTAATATGAGAAGACGCGTAGTTTTATTAAAATTAAACTACTTTACTACCATTAAACTGAAATTAAATGTACTATAAAAAATGGTACCAAAGAGAATTGTACATTAAAAAGTTTCTTAATCTTTTTAAAATATATAAAGCCTAGAATAGACGTAAAAAAATTTAGAAAAAAGGCACATAATGTGAAAAATTTATAATTTCAAAATTCGTTTGTAATTAATTAACATATTATATTAATATTAATCCTTCTGTTTATTCTTACTTATTTCAAAAATAATATAATTATGTTTCATTTTTAGAACAAATATATAATAATTTGAATTGAAAATTATTCAGCAACGTCAAGTAAAACTTTTTTCGCATATTAATTTCTCAATTTTATATTTAATCACATCGCTAAGTCAATAATTTAACAAATAAAAGAACTTAAACATTAGTTCCATCATTTAGATGAGTGAGCATAAAAACTACTAAAGAATTTATCATTGTAAACATGTCTACAGGAAGAATAAATGAAACTTTTAAATACATTTTTCATTAAAAATTGAATTAGAAATTGAAAAATTCTTATCCAGAAAGCAAAGTTTAGTATCACCCATAAGTGAATCCTAATTATTAGTAATTAAAAGATTCGCAATTTGGAATTTAGCAGGAAATAATATTTTTATTACAAAGCCTTAAAGATTTGATTGTATTCTTAAAATTGTAACTAAAGACTTCAAACCATTGGATATAAAGTTTACATTTTATGTACGACAAAATTAAATATTTGTGCTTTTGAACAAATTACCTCATTACATTCATAAAAATTTAAATAATATCTGCAATAAGGGTTTTCTCATATAATTATAAACTGTTCTGTTTTTGTTTTTTTTTTTAATTTTAATCTATATTTTCTATTGGTTTGTATAAATCACGTTCTTTGCATCAGAAACAAAGCAATTTTTGCAAATTAAAGGCAAAAATACAAACAATTTTTACACAATCATAAAGATGTATCAACTGTAAAAATTTGTGAATTAAACTAAGTTATTGAGGAAATTAATTTTTTTTGCTACTGCATATAAATATATTATGTAGCATATATATATATATATATATATATTATGTAGCATATATATATATATATATATATATATATATATATATGGCAATAAATAGATTAATGAATACAACACTGAAAATACGATATAATAAAATATGAACCACAATACATCACAGGAAATCTAGACAGCAAAAAGCAGCTACAGAAAGATTTGCCAGTATAAATAAAATAAAACATGAAAGATATTGAAACCAGAAGTACAAAATTGAAAAATTACTAAAAAATTACTAAAATATAAGATTATGCTTTCCTCTTATCATTTGAATCGTATATTTTAGTAATTTTCCAATTTTGTATGCCTGATTTCAATATTTTTCATGTTTCATCACATATATTTTTGTTATTTCATTATAATTGGTTCCAATAATTTAATGCAAATAAATAAATTCATTATTATATTAACAATATGGAATATGTGATAGTTATCTAATTTAGTCATTTTAATGCATTACATTCAGTAAATTGACTTGTTCTCTTTGCTAAGGCACTATTAAATTTGTTTTAAAAACAAGTAATAACATTTTTATGCAATATTTTCATCATTTGAAAATTTAAAAAAAAGGGAAAGAAAACATAAACTTTCTGTTACATTAATTTTGACCTAGTTATTATATTTTATTGACGAAAACAACGAAACATATAAAAATAAACATTATATTTTTATATTTGAACTGTCGTATACTTCATGATAGTTTGTTATATTCAATATTTATTTCATTTGAAATAACCATTGAATAAATATTTTTAGAAATATTTCTACGAAAACTGGACAAAATATACTTTAAATATTTATGTTTGAGACAGTCTACTGACAGTTTACGAAAAATGGGTGTTGTAAAATTCATATACACCTACTTATGTAAATATGTGTGTATATTTTGTATATAATTATTGAATATAAAACTAATAATTCTATATATTATACGGAGTTATAATATTTTATTTCTTTTATTATTGTGCTGACAGCTCTGTAATTAATTGTATTGCTTCCTATTTCTCAAGTTGAATATAACTCCTTTTATTGATAACACTATTTATTTTCTTGTTAAACAGTATATCACGGGAGTCAGCAATTGTTTCATTTCAAATAATCTGATTAACAATAAAAGAAAATCAAGACAATAGATCAAAATACTTTTGCTTGCTTTGTTTCTTTGTTTTCTTTTATAGAAGACCTGTTATGATGATTATATATACATGCTTTTGTAGTGTTGTTTGGAATGAAGTGATAAATAATTTTTTCCTTCATTCATATAAAACCACTATTTTATTTACATTAATGATTTCAAATATAACTATTTATTTTTATGATTATTTATGTTTTACATATATACTTTTCTATTTTGTTAAGTTTTTATCTAATAATTTATTAAGGCCATGATTTAAAGTAATATATTAATAATACAATCGTTTTCATTTTAAATTCATCTAAGAATGCTTAACATAATTATCGTAAAAAAAAGAAAAATTAATCAGTAATACTCTTTATTTATGTTCAAAATAATGAGGTTTTATTTTGATTTCCTATGAATTACGAATCAATAAAAAAAAGAGGAAAAACTAGGAGTAACACTGAAATTGAGATTTATTTATCTCAAATATATCGCATTTTTACCTTAAATTTCTACTACTGTACACTAGGGCTCAAAATCAAACAAATTTTCAGACTTACTCAATTATCTCGATAACTATAAGGGACCAATTTTAATGAAATTTGATAGGTATATATATATATATATATATATAATATATATATATACTTTAAAATATTACAATACAAATATAACTAATAACTAGGGAACTGTATAAAATACAAGCAGGATCCTGCGCAATAGTCATTGAAATCAGAAATTACTCAAAAGGGGTTGCAAAATAAAATACGAAAGTTATTTAATAGGAAGTATGATCACCTATTTCAGATATACAGGCCCCCAGCGTGGTTTCGTTTCTGTAAAAAGATATTATATGATTTTCTGTATCAATTGTTCTTCTTATTTAACAACACTGTTTTCAGGCCCTGGCTGCTCCAAGTTGCAGTTGTCCACCCCAAAATGTTCCCCACATGCTCTGTAGAGTCGAAATTTGGAGATCTGCTTGGCCAATCCATCTGGTCAATATCCTCACTTTCTAGAAATTCGTTTATCAAAAAAGCTATATGTGACTTCTAGTTATCGTCCATTAAAATGCGCTCAATGCCAACTGGGCTCCTGAAAAGGTGAACATAGGACTTCCAGATCTCATCAATTTATATCACAGCAGTCACACCGCTGCTGTCAAAGACATGGAGGCATGTCCAGCAATTTAACATGATGCCTGGCCATACCATTAAAACTCCGCCTCTATAATGTTCAAATTCAAGAACATTAGAGAGTAAATAATGAGTTCCTGACTCTCTCCATAATAACGTACGACAGGAGTCTGTTATTAAGCTGAACTGGGACTCATCAATGATGAAAACGGACCATTGATGCAAATTCCAATCTCTATACTCTCCACACCATGCATAAGGGACTCTCCTGTGTGTAGAAGTGAGCCATTACACAATTCCCCATTTCATTATATCATCTAAATTTTGTCGGTTACTTATTGTTACTATTACAATATGAATTCAATCGATTGCAGCACAAAAACACCAAAAACGTTTGCTAGCAAACTAAAATCATGTTTTATAATGCGCGCTAATGAAACTTGTTCTTCCATTGGCTCCTCTCACATACCTGCACCCTTACATATTCAACATACATTATCTGTATATTTATCTTGAAGTAAGGGGTTTACATTTCATTCAGTTATTTCCTAGAAATTTGACAAAATATGCTTAACTTTGAACACCGTGTATTTCGGTAGATTTGACTGATAAAATCCATGTTACAAAGTTTAAAAAAGTAGATACATTTACAACAAACAATCAAAAAGAATGGGGAAGTTAAAAACTTAAATGCTATAAGCTTATATATCAAGTAGTTATTTATATAATACTATCTATTGGGATAATACAATTATAAATAATTTCATTTATAATCTGAAGTAACACAGGAATTAATATATATATATATATAGTATCCTTGGGGTATAGTACCCTATACAACTTCCATATACAAAGATGATCTGGTGCAGCTGCGGATAGTTTATCCTGAGCCAAATGTTGTGCAGGCATTGACTAACGTTTTCCATTGGTGGCAGATAGTTTAATCAAACACAGTGTACGGAATTCAATTTGATAGGTAAAGATGAATACTTGAGCATTGCGGCGTGTCACTTGTAATCGGTGTCACGATGATCATTTTTAGATCGTGCAGCTACAATATAAAAAGTGATCATCATAATGTTTCAAAGTAGAATCGAATTCGTAATAAAGGCAATATCGTCGTTCTATTCCCAATATTCAATGCTCTATTAGGAAGATATCAGTCTTAAAGCTCAATTTTTGACATAGATTGCTCTTTTTCTTACCTTGTGCCACAAACTCAACCATCGCACTATCGGTGGATGACACAAATAGTTTAATTTTGATAGTAAATCAAAATTAAACTAAACAATGAATGCCTTCCGGGCACTCCACTCAACTGCAAGCAACGTCAAATGGTACGAGCGGATATTGAATGATACAAATCAAACTGAATCAGCTGTGCTGTTTTTTTGTGATGTCGTTGATGAATTCATCACTACTATACATGCCATGTGCTTGCCAATATCACTTGTAACAGTACAACAATCTGTATGTGGTCGATCCCGAAGGTTCATCGTTCAATCTTGCATTCAGCAATTACAAATCCGATTCACATTTGCTAAATTTTGTACAACACGATCACCGGTTCCTTTGAAAGATCATGCTTTATGCCTATGAGCAACTGTTGTTTCTCAGTCGAACTTAAAATTTTGTTTGAAAAACACTTGACGTCTTCTCCGAGATAAGCTGATTACTTAAATAACACATGAAAAAAACAACTTCCCTTTCTTCTAACTGGTAGTTTCTTCTCCCTTTACATAACGTTTGCAGGTGGCACTGCAATCAGTTGTGATGTGTTTATGCACTGCAAAGCCAATGATTTCCATACCTTATTGTGTGGTTTTTGAATTCTAAATTATTAAAGGGTAACTCACAAACAAATTGTAATAAACTCTTAGAAAAACTCCCGAAAAATTGAAATCTTAAATCTTATATTCTAATGTAAAAATGTTCATTCAAGAAATAAAATCACTTCAAGAAATAAAATTTCTAAACATAAAATATTTACATTTAAAAATTACTGTTATATAAAATAAACCTTTTTTCATTTCTTTGCTTTTTCTTTCTAAAATAAAGTGCTTCATTTAAGGTATTTTCATTTTAAATGTGGCAATTATTTGATACCGTATAGCATGAAAATTGAGAGCTTATACTACATTTTCCGGATCTTAGTAGTCTGATATAAATTTCGTACAAGAGGCGTTTTCATCACTCATGAAAAATAGAAATCTTATTAAAAAAACACTCAAAAACTACTTTAAGCAAAAAACAAAAACGCAACAATTCTTTTCCATAGTTTAACAAGAACTAGATTCGAAACTAGAATCTTTCTTTTTCAGGAGAATAATTCTGTCTCTAATTTTCTTTCGGTATGTATGCTGCTGCTATAAAATTTCTTTCTATTCTGTTTGAATGTGAATTTTAAATTAGGTTAATAAATTTTGCAAAGTTTATTAAAAAGATATGATTATTTTTTTAAATTATGAAAGCAAATAAATTAGAAAATTTTTTAATTTGTTGTTTAATTTGTTATATAAATATATAATTATGTTCTTTAAAGTAATATGTCCCTGGTTTGATACTTAACATTGTTAAATATTGGGAAATGAGTAATGCATATCATTTATTGAAATTCTTTCGACACCATTTGTCAGAGAGTGTTTGGGAAATTTTACTTGCTATTTCTGAGTACCACTTACAAATTTTAAAGTACTTTTTCAGAAGTCAACATATGCGGAAATGTTCATACTCTACAACAATCAGTGAATTCATATTATCTATTGTGATATTACAACTTCCATTTTAAGTTTATTTAAGACCTTTTAAATTATATGTTATTAAGTAAAGTTGATACTCTTTTGGGTTAAAACATTGGTCATTTCTTTTTTGTTTTATGAAACCTGCAATGAAGTACTCATATTATTAAAAAAATATTTTCCCTTTATTTCATTAAATTTTTCATTTGTCATAAACGTGCTTCCATATAATTTTCCTTATCATCCATTATTGTTTTCATTCATATATTTGTAGTTCAAAATTACTTATATGTTTCTACTATGATATAGGATATAATAAAAGAAAGAAATTGTCAAAATCAACCTTTTTCTTTCTTTTTTATATGTTTCTCCTTTTTCCCTGTTAAATATGAAATATGCAAAACAGTTATTGTATATTTAAAATTTATTCTTCTTTTCTTTGAGATTTTTTAAACCGGTTACTTGATTTTAAAATCCATCCTAATATCACGATAAATAAGAATTATAGCTTAAACTTTTATTTCTCCTACTAAGAAGTGAAGTTACCAATTAAAGTTTTATCCGCCATTACAGTAATATCAATTAAAGGGAAATATCACAAATTTATGGACTCTGTATAAAGGTAATTATCACATAGTAATCCATGCGTAAAACTCACCTGGGACACATTGAGGATAATTATACATTTGAGACTCATTAATCTATATAGCCCGCTCACTAGATTTAGAGTTGTTTGGCTTCGATATATTAAATATATCAGCAAAGGGTGAGAGATGTTCAGATATCACCTTCTTCCAACATCCACAAATTGGAGAGTGTGCTTGCAATCGGAAAACCCATAATAGTCTATCAATAGATAGAGACCTTACTGATTAGTATAATGTATCTTCTCAACATTAATTACTTATTCGTTATTTGTTTATGAGGATTCATCATTTCTGTTCATAATGTTCATTTGTTCATCATTAACTTTAATTTGTTTATCTGTTATTAATAATTTGGTGTCTCTTCTTCAGAACATTAATATATGATTATAAACTATATTTCTAAAAATAATTTAATGTTAGTATTTTATTTTAATCGTTACTTAAATGATGATGTTTTTATTGCTTAGATAATATTTTATTTAAAACAGAAGAAACTGTTTAGTAATATTTTCATTAGCAACATATTTAATTTTTAAAATGTTAAGAACAGCTCTTTAATTAGTAAAATAATCAACACCTAATGTGAAAAAAATACTCACATTAAATGTGTTGCCACATATGTTATTTATTTTGTATTAATGTGTATCATTAATTATATTCATAAATAATAATTGTAGCAATATTTAAAGTAACATTTAAAGTTTCTATTATATAGTAGATACTTTTTTCTATTTTATAAACTCATTAGAAAAATGTGAGGAATAATATGTGCAGATACTTCATTATTTTAAGAGGTGCTGAATCGCGAAACAATTAATTTATGCATAATATTATTAAACTTTTGCTGTTATAAAAATGAAAATACCATTACATGTAATTACCATTACATGTACATGTGTGTGTAATAAAATAAGTTATTTTAGAAAATCTTGAAATGTTTTAAAACTTTTGAAATGTGTGTGTGTGTGTGTGTGTGTGTGTGTGTGTGTGTGTGTGTGTGTGTGTGTGTGTGTGTGTGTGTGTGTGTGTGTGTGTGTGTGTGTGCGTGCGTGCGTGCGTGCGTGCGTGCGTGCGTGTGTGTGTGTGTAATAAAATAAGTTATTTTTATTTCATTATTAAATTACCACACAATTGTTTATTATTATTATTTATTATTTGTTTTTAATGATTTAACTACTTTTATAAAGTTTATATCTGGTCTTTTATTTTGTGTATTTTAATAGTAATTCCAAATTTTATATTAAATTACATTTATTATTAATGCAATTATAATTTCAATATGTCCAGCAATCAACAGTTTACTTTGATTTTGGTAATCTATTTTTCTATGAAGAGACTGGATTTTGAAAGACATTAAAAAAAATGATTTTGTTTGATAAAATTAGCCGTATTTACAAATAATATTATAAAATCATAAAAAATACTATATATTTAATGTTAAACATTAAATTATTGTACTTGTTTTTCATTAAAATTTTAATCACAGTACTTAAAAAAGTACATCTCAATTATTGATATAGTGATTAAGAGATATAATTAATAAGTTATAATTGTCTTAAATTATTAAAAATGAAAAAATAGGGATATATAACGCTTTGTTAGGAACAAAATTTACCTGAGGATTTACAATAGAAAAATAAATGAGAAATTAAACTAATAAAAAATAAATTATTTTTTATTATTTATAAATCACTATTTTGTTTATTATTTGGCTATCATATTATTTTATTTCACAAAATTTCATTAGACACTTGCATAAAACTCTACCTGAAGGGAATTTTCGGCTGAGTTTATATTTTTATGAATAGATCATATAAACATATTTTCATCATAACATATAGATTATTTTTTTAAATTAGAAGAGCGAGAAAGTAGTTTATTGGTAATAAAATGTAATATAATTATAAAATTTTGGAATCGAATGCATGATTTAAAAGGCACATTTGACCATAAGAGAGTTTCTGTACAAAGGTGTTGTAACCCAAATTATAAATAAGAAGAAAACGAAATATAGAATCAATTATTTATTTGAAGCAAGCAAAGCTGAATATAACTTCCTTAAAAGCATTATATAGGTTGAATTTCTGTGGAAAACTACAATTTTTAGGCTAACATTAGACAGTTGTTTTACTTGCAAATCAATCCCTTTTGTCGCAGGCAATTTTCAAACATGTTTCTTCCAATTTGCATAGGACGTGACCGATTTTCCTTTCAATGAAATGTCAACGTGAATTTTCCATGATGAAAATTGGACAAGAAACAACTACTGACAATGGGAGTGGAAACCTCGAAATTTTTGTAATTACTTGACTCTGCATTCTAATATTAAATCTCAGCATTTTAGACCATATAAAATAACAGAGAAAAAAACGTTTCTTCTATTTCCCCATAATTCCTTTCATTAAATCTATTGAAATTCCTCCTTCCTGAAACATTCCTTTTGAATGCGTTTGTTATTTTATTTTGTGATAGGACATTAAAATTTTCATTTATAATGTATTTTTATTTAATATTTTTATAACTTTAAAATTTTAAATAAAATGTTATATTTATCCTTAATTTTTGATGAATGACAATACAAAATAGTGGTTTAATGCCTTCTCACGAACAGTTTTACGTTCTGCTAATATTCTTTATTTTCACATAATTTTTAAAAATCTAACAGATAATGATATTTAATTTTGTCTTATACACCAGTTTATTCAAACTATTCATAGCAAATAAAGATTAGACTGTTTCTAATGAAAAACTGAATAAATAACGTTATAAATTCATGTCATTTGTCATCTTGTAAAATGTTTTATATGAAAAAATTCTGAATTCTGTCCCATTCTTTGTAACTTTTATTATAAATCATTAAAATATCTTTTAATGAAAAATCAACAAGAAAAAGAAAAAAAGCTTTAAAAATGAAATATAAGTGACTTTTATCACCTTCAAATTTAAACTTTATCTTGGTAAATTTTGTTGAATATTTGAAAATTCTATTCAAAAAAATAGTGAAATTTAACTCTAACATTAGTGCATAGAAAATATATGTTATATTAAATCTATTTATAAGAATAATTATTGTAAGCAGTGAATAATAATTGTCTGAATTTTCCAAACGCATTCAAAATTCTATATAAAATTACGCTATTTATTAAACTATGTAGAATATTATTTTAAACCAGTTAAAGCAAATGTATTTGCTTAAAATGTTTTCTTAAAATGAGATAATAATTACTAGAATATTTAAACAATATAATAAATTTACACTATCAAAAATTCTATATCATTTAAAACTACTAGTTATTATATAATTTTCTACCTTTCCTACAAGCTTCTGTTTAATTTTACTAATAAACTCTGTTTTTTTCATTTTTTCTATTCAATTCAATTTTTAAATTATTATTTACTACATAGATTCGACAGGTTATTGTAAGATATCCAAAGGGAAGTCCTTCCAACTGATGAATTGAAAGTATATAAAATTAAATATTTTGGTAATATCACTGTGTTGGCCAGTAAAACTGAAACACTATGAAGAGCAGAAAAACATATTTATTTTACATATGTCATTTGGCGTCAAGTCAAAATGATTAAATTTAAAATGAGTTTGAGGTTTCATAGGAATTAGCTAAAATGACTCTGTATTGTTGTTACTAATGAAACTTGGACGAGCCAAGTTCATTATGCCATTGGCTATACGAATTTAAGTCAGTAGGGTGCGTTTTTCGCTCAACCAGGGCACCACGAAGGTGAAAGTACGACTTTGCTCTAAGCTCCTTCGACAGATGGTACTACCAGAGGATCCACTCCCACAATTTTGGAATTGATCTGGACATAATGAAGAATTCAGCTTGGATGACAGAAACGAGTCACTCATCCCATACCACATTTCATCACCATAATAGCAGTGGAGAGGCGATAGACCAGGCTTTTCAGCAACTCATGACCAAATATTTTCAATTGAACAAACAATAGAATACCCTCTACTTCGAGGAAGTTCAGAAGAAGGTGTACAATATGTGCTGTTTTCTTATTTTATTGAAAAATGGCGTTTCATAGATCTCAAAGGTAGCGTCAGCTTTAAAACGCTAGAAATGTACAAATCTTCAATAAAATCACCATACTTTAGAGAAGTAGCTGCCCATGCATAAAACTTGGTGAAAAACTTTATAAGGGTATCCAATGCAATAAGGTGACGAGAGTTATCTACGGGGAGTCCAGACACTTAAAGGGCCATCAGAATGTTGCAGAAAGGACTGGGAATGATCTGAAAAGACAATATTGTGATACGCTTGTATTCATATTTGTGATTGGGTACACAGGAATCACTGTCTGTTTCTATTCTGCACTCGCAAGGGCAAATGAAGTAATGATTAACATGCTGACAACCTCTGCTTTCCAAACATCTTCACTCTCTATGATGTTAATAAACGTATTGTAAAAAAAATAAGCTGGTTTCTGATCAGTTATTCCATGTGAGGTTTTGCAAGGGGAACCTCATAGTATACCTGTTTTATTGGGTGTTAATCATCGGAAAATGTTGAGATCCCTTATGACCTTTAAAAATCCTCGATTCCCTGTTTTCTTTACATTAGTTCAGTGTTTCTGAACCTTTTTGGCACAATGGACCATTTTAAAAATTTTAAATATGACACGGACCCCTTTGAAAAAAAATTACTCAAACATTTATTACAAAATATATTTTGTTTTATTATTTAATTATTTTAATATTTTTTATTTCAATAGTATAAAAAATTTGAAGAAATTAAATGTTTTAATGTGAAGGCTGTTGCTGCTTTTCCTTGATTAACAGGTTGAATTGAGGGATGGTTTTCGACAAAGCAACGCGCGTATAATGTTCGAGATTCAGTCCAATTCGATGTTTTGTTTTCATTGTGACAAGTGTGGAAAATCTCGCTTCGCAAAGATATACTGTAGCAAACAGAATTATGGCTGTCATAGTTCGTTTTACAAGCAATGGGTGGGCTTTTCTGAAAGAAGACCAAAACTCCATAAGAATTTTTTAATCGAAATCCATTTTTAACAAGGACTTTGTTTTCAAATCAATTAGCTCATCTTTCATATCATCTATACAGTCAATATCACAAAGAAAAGGATTACGAATCCACAACGCATCTTTTATATTTATTCCATCTGAATTGTGAAATATTTTTCAACTGAAACTTGAAGTACTTCCAGGTGCTCACAGATTTCACTTTTCAAGTTATTCAATAACAAACTATCTTTCCGAAATCCATTTTCAAAAGACACTTTGTCCAACATTTGAAAGTTTGCATAGCTCCCATTTTGAATTCTAATTTTCCAAAGTGACAGTTTTAATAAATATGCCTATAGTTTCTCAGGGGCATACATTCTCAGGCCCTTGAATTGAAAGACATTTATCGTTCATGTGGTTAAAAATGTCTGCCAGGAAAGCCAATTTACATATAAAATCTTTTTTCTTGAAATATTCGAAGTGTGAATTAGCTTTTTCTTTAAAAAAAAAAAAAAAGATGCTTCTGTCTTTAAAATGAAAACTTGTTTTAAAACCTGCCCTCGTGACAGCCAGCACACTTCCGTGTGGTACAGAAGTACCTCATGTTTTGCGTTCATTTCTTGACACAGTGTCTTAAAAAGACGATGATTAAGAGCTCTACTTCAAATAAAACTCACAGTTCTAATAACTATTGACAATACTTCTTTTAAGATGGTTGAAAGAGTTTTTATTGCCAGTGCATGTCTATGTAAAAAACAAAGTGTAACAATAACTTTAGGAGCCTCTTTTCTTACCAAGTGGGCAAAACCAGATTTATTGCCAAACATCGCAGGTGTTCCATCCGTATAAAGTGAATTTCCAGTTGAAGTCGTGTTTGGAAAAGAAAACATTAAAATCACTAAAACGTCAACTGACATTGTAGTTTGCAAAAGAGACTCACAAAATAAGAATTCTGCTTTGATAGTATCCACAGACATGCAACGAACAAAAACAAGTTGACTACAATTCGAGATGTCTGTAGTTTCATCCAGTTGTATACTAAAGGGTAATGGCGATGCTTTCAATTCATCGATGATCTGCTTCAAGATATTGTAAGAAATTTCATCTATTCTTGAACCCTTGGACAATGGAATAGCCTCAAGATTTTTTCTCTGTTCCATCCCACGAATAAACTCAACCATTTCCAGCAAACAGGGCTTAATTAATGTCTCTCCTATAGTATGCGGTTTCTTACTTTTGGTAATACGATATACGACTCTGAAAGATGTCTCTACCAAAGGTTTTTGTGAAATACCAAATCCAAGTTTGGTTAATGTTCCGGATTTCGAAAATTAAGCTTTCTTCTTTGTAAAAAAATTCTAGATCTTTAGATGCATTTTCAGGATGAAGAGATTTGCGATGCTTTATTAATTTTTTGGTTTCATACTGGCATTTGCCAAAACTTTTTTACACAGAAAGCATTGTGGCTTTTCAACACCGTCCGATTCCATCATGCAGCAGAATCCATATTTTACATAATTTTCATCATTCTTCTTTTTTTCGTACATTTTGGGCTACAAAAAATATCAAATAATCAAATGAAACATTAAGAACAAACATTAAAACACTTGAAAAAATACTTTAATTACAACTTATAAAAAAGTAAAATAAATATTTTGTTTTAAAAATTTACAAGAACTCTGCGAAACTGATTTTAACGTCACTTTATTTCCAAGTGAAATAAAATTCAAAAGCTCCTTGGTGCTTCTAAAAATTTCAAATTATATATGGTTTGCGAATGTTTTTTCCTCATATTGTGGAGGTTATTGGGAAGTGACAAACTGACGGCTTACAGAGGTTGCCAGAGACAAAAAAAAATTTTTTTTTAACATTGATGCAAACATTTTAAAAATTAGGAGCAATAGGTGGAACCCCAAAATATGACCCATGGACCCCCATGGGGTCCATAAACCACAGGTTAAGAAACCCTGCATTAGTTCATTTTCGACCAATAGAAGTGATAATATCATTGAAAGATAATCTACATTCTCAATAAGAAAAAACTTACCACTTCGAAATAAAAATAATAACCAGCAAGCATCATAATTTACAGATGTTTGCTATTACATAATTTTATATATTATTTCTTTTCATTATTCGAATCATTACACGATTTTCTAAAATCATTACTAACTTACAAAGCGATTTTCGAATGAAAACCCATTACAAAACGTCTTTATTAAACAGTACTTGCATTTTCATTTGTTTCTCCTGCAACATCCAAACGAACTGAAATGATAATTATTATCATATTTAAATATTTGTTACTTTTATGTGATTTTGACGTTTATTGGATCATTCCTTCTAGATATTGCAATTTAGAGTTCCAATAATCTACTTTTTCACGGACTATATAAATATGATCGCATTTTGTATTGGCTTAATAAAGCTTTACATGCGATTATTTAGTGTTTGTAAAGAAAAATGTTGGTAAAATTATTTCATAACATAACTTTTATCAGAAGATCGACTACGGAAGCCCAATCAGAAGACCAACAGAAAGACCAATCCGAAGATCGACTACGATCAGGTACGCAAAGGCATTACACACTATTACGCATTTTTTTACCATATTTTAACCAGTGTTCTTTCAGTAAAATATAAAAAAATAATAAGTTGAAACAAATTCTTCATTGATGCTGCAAAAATGTAGAAAACATTAAAAAATAATTTACCAACCTGGACACATTTTCAAAAATCCACAGAAAATAACAAGTATCGGAAATATTTATCTGCAATATCATTATTGAAAATTACGTGTTTTGTACTTTAAATTATTTTACTAAATCATAAAAATTATTTTTAATGACAACATTTTTTTCTTGTTTACTATCATTTTTGTTCTTAAGAGTGGTTAAAATTTCAAATGTATCTATTACAAACATAAAAACTAAATCATATTTTTAAAATTTTAGAGATAGTCAATAAATTGTCTGCAGTTTAAAATATATGTTAAAAAGAAATTCCAATTACATTTCTTATATAAGTAATATTAATGTACCCTTAAGTAAAATGTACTATTTTTGTTATTGTAAAAATTCAAAACTATCTTCCCATTAATGATAGTTACTAGTACGTTATTTTATATTTATTAGTATTTAAAATTTCTTCTTAATTATATCTACTAGTAACTATTTACATTCCTAGTAATTATATTTACTAGTATTAATGAAAGATTTGTATCAGGACACTAGAATTTCCTGATTCCTGTTTTTCATTATTTCTCTGAATATATGTTATGAAAACTGCATATAATTATAAGAAAAAAAAGTAAAAAATAGGCTTTTAATAAATATTAAGAAATATGTGGTAGAATTAGTTTGTTAAAAATCCCCAAAGAAATGATTAATTGCACGAGAAAATTATTATCTCTTGTAAGAAATATTAAATGTTGGGGAAGTTATTGTAAAATAATAAGCTGTAGCAGCTACAATCGATTTTCTGACAAAAGACTTTATGCACACGCAGTTTCCTTCAAAATTTAAGTATCCTAGAGTGATTTGCTGAGTCTTAGCAAATTGAATAATATCCTGATGAGAAGTACAATAAAGTCCACCTACGCTAAATTAATATAGGATCAAGTCAGAAACTTTCAAAGCATATTGGTGTTAAGTAGCAAAATTTTGAAAGCTAATACTTTATATTAATAATTGATCAAAATACATCTTTCCATTTTATAATATTTATGTGGACTAAAGCATTTTACTCCCATTAAATTATTATTATATTTTATGCAAATTATTTTATCTTTGCTTAAGTGAATAGTTGATATAAATGGTTTCTATGATACAATTTTTTAGTAAATTTTCAATAATTATATTATTGGAATTTTTTTTATTTCATGACTATTTTATGTACTCCAAAAATCTTTCAATACATTTAAAGAAATAAGCAATTGATTAAATTTTTAAAGTAATAGATACATTAAAAAATTATGTCAAGATACAAAGCACTTTATTAATGTGGTCACGTTTTTCAATATATTGCAAAATATACTATTATTAGCTCAAGAAATAAACCATAAATATTTCAAATTATTGATTATTGAATTTATCTTAAAATAGAATTAATCATTATCAATATGCTATTTTTCCAGTTGTACTATTTCTCTTTGTAGTTATTTCTTTTCTATTCTAAACATAATATATTCAATAATATTTTTTAATAATTTCTTTCTGTTACCTCACATTTATGTAACACAGTAAGAACTTTTTTCTAATAACTATATTTAATTTTAAAATGGTTTGGTTTGTTAGTCACTTGACGGCCATATTTTGCACATGAGTTCTTGTTATTAACTTATAAATGGTTTTTAATACTTGGGGCAGATTAACAACCTTGAATTTATTGGTTTACAATATTATTGGTAAACATATTTTATGTTATTTGCAATTATGAAATTTCAATTAATAATATCCAAATTCATTTGATTGGATAATATTTTTTAAAATTAATAGATACTTTAACTATTATTTTCTATCTACTAATATTAAATTACATCATTTAAACTATACATTGAATAGCACAAAGATATATAAAAAAATGCTATTAATTTAAAAAATCTTTAAATTGCATAGTCAGCTAAAATTTTTCTATTACGAAATATATATTTTCGGATATTTTCCGAATATTATTTAAAAATAAAAGTGCAAATACCTTTTAAATATCTAAATAATAAGCCATAATTTATTAACTAACATATACTTATAAAAAGGATAGGGTATTTTTTAGGCTATACATATTTAAAAAAAAATACTTTCAAATATTCAAACAATAATATTTCAATATTCCAAAATGGATATATGATATTATACCCAAAAAGAATCTCACTAGAAAATAGAGAAACATTAAAACTTCTTTAAAATTGTTTAAATACATCATCGCAAATTTAAATATTTAATAAATTTAGCAGTCGTATGAATTTATTGCAGAAATATTTTTTCCAAAATGAGGCATTTTTGAGTTTGAAAATTAATCACAAACAACTAAAAAGTTATACATACGATTGGGTTTCTCTCAAAACAGAAGAACAAAATCATTAATGTATTAACTTTAAATATTCATTAAAATTGATTCATCATTAACACTGTCATCCAGTTGCAATAAATTTTAAGCCTCAACAGACTATTACCTAAAAGCAAACTGCTAATAACTTAAGTCAGTAAATTTGTATCTTTATAATATATATAAGGTTTTAAAATATTTTACGTGATAAATGATGAAAATATCTCATATATATCAATCAAATATTTGGATGTATTATCACAAACAAATTACGTTAAAAGAAAGATGTATTTAAATTAGTAATCTAATTAATATTTATTTTAACATAATATATTATTATATACACATAATATACGCTTTTTACACATAATATTTTATTATAATATGTTCTAATCAAAATTCTTAGTTCTATTTATATATTTTCAAATTATAAATTACATTTAAATACCAATATCTTATTCATTCATATTATATTCAATACACAGATTTGTGATCATGTTATAATAATAGTTTTATATACACTATATCGATTCGGCTATACAAACATATATATGTATTATGATAAAAAAATATTGAAATATTTTTAATATATTAATGTGTTCATGTTAAATTGCAAAACCAATAAAAATTTGGTTATTATGAGAAAAAAGCATTTGACTGGCAAAAATTCCTCTGTTCATTCATAAATTTACTCTTATGTATATATATATATATATATATATATATATATATATATATATATATATATATATATATATATATATATATATATATATATATATATATATATATATATATATATATATATATATATATATATATATATATATATATATATATATATATATATATATATATATAATATATATATATATATATATATATAGATATATATAATTCATTTAAGGGACTAGTGAAACTTTATAAATTTACAAATAAATATGCAATATATCAAATTTATATTAACCGCATCGCTGTATTCAGAAAAATAAAAAACCTTCCTTCATGTTGGTAGAAAACATACCATGCATTCATTAATTTGCAGAAAAACGCCATCATTTCAAGAACGATTAATATGACATTGAATTTGGAAATTTGCGCAAATATGAAATATTCCTATATTTGGTATTAACTTCATGAATATGTAATCTGCTTTAAAATCATTAAGTTTATTAATATAAAATGCACACTTAAAGCTATTCCACATTTTTATAATTCACTATAAATAAATTTTCGGTGAAAAACACCATCAGGTTTCTATAGTGCCTAATGTAACAAGAATCTTCCAAATTTGTGCGTCTCTGAAATTCCAAATTTAAGAGTATAACAATAAATATTCTATCTGTATTAAAATAATTGAGAGTAACCAATATAAGGTACACTCCAAAATAAAACAGTGCCTATCTCTGTTTCCTTGACCGAAAGGCCCTTTGATGCGAAGAATATGCCCCGATTAGGTGGTTAGCCTAATGCGAAACCCTAGAGTTTGGTCCCCAAGCACGCTTTATAATCACTTTATCTACCCACTTAAGGATGAAAGGCTGAGTCGATCTTACCCAATCCAGGGATTAAACTTTAGACCTTTGCCTAGGGAGCTTAAAACTCTACCACTAGGGCAGTGGACTTTATATATATATATATATATATATATATATATATATATATATATATATATATATATATATATATATATATATATATATATATATATATATATATATATATATATATATATATATATATATATATAATATGATCTATTTAACACTAGTAACCAGTAATTAACATCAGCATAAAATTTAGTTTACTGTAATTAATTACTGTATCACAGTTTACTGTAATACACATTTTACTGTACTAAATAATCACTCTTTTTTCCATTTCCATGCAGTCATAAGTTTTATTCACAGAACTAGTTTTAAATATTAAGATAACATTATAAAATATTAACTTACTTTCTTAACATAGGTATCTATAATATTAACTTACATTCTTAAAGAAGATAAAACTACTCCATTTTGAGCCATATTCTTTATCAGCTTTATTAAAGATTTTAGACTTGCCTTTCCCGCAGTGGCAGCTTTCATCCATCTAATAGCTTCGTTCACATATAAAACTTTCTAAATTGGGAATAACGATGCTTTAAGGGAATGAAACAATCTTATCTTTAGAATAAAGGGGAGGTCGTTTCCAGCTCTTAAGTATCAAAATTGCACAAGTATTTTTCTTATACCGAGAAATGTTGAATAACTGCTGTATATCCTGTAATCAAAATTATGAAAGATAAGGAAGAAACTTCTTAAATCGAAAACCTTAAATTCTTTGACTTTATCTATTCTTTTAAGCACTTTTTGTGATTTTATCAGAAATATAAAAGTAATAAAGTAAACACATGTAAAAAGGAACAGGAAGACACGCATATATATATATATATATATATATATATATATATATATATATATATATATATATATATATATATATATATATATATATATATATATATATATATATATATATTAAAACTTAGCAAAGAATGCTTATTTATAATTCATAATAATGACAAATATGATTAGATATTTCTTATATTCATTTAACTTGAATAAAATTACCTAGATTCAAAAGCATCATCGCAAACATCACAAAAGAAAAAATATAATTTTTGGATAAAAAGGTTTTCCCGTAAATAGTTTTAGCGGTCGGTTATTTTATTTATATTCTTCTAACAATTTTTAAGTAACTTATTTTATTTTAGTTAAATGCATTTTAAAAATAGTTTTCGCAGATTTTTTGTTCAGAATTATAGGTAGTGACCATTTTGATTGATGAATTGTGATTTATCTAAGATTAAAAACTGAGAAATACCATTTGTGAGAATGCACGTGTGTTAATGAGCTTTTAAATTTCATTTTTTGTTTCTGTGTCGTATAACTTTCCATTGGAAATAAAAAAATAACCATTTTAATGATTCCTTTGTAGACGTTTGACTATTTTTTTGACTGTTCACTAGAAAATCTTTTAAAACGAAGGGAAACTTAGAATTAATTTTATCTAAATAAAAACTTTACGGAAGTAAAATTCCAAAGAAACTAAAAAACTTATATAAATTTAAATAAATATACTTTAAAAAATAAATTTATTTATTCTAATCCTGTAAATAATTTAGTCTCATTAAGTTAACGTCATATAAATATCACATTTCATTTAGTAAAATATTTAGGTATTGTTAAAGTTTTCCCTTATTGAAAATGTTGTTAAACACGCTTTAAGCTTTAGTTTTAACGCCCTGCATCTTGTCACCTTGAGCATTGTATCACATTTTCGTGACTAAGAGTTAATCATCTCGCAAACCGTGACTTAATTAGGACCTTATAATGTTCATCTCACAAGATTTAATAACAGTGTATCTGAAGCTTGTTAAACACATTACTTATTATTACTATTATTATTATTAACATACCATAATAAAATTTGATTCAATATAGGAACAAATAAATTTGGAGATTATTTATTCAAAGGAAAATGTTTATTTTGCTTATTTCTTATAAATATTAAAAATAAATTCTCTATTAAAATTCAAAAATGCTGAAATATTTTATAAAATTGTTTTCATTACAATTATTACTTATTTTTGTTTGCTATGCTTTTTAAATTATTGATATAATCTGACATTACTCTGTAATTAGAAGAATAAAATTAAAACATATGTATGATATAAAATGGCTTGCCTAGAAGTTATTATCACGAATGAGAAGATCTTTGGTTGAATAAAATGGGATAAATATTTAATGTATAAATCCCTGCATATGTATATGCAAATCGAACTAATGTATACAAATTCAAAATTTAAAACGGAAAAATCTCATTTACTTTCGAGTAAATAAAAGCAAGAATGCTGAAATAACTCATTTTAAGATGAACATGTTACTTTAAAGAAATATTAGTTATCGCAATTAAAATAGTATAAATAGCTAAAATTTCTTTGCCTCAGCAAAAATGATCTCTTAAAACAGCGGTGCTTAACTTTGTGCTCGCAAGCACAAGTATGCTTGAAGATCGTTTAGCATATGCGCGTCAGCCTGATTAGGTACTATGAACAAAAGATGTTTCAAAAATAACTATTCGTTTATATTTCTTAATTGTTAAAATATGGTAGGCACTTATAGTCATAAGAGATATTCTTTCAAATCTATTTGCCAAACTTAACATTTTAGATGTATCACAAAAGATTGAAAGCATGTTTAACAAAAATGTTGATGTTTTGCAAATGGAAATTAAAGTTTTTCAGTCAGATTTCCAGATAGAAGCAAGGCTTTTTGGACCATGAGAGAAAATGTCCTTTTATGAAAGAAACATTTCTGAGATTGTTTTCTTGCTTTGGATATACTTACCTTTGAGAAAATTGCTTTTCGACCATGAAACATTTAAAGACAAAATGTCGATCGAAAATTACAGATAAACTCTTGAATGGTTGTATGAGTTTGGCTTTAACAAATTATGTACCGAAGTACAATAAACTGGTTGAAGACAGGCAGTACCACCTTCACATTAAATTATCAGGTATTTGCTGCACATTCAATATGACTTTTACTGTCTACTTAATAATGAAGCCTATCATAGTTTAACAGTAAATTTTATTACTTTTTCCATTATTTACCATTAAATAGTTATACTTAATAAACTTTGTAATTTAATTATTTAAAATAGGTTTTTATGTTGTTAAATTAAAACGAGTAAAATTACCACTATTTCAATAATGTATTTATAGTGAAGTTTGTAATAAAAATATGTTTTTCAAACTCAAAGTACACAATTTTCAAAAACGAAATTTTTTTATATATCTCCCAAAAAAATTTATAAAATAAAATTTTATCATGAAACAACTGTTAATTTTTTTTTAAATGAAACAATACATATTTTAAATTTAAATAAATTATATCTAGTATTTTTTAAGAATTTAAAGGTATAAAAATTCTCAATTGTAAATATACGCAAAAAAAAAAAAAATAAATGAAAAATATCACAGTCTATTAATGACCAAAGAGCATCTTGAATGCAGCTCTCTTTCCATATTTTAGTTCAAATGTGTCTGCCATAGGCCAAAGTTTGGGTACCACTGTCTTAATAAATCATATTCTCTCATCTATTCACGTAAAAAAACTATAAAAACATACACTAAATTAAAATTTCAATGAATATTTACACAGAAAATATTCAGTTTATACATATGTGATTACCATAATTCGACTTTTACTTTCCATAAATTTAAGGATAAATTCTTGAATTTGGAAAGCAGTTTTAAATGACCAGAGAGGTAGGATGAAAATTTGCAAATGGAAATTTGAGATTTAACTTTGTCGTAGAGTATAAATTGATAATCGAAAATGATTCATATTTAATTATTTATAAAAATATTCTGCGTGTGAAGAAGAAAAGTAATATTCCTCTCATTTTCCTAATTGGTTATTGCTACTTAAGTTATTGAATGGTTTGGAAGAGAATGAAGTTATAAAATGTGACTTATACATGAAAAAATTCCAATACTGACTTAAACATGAAATGTTTTCGTAAACGCATGAAATGACTTAGCTGATAGGTTCGAATTGTAGTAAGAAATAGGTAATAGTCTCCGAAAAGTATTTTCGTTCCCTCTGTTAATAATACTGATTTTTTCTCCATGTAATGCATGCTCGATGCGGTCCATCACACCTTCCCACATCCAACGATCACATATCCACATTAAAGATGTTTGGTTTCGTCCAACAAGACCACCGATTTCCCTGAAAGATAATCCACGATATCGATAGGCCACTATCCTTCCCCTATCGAACTCGGACACTTGATCGAAAATGGTCGCTGTTTTCTAAGAGGCATAAATGATCTTTTTTTCTTAAAAAAGACACAAAAACTCGAAATAACTTGAAATTATCGAAATCTCCAAGCCTTAAATAGCACTTCAAAGTGACGCCAAAAGCACGCGTGATATGGGTCTGTGCTGAAATTCTAATCACTTGCATATCTCACTGCCGCTAATGCATGCTTCCTTCAGGATATTGCACTTACGGTGGCCAGCAATGTATTAACACCATTTATGAACTTTAATAATTTTATTTATCCATCATTTGCTAATGTTTATATGATTATTTTGAATAAATTCATTTCACTTAATTAAAAACATCTTCACAAAAACAACTTTTATTAATAAGTTGAAATATAAGAAATTACTTTCTATAAGAAAAACGGCTGCTGCAGTTTTAACAGTTTTTATTAAATGTATTAGACAATTTTGTAAATATAAATGAATGTGTCTATAAAAATTTATACTTTTTTAGTTTAAATAAAGGCAACCTCCATAAATTTCTAGACGTTACAATGTATTTGCTCAAACGGTGGCTTTCCAGACATTTCTACATATAGTTTGTAAATAATACATGCACTGTTAATAAATAAGTCACTATTTAATAAAACATAATAATTATCATTAATAAAATCTAAGAAGACAATATTTAAATATATTAAATTCTGCATAGTATTTTATCACCAATGAAATGCCCGAAATAATTTAAATTATTCAACATATTTGAATTCTTGAAATAAACTGCGAGTAAAAATGAAAATTATTGTCTAAAATATTGTCAATTAGATAAATTTGATCAGAAGAATGTGAAAAGATAAATATTTAAATCAAAAGAGCATGTCATATATTCAAACAAAAATTAAGTTATTTATGAACTTGTATTTAATTATGTGGAAGCTTGTGGGGGAGAAACTAAGTTGTTGATTTATGTTTAATAAATTATAAAATATGTCACTTTCCATTAATTCAGCTTATAAATGTGTGTTAATGAATTCAAAACACTAATATATTTATACACAGTACAGTCACAATATTATGACCACAACACGTAAATTCGACACCGATGTTTATTTATCAATCACAGAAAGCAGGTCGTAGCACAATGTAGTTGATCATATATATAAAGGGTGTGTAAGGTTTTCGAAAAACATTTCAATCGTTCGCATAGTGCAGAAATGATTTATCAGACTTCCAAAAAGGTATAAACATTGGCTTTTGGACTAAAAGTGGAAACAGAGCCGAAAAATGACTAAATTTGTGAATTGTTCACTTGCCGCCATGGTTAAAATATACCGTGCATAGCAAAATGGAGTCATCCAAAATCAGCGACGCAGCAAATGTGGTGTACTACGGGTCATAGATAACAATGATGAACGATGGCTACGGAGATGCATTCAGGCGAATAGAAGTGCTAACGTTGAGCAATTGACTTTCCAGATGAACCAAGGGGCTACCAACAATGTCTCCAAAATTACTATTCAGCTGCATCTGGGCTTCCGAAACAGACGCCTAGTTCATCTACCTATCCCCTGACTACTGTTTATCGGTGACGAAGGCTGCAATTTACACGCGAGTACCGTGCTTGGATGTCCACTGAATGGCGACAGGTAGCATTTTCCAATGAATCACATTTTAAGCTCCATCGGACAGATGGACGTTGGTGCATACGATATGAAACCTCTGAAAACAAACACCCTGCAACCATTGACGGAACGGTTAAAGCTAGAGATTGGAGCATTAGGTAAGGGGAATGTTTTCCTGTTATCCTCTGAGTTCACTCATCATTGTGGAACTCATAATGGATCAATCTAAATACCCATCTGTCCTGTGGGCCATATCCATCCCTGTATACGCATTATTTTTACTCCAGATGATGGCTTCTACTGGCAAGGCAATACGAGATGTCATACAGCTGACAGAGAAGGTGGGTTGTCGAAAAGCACCAAGAGGAGTTTAGCATTTTCCTTTTCAAAGCAAACTCTCCTGCCTTAAATCCAATTAAGTATCTATGAGACTATCTCTATCTGGTTATTCGAGGCATAGACCCTCACCTGCGTAATCTAGTGCAGTTGGTCACAGCACTGGAGTCAACATTCTATATAATGGCTTAAGAACCTCCCTGCAAACAGCCCTGCGCTGGAGTGACATGCCTCAACACTATCCCTCTGAACACCTTTATTTTCCTAATTGACTCTTTTCCAGTAGGTATCCCAGCAGTCCGCTTTGGGAAAGGTGGTATACTGACTTTTGATATATAGTCATAGTAATGTGACTGGTCCTGTGTGTGTGTGTGTAAATTGAGATATATGCATATATTATCCTTTATTCCGTTAATTTTTAATTGGTATCTGTATGCGTGTTAGAGAAAATTTTAATATTCTATTTTATATGATGTATCAAATATAGATATTTATCACGAAATCCTAAATAAATCTAATTTTTATATGCGTTACAGGATATCAATTACCATCAAACATAATCTAAAGAAATAACTAAATAAGTCAGACTTTGAATTTTACAAAATAAGAGAAAAAAATTGTGATATTGTTATTATATCAAAACAATTATATTGGTGGAAGCAGAGTATATATGAATTGAGTTTCGTAAGTCATATTGAAGACACGGAGGTACATATTAATATTCTTGTTATCAATAAATATAACATTTTTTTTCCTAGTACTATTATAATAAAACTATTTTGTCTATTTTATTCGTAAATTTAAAATGCAACATAATTGTGAATAAATATTTTTTTAAACTTACTTTTCTAAACCAAAGTTTTTATAACATTAATAAAATGTGTTTTCAGTGAAATTAAATTTTTTATTAATGTTTTAACACCAATATAAAAGCAATAGTAATCATGGAAGTATATGAGTGTTTTCCGTTTTCACCCCTACATCTTGCATATGTAATTATGTAAAAATCTTTTTCGATAAATTTGAACCCAAAACTGTGGCTACTGAAATTTTTCTACAAATAACATTTCACTAAAACATTTTAAGGGGTAGATATTAATCAAATTAAAAATAAAAAACTTAACTCACTTTGCTAGTTAATGCTATAAAAGGATACTTGCTACATCTCTTTTTGAGATAATACAATAAAGTTTTTCGTTTCTGTATTCAAAAGAATGATTTGTAATTCTTTTGCAAATAAAAATTGAAATTTTTAACACAACTTTCCATTTTGTTCGGAATGCCAAATATCCTTCCTCTTCCTTTTATTATGATGCAAATTCATGCAAATGTAAGCTAAAAATGAATAAAATTACTTACCACCAACAATCAAATTTCATATCATTAGAAAAAATTTAAATTAAATATCTATATATCTATTTGCTTATAATAATATAAAAATATTTCCCTTCAGTGAAATTTATGATGTGCATTAAATATATATATATATATATATATATATATATATATATATATATATATATATATATATATATATATATATATATATATATATATATATATATATATATATCAACTTACTTGAATTAGCCATTATAACAAAAGTATTATCTGAAAATTGCTCTATTTCACATTTCCATATAATCTCATGAGTTTGATCATAAATGAAACTGATGTTATCTAACATTTATAGCTAATTTAACTCCCAGTAGATGTTTGTTATAGAGAGAAACTTAGTTTCATTAAAAAGATAAGACAAACCTCTTTGTCCCTTATTTTTCAACGATGAAGTTTCAAAATTTTCCCTTCCTTTTCCCAGAAGGGCAGCAATTATTCATTCGATAGCCTTATTCGCGTATAAAATCGTTTGAAAATATAGAATAATAAAGCTTTAAAAGTATAAAACTATCTTATCGTAAGAAGAAAAGGCAGTTCTCCATTGTCTTAAAAATGTTTAAATATTTTTCGAATTCTGAGGACTGTTAAATAACTTAGATATATACCCTCTCTCTCTTACTCAAAGTTATATATAAGAAATAACTTACATCCGAAATTTTATATATCTTTTATTTACATAACATACAAAATGATTTAGTCTTTACTATATCAAATACTTTTTATGATTTTATTGCTGTTGCAATTTATAATTCTTACCAAAATATTGTTGCTTAAAAATACGTTTTTATATTTATTGCTACAATGCTGCAATATATGTCACATTTTTAATATACATATATTTGCAATTCATTAAAATAATTTACAGAATTTCAGGTATTATTATGTACTTATATCAGTATCTATTTTACTTTCAGACAGCCATCTCTAATTAATTTCTTAAAAATTCTTATTTCATACTTTGAGAAAATATCAGAAGACAATGATAAGTGCTTCTTCGAGATTTTGCATTGTCTGCCTACCATAGGATGAGCTACTGCATAGTAGTCCAATTAATGGCACTTTCTATAGCAACAGAAACATTTTAAATAGTGGTTACGGGTGTTATAAATTTATGCTATTATGGATAGTAAATCATATTTTTTCTCAAAGCGCTCAGTAATCAAAGTTAGAGTTTTTCCGAGTTCCTCTGGCCTAAATTTGAGCGGGTCTAGTTTCTTTAGCAACAGACAGGCAAAGAAGAATAAGCAATATTTGTTCTCGTATCAGATTGAAAACTGAAATTTACAATAGTAAAAATGTAACATGAGGTTTATGTGTATCATGAACAATACGTATGTGTAAATAATATGCAATATAGGGTATAATATCGAAGACACCAAGGGCTTGCAAATTATAAAACAAGTTGTTGTTACTTATAACACTTGGACAAACCAAGCTCGCTCTGCCATTGGTTATGCGAATTTACATCAGTAGGGTACGTCTTTCGTTTAAACAGTGCACCGTAACGGTCAGTGTATGACTTTGCTCTAAACTCTTCCAATGGATGGCACCACCAGAGGAACCACTCCCTCAATTTGGACTTTGGTCTGGATGGGGAAGAAATTTTTTCTAGGCTGTTATACCCATGGTAACTTCTCAACGACCGACCACGACTTTCGACTCCACAGATTTAACGAGCACTTATATCGCATGTACTCGGTGGGTCTTTGGCGACATTGGAAGTCGAATCCCACCCTCCCGAAAGGCTGATACCCTAAACCAAACCTGCATATCATAAACCCTTTTCGTAGACACCAGAATGGGTTTATATGAACGCATATCAGGATTTCTTAGAGTGTTATTTGAAGATTTCATATCATGGCTCTTCTTGTTTTAGAAATTGTAATATAGTGCTTCTTTAGACAGGTCGTATCGAACTTCTATGGAAATAGAAATGTGTCGAGTGCTATTTTCATAGAAATCGACACACAATGTGACTCTTAAAGTGTGTGTGTATATATATATATTTCAAATGAATTCACAGTAAATCTTTATTACTTTGTCATATTGAATGCATGTATTATACCTCATCAAGATTTTGGATTCATTATGTTGATCAAGATTGTGACTTAGTAAGTGACTATTATATGTATCGATGAAGACTCTTTGTATCCCAAACTTATCACAATCCTATATTTATTCAATTTTGATACTTTAATGAAAATTGTTTTGTTTTTAAGACTTATATGACATGAATGTGTACTACATTTGAAACATTTTTTTTTAGCTTTAAATACATCTACCATCAATCATAATAAAATTTGGTGGTGAGATAAAAGTCGATCACTTTGAATGACAAAATTCACCTTGAAAACCTAAATACAATATTTCGTATAAAAATTTTCAAACTGAAAAATAATATATAAAAAAATTTGATTACAAATGTTCGTAACCAAATTTCTAAATATCTCATGAATTACAAACAAATAAAAATAGGGAACAATTTATTTTATGTAAAACTTATTGGCATATACTGGATCCTGTTTTCTAATCAAGGGCGTTATTCATAGAATGTTAAATAAGAAAACTTCTATTGTATATATTCTTATCCCATGAATTATATGTGTGTATGTGTTATTAAAAAATTAGCAAATAAAGACGAAAAGGTGATTATCTTTTAATGTATAATTCAATATTAGCCATTTGATATATTTAAAATATTTATAATATTTATCAAAGAAATTTATTTTTATTGCAAAGCAAAAATTAAAATCTGATTTTAGAGTCATATCATAATAACTCTCTTTGAATACGTTTAATTGGATTCAAAATATTATGCATTTTGAAAATATATTATTTAAGGATGATACATTTTCTAATTAATAATTTCACAGTTTTTCCAGATTGCTCCAAAATATAGGTATTGTATTATTTTAGCTATTCATACTTTTAAAAAATTAGTTTGCTGTCTTAGTTTAGTATAATTACGTAGAAACAATTTGAAAAATAAATTGTGATTTTCGGAAGATTTAAGACTGACACACATGCTGCTTTGTTAGACTGCACACATGTTGATGACTCTTTTATCATATATTATGTACTTATGTCATGTACTTTACAAGGAAAATTAAAAAAAACTTTTAAAAATTTTCATGAGTTTTTTGATTGATCATCCGATCAATTATTTTAATATAATAAGTCTAGAAAAATTATGAGTTGTTTCTACGAAAAAATATAAAATATCCATTAAAAAATTCCAATTTAATATAAATTTTAATATTGAAAATACATTAACTTAGAATGATTATACAAATAATTTGAGGCTTTAATTGAATTTATTTTATGTAAATATCTCTAAGTTACATAAAATTTGCTGAAATATTGTAACTTTTCGGTTATTGAAGGTGTTACTATATGCATTAAACTTCACTTTTAATCAATTTATCCATTAACCTTGAAAATGGTAACATGTTTACATCGCTAATAATTAATCATCACGAATCCACACAAATTAAGTAGGAGCTTATAAAACTAATCTCACATGATTTATTAACAATACATGAAGCTTGCTAAATATTACTTAACGTAATTATAATACTGTTAAAATGTTTGAATCAAGATATAGATAACTAAAAATGAAGATTAATTTCTTCATATATTTTATTTAAGGAAAAGTTTATTTTATTTATTTTCAAAAACATTCAATATTTCTATATTTTGAAATCCTTAAAATGGAATTTTAATACATATTTTAATAGAATTTTTTATATTCATTTTATGTATTTATATGCTTTTCTTTAGGAAAATCATCTTTTATTTAATTCAAAAATAATCGTACATATTTTTACTTTGATTTTTAATTTCTTCTTACCATTTTTTATTTAAATGTATATAGTTTTAAGCTTTAAATAAATATTAGATATTATGTGTTTTCTATTCAAAATACCATAGTATATTTTTCACAGTTCTGGGGAATACGTGTGCTCCCAGAATAGTAAAAAATAAATTGTTCATAATTATTGATCTAAAACCAAAATTTGTAGTTAAAATGTAAATAAATACAAAGCTATTTTATAAATAGCATATTCCGTTTAAATCATTAAAATTTGAACAAAAATACTTTGTGATTGCAACTGAAAAATTCGGTACTAAAAACTTAAAATTACTTTAATCCTGTAAATGATTAATTTTTGTTTTCACGCAAATGTATTAATTTTATCAATGTTTACTATGAATTTTAATGTTATAGGTGTTTAATCTAGCAGAACACAATGAATAAGAAATCAAGTATAATAAACTGAAAAGTTCTTCTGAAGAAGGCTGATTCCTTTTATTGTGTGAAAGGGATTAAATACCTTTTATATAAAGGATAATGCTTGAATATAAAAAAATTGAGCAAATGTAAACAGGCTCATAAGGAACGAGCGAAATATTTCAGCTATTTTCAAACAACTAAAACGGGTATTATGGTTTAATTAATTATTTACGGTAAAATAGATATGAGTTATCTAAAAAATATTCTTTTTTTAAAGAATGTTTTCAGAGTATTTTTGTCTAAACATAAAATTGTGTCTTAAATTTTAAAATTTAATTTTTGATTTACAGAGTGATGCTTAAAACAGTTTACATTATTCTAAATTAGATTCTCAAAGAATATTTACAAAGAAAATATAGAGCTTACATAGATAATAATATTATTTTAAATAAATATTAATGAATTCTCTTAAATATGTGAAAGTAATTACTTTGACTGGGAAACTGAGTGACGTTTCATAAGTAGTAATATAAGATATCTTATTTTGAAACATAAATTGATAACGAAGTGTGGAATATGAACAAAAAATTCCGCATTTGTTTCGCATGAATTGTTATTTCAGCAAAGACAAAAGATTTCAAAAGTAGTGATATGGTCGAAAATATCCGTCAGAGAAATATTCTTCATGTGAAGAAAACAGAAAAGTAATATTCATTACAAATACTAAGTTTTGATTATTTCTACCTAAGTAATTTCTTAAGTTGGAGAAGCATAAAGTTACAAAATTCGTTTCTGTTTAACTAGTCATAGTTTTTACGATATTAACGTGAACACAGCAAATATCTTAGCCTTTGTGCTACTGATTCACTTTACTGCAAGAAATGCATATTTTATCTCTTTATTAACAATAAAGTTTTGAATAATATTAAAGAAGGTTGTTGATGTCGTGTGCCAGCTAGACTGTCATCATGGGGTGCACTGCTTTACTTTTCCATCTGAACCATAGTTAGGTGTGGAATCCGACTTTCTCAGTACCCACATGCCATAGGTACCCGTTTATAGGGTAGGCAACTATTCTCAACCCATTCATACAAGGAAATGAAAAAGACAGGATAGATAGGGAAGGAAAGTACATCCATGCCCGAACCAGGATTCAAACCCAGGACTCCCAATCATCAGTTGGGCGTGCTGAACACTAAACAAGTTGGACGGCAATATTAAAGAATGTAATATATTAATGATTTTATAACACTATTTTAGAACCCTACCCAACATATTCAAACATTATGTAAATCAAAAAATTCAAAAGTATATTTTGGAAACACTTAAAAAATAAACTAATAAAACATCATTTTATAAAACAAAAAGAAATTGAAATATTTGAATTTAATTTGTGATACTAATATAGCAATGAATAAAAAAAATTTTCATATTAAAAATTAAATTTCAGCGAACAAATATTGTTGAAAACTGAGATCTTTCCTATTTGCAGGGCTCTCTATAGATATACAAACATAATGCTGCAGACCGGCTCCGGATTATACCTTACATTTAAAAGGCGTAGATCAATCGTCTGTCACCAAGCATTTCGTAATTATGGGCCACGTTCAAGTGACGCGGTCACACTTGAGCTTGCACCATCCTCTCCACATCCACGCAACACGAAAAGATTTGGATGTCACAGATTAACGTAGACGTCTTCAACCACCGGAATTCCTGCAACCTCGTGGTAAAAACCGTGATCACGCTCCCAATCATTGCCGGAAGCAAATATAATCTCACTTTGTTGATCTTACGGCAAGCGGCATGAAACTACAGAGCCATTTTATAGACAAACATCAAAATTATCTTTCATAATCGTTTCAATGATTGTTTGATTATTTCCACGAAAATCTACTTTCGTGAATATATCATTCGCGTTTTTTAAATTTATTAATATTTTTATTTCTAAAAAACATACAATATTTACAAAATACAATGATCTTATATATTTTTTTACTTGGCTGTTTATATAAACAAGCATATTATTTTAAAATGAAACAGAAATAGGTTTAAATTATTTGGTAGGTTTTGTTAAATTAATATTGCATAAAATGAACTTTTGTTTAAAAAAATGAAATATTTTCTATAAGGAAAAATAACTGATAAGTTTCTATCAGATCGTGTTTAATGTAACAAACAATTTTTAAAGTAAGTGAACTCTTATTTGCAAATAAATTTCTTTTGTTCCTTTTTAGTCTAAAACAAATGCATTACAACACATTTCTAGATATTGCAATGTATTTTCACAAACACATGCTTTTACAACATATTTATATACTGTTAGTAAATAAATCACAGAATTATTTGTAAAACAGAATTATTTGTAAAGAAATAAGTTAAGGCCATATGATAAATGAAGTATTGCTGTAATGAAATCATTGATAAATTTAATTATTAAAGTCAGTATTGAAATATATTAAATACTGGACAATATTTTATCACCTCATAAAAAGTTCGGATACTACATTTCATTAAATTGCACAAAATACTTGAATAATTAAAATAAATTATCAGTGAAAATACTAATAAATGATTATAATAAGAATTGAGTTACTGCTAAGAAAATTAATTTGATTAAAATATTTCCTGAAAAAGAGAACAAATAACAATATTCCAACAAAATTAATATATCCTCGTTTCATCCATAAATTAAATTAACGTGAATGTGCATTTAATTACTTCGAATCTTTGGGGAACAAAATATGATTGTTGATTTAAACTTAAGTGAATTATAAAAAATGTCCTCTCTTTCTCTCTCTCTCTCACACACACATATATATAGATTTTACTACCTTTTTATTTTGTTTCTTATCTTTAAATATTTGTTTTCAATTTCTTTCTTTGCAAATATTATTTAATTCAATAGAATTCCACACATTAACTAAAGCGTTCAGAATATGCTAAAAAATTTAAGTAGATGCCCCACCTACTTTTACAAATCATTTTTATTTTTTAATCTAAATTTAATTCCTTTGTATTTATATCCTTCATTTTATTATAAGATATAAACACTTATATTTTAATTTTCTTTATGTCTTTAATCACAATTTTGTTTTGGTAGAAAATTGAATGTTACAAATTAATGTAAGATGAATATATTCTTCATAATCAAATTTTCAAAAATTTATTTCACTCTTAATATTAGTTTATACATTTCTCAGAATCCTTAACTATTTTTAAATTTTTACATAACTATAAGCTTTACGTTTCAGTATACTTACAAACGCTATGCAATACAAAATATAATATCAAGATAATAAAATTAATACATACGGTCACACATCCTGTTACTGCAAAGTTATATGATTGGACTTTTATCGCCAATGGATATAATACTTTTATTAGCCAATACACGAATAAAGAAATATTTTTGAAAAAAATAATTTATTATAGTTATCTAATAATTTCCTAATAAAAAAAATAACACATATGTTTTAGACTAATGTGTCAAATTATTAAAAAAACATTTTTAGAATTTAAGATTGGCAATATTTAGGAAAATAATGCAAAGTGCGTAAATTATAATTACTTTAAATAACCAAATAATCTGGTGCATAATTTGGGTGTTGATCCAAATAATTTGGATGTTGATCCAAATAATTGAAATAAAAAATACCTAATTTTGAAAATAATAATTTAAAAAAATGATCTTTGTTATTAACAGAAAAATAAAATATGATGTGTGTTTGTGTTATGATTAGTAAAACGATTGCCAAATATAAAAATTTACAAATGAGAAATGTTTCAAGTTAAAAATGAGAATTTTAAATAAAGATAACAAATGTAAATATAATATATTTTAATGTAAGAAATGCGCTTCATTTAATTTTTCATTACAATATTTTTAAAGAGATAAAAATAAATATTACAGGGCATAGTAAATATTATAAAAAATAAATATTTTACTTTAAATATTTTTCAACAAATAATTGCAGTTTTCAATATATTGATATTTTTTATAAATTATTTTGATAAAGATAAACCCAATAACAATTTCATTATTTTCTTTTGCAATTTACTTACTTCTAATAATAAAGTAATTTTCTTTTGTAAAATTATTTCGTTTTTGCAATAAAAAATATATAGCTTCGTTTTACAAAAGCTTAAAATATATATTAGGTGTTCTTAAAAAGATAAAGAATAAATTTATTTAAAATAAAAATTGGTTAAAAAATTTCCTTTTAACACAAATTCAATTACTAAAATTTATGCAGATTTTAAAAAGAATTTTTTCAACTTATCAACTTTGCCATTAAATAATAGCCGCTGATTTTAATAAAAAGGTAAATTTATAAACTGTATAAACCTAAATGAAAGAAAATTAAATTATTGTTTATTATTTTAGTGAATAAAATTTTAGGATTCCTAAGCAATTAAGATTTCAATTTTTTAATAATATGTATGAATAATTGGAAAAATGATGGGAGAATTAATGGATAAAGAAATTATTTATGTTCTAAATGATGTTTTTTTCAGTAAAAGCTCAAGAAATAATTTCTTGATTCATTTTTTTTCTCCTAAATCAATTTAAATAATTTCTTTTATTTTATTCTCATAATTCTTACTTTATCATAAGTTGAAGTTTTCATTGCATAGGCATATTCAATGAATTAAAACGAAACTCATTTTGAGAAAAATATACTTATTTAGAAGGAATTAAAAAGAAAATGTCATTTAGAAATTTTAATTCGAGGTAAATAGTAATCTATACGAGTATTATATACATTTTCATGTGAAAAAAAAAAAACAAATCTTATCCAACGAGAAGAAATTTAATTATAGTTTTATTCAAGTTATAGATTAATTTAATTTTTTAAGTAAAAAAGTTAAAACAATAGGAAAGATGAAGAAATACGATAAGTTATAATTAGAAATGAAGTGTGTTTTAGTGCTGAGAAATAAAAAGCAAGAAAGAGAAATATGTATCTCCATTCAGTGATGGCTTTCATTTTAAATTCTAAGGATTAAAATAAATGTTGAATGTACGTACAGTAATTAATTTAAGTCATAAAACATTTTCCATAGATAAATTGATTATATATACATAATTGATTTATATTATGAAATGACTCCAAACTATGGAATAATATTTATATATCATATATGAGTTGACACACACACACACATATATAAATATATATATATATATATATATATATATATATATATATATATATATATATATATATATAATATATATATATCATATTTCTACATTACTTCTACATTACAGTTAAAGAATATTTATGAGGGAATTTAGAGAAAGTTTTTATGTATCTTCCCCAAAATATTTAAAATGAATTATCACCTTATGTATTCGAAATAAACTAATTGTAATAGTTAAATTGAGCAGCGATAAAATTAAAAATTTTCATAAATCTCTGTTAATAACTACTTTTGATTATAACTGTATAATCGAAATTTAAACTCGAGAGAATTTTTCATAAACGATTTATTTTAAATAAAAATTTATCATAAATAAGAATTTATAATAAATCGCTTATTAGAAATTCAGTTTTTGCCTTTACAGTTTTATTTAAAAATTTTTACTCAGGACGTATGTCTAAATATGCATTTATAAACTAAATGACACGTGTTTTGTTTTTTTAATCAAGGCCCTTAATGTGTAAAGCATATGTTCCAGCCAGCCATTAGCCCCTAGCTTTTACTTCCCAAGCACACTTAGTTTTATCAAACCACTGAAGGGATGAAAGTCTAAGCCAACCTTGCCCGGTCTGAAGATCGAACCTGTGCTTTGGAACAAGTGCTAAGCCCAAACACTAAGTGATACCTAATGGTAGCACTTAATGTTTGGGCTTTACATGGGTATACATATAATTATGCAATGAATCGACACAAAGATAATGCAGTAATCCTCCATATATAACACGTTACTCTTATTACGTTTTCATATTACGAGATTTTGTGTATCTGGTAGAACACGTGTTTTCCCTCATATAACGCCTCATGTTTCTCTACGTTATATTTTTGTACTGCGAAATTTATCATAATGTGTACAGTTCTCAATCAATTTCACTTATGTTTGCACGTTATGTCAATCGTGTTAGTATAAAATTTAATTAAATTATATTATTGACCTTTGAACATTCGGCTAAAAAAACTGTCGGTCGAACATTATTTCAGACAGCTGCTACAGCGAATAAACATGTAATAAAATTGCTTTAGGAATTATTTGATTTATTTGAAATTAACGGTTTTTAGTTACATTTGTATAATAGATTTGATTTAAAAAGCTCTATTCAGATTATGACAACAGTATCAGACATCTGATACCATCACTAGAACAGAGTCTTTTGGATCGTCGCTATGTGTTTTTAAATGCTGGATGCCTACGAAACATGATTACTGATGAATTTTCTCAAGACCTCATTACTGTCTCCGAAAAAAATTTCTCGTGTCAATCTTAGTTTAAGAAGAATCATTACACCCAGTGTCCAGAGGTATGTATTTCCGTCAAGCAATGTCACAAGCGAGCCTATTTATCTATAAACCGTGAATATCACTCGAAGACGAGTTAAGATTCTCACTGCGACATCTTCATTGACGGATCGAGATTAGCACAGAAAGCGATTCACATAACGATGGACAGAGCCTAGAAGACATTATCATCATCATTCTGTGAACATATTGTTTTGATGATATTGTTTTCTTTGCATAGGTAAAAATACACCTTTCTATATGTTTTCTGCTAACAAGGTGATTACCGAAAATTATAGTGATTATGTTTTCCAAATATATATATATATATATATATATATATATATATATATATTTGTAAATATCAACCGTGTACACACAACAGAACAAAGCTTATTCATAATAATCTAGAATAAAGATCTATATCATTTGAGAATTTGAGAGATGTTTTGGGAAGAATCCTTTACTTTGATATCCTTCTCCCAAGATTATATATAATAATAATATTTTATATTATATATTGATAATGTATAATATAGCAAATTTTGCTGAGTTCCAGAAATAAAATAAAAGTGGATTAAGCATTTATACAAACATATATGAACAATAATCATAAAAGAATTAAAATTTCTTGATTTTCTGTCTGAAAACAAAAATTTAGTACAATGCACTTCAAGAATAGTCATTGTTTTCACAGAAAATAATGATTATTTTCTTAATGATTCTTTATTATGACTCAAAAAAAAATTTTCATGAAGAAAAAACTGTTTCCTTGATATTTTTAATTAAAAAGTTTCAATTGGCTTCCTTAAACTGTAATGCTTATGTACCTTTAAGAAACAGATAAATAAACATTAATTCAATAAATAATATTAATTTGACAACCTGAATGTTTAATTTTTTTTCTGTTATAAATGTTTCAAATTTTCTAAAATTAAACATCAAAAATTCTTTTTATCCTTCATTTACAGCATTTTTTCTTGAAGAGTCAATAATGCATAAAGCTATATTGCCAGCTTTATTTGTTATTGAGAGCTTTATTTATACATACTATATAATTTTATTAAAATTGCAATATTTATTAATTTGGTTTAAACTGAAAAAGCTATAAATATAAATTTTAAACTTCTTGTTTACACTTGATAGTTTTCAATGTGTATTTAAATAATTTTACAAACTCTTCGCTTTCTTTATTCTTAAAAAATTTTGTTAGCATTTAATATTAGATAAGACATTTTATTACAGATGCAATATCCTCTTCTAATAAAACCAAACATTTTATTAGATGAAATTGTTGCATATGTAATAGGTTTACGATTTCTTTGATTTTGTAAATATTTTAAGTTCCCAAATAGTTATAAATTTTATAAATATTTACCTTCACCTTGCAAAATACTTGCTCAGTAAATTAATTATGTGAAATAGTTTTACTTTTACTTAAAACGCAAATAAATAAGTTATGAAAATATTTTGGATTTCTGGGGAGAAATACGATAAATATATTACTAAACATTTTTCAATAACATATTTGTTTTTAACAATTTTATGTCGATTTGCTAATCATTAATTTGAAAAAACTAATCTAAAATAGGAAACATATTTCTTTGTAAGAAATTCTTTATAACCAATGCAAATAATTCAAATTTGTTTTTCTTAAATTTGTAATGAATTTCAAAAACTAAAATTAAAGTTCATTTACTACCAACAACTAAAATTAAAGTTCATTTGTGATTCTTTTTTTTTTTAATCAAAATAAATATTTTTTTCCTTTATTCTTTTGAAAAAAATAACAAATATATTGAAGTAGCATAAAATACTTATAAGTATTTGGCTATTTAATAAAAAATTAATAAAATAAATAACTTTTTAATTTTGAACTTATTAAAGTAAAAAAACACAAAAACACAGAAAATATGTATTAAATACATAAGTGCTGAAATATGAATTACAAGAAATGCACTCAATTTGTAGTTTTTAACTTGAACTACAGTAATTTATTTCATTTTATTTAAGTATCATAAATTTAACATGACAGAGTGGACTTTCGTTTTTATGAAACTCAAATTTACGAACACTTACTAGATTAGTAACTGATCCCCACAAAATGATTTAATAGATGCAAAGGTAATTTTAATCCCCATTTGCGAACTAAAATCTGACTTTTGTTTTATAGAACTCGCATCAAAATTATAATCAATAGCTTTTAATCCAAATATTAAAAGTTTATCAATAAACATTGTTTTGGATCACCTCTTGAAATTAAAATTGTACACTCTTTCAATATAATTGTCAATTTGTGCTTATAATAATGTGGCAGAAAAAATAATATCAGACTATTTTAGCATGCAAGCTTCATAAAAGAAGCCACAGAATATGAATGAAGTCTTGAACATTTACCTGATGACAGGTGAGAAGATGAATTATTCAATTCATGTATTTGTGAATTTTATCAAAGAAATTCATAGCTGCATTTGGATATTACGAATATTTAAGACATTTTCATTAATTAATTGCTTAATAAATGACCATTAGAGGTAAGAAAAGATCGATAGTTTCTTCCAATTAGTTAGCGTGCCAAGTATGGTTACTAGAGGTGACCAGTGACCATTATGCTTAAAATAATTTTTCATCTGATATTTATTGTAAGGGAGATATAATGTATGTAAATGCTACTCTTAATTTTCTTTTATGCAGTTTTTTACTTCATTCTCTTAAATGCAAGATACATTCTTTATTGTGTACTCTATTATGTAGTTTTGCTAAATTTATAAGTTATTTTTTTCTCAATCCGTATAAATTATTTCATTAACTCTAACGACTTGAGTTCCCTATTAGTCAAAGTTCTGATACTGCCACAAAAGGCAGCTCCACAATGATGAATTCCCATGAAATATTAATTCCTTTGACAAAATATGTTATTTCAATTCCAATCTTCAAACCGCTCATTCAAAATGTATAATATAATTAACTAATATTTTTATACTAATTGAATCAAAATGTTTAAAAAATACATTTACATAAAGAACATTTCGCATAAAACTAAAATATTCAATAAAATTTTCATAATTTTATAATGATATAATTTAAATTTTCCTTTCAAAAATAAATCAATCAGATATCAAAAGATATGACAAAAAATTTTATTATTGATAAAAACAACAATATTAACTTTTAATTTGATTGAAAACTAAATGATTTGAAACAAAAACACATTAACTGCAGTAAGAAAGTTCATCGTGAGAACAACGAGATTAAAAATTGAAAAAACAATTCTACGAATTCACTTCAAATTTCGGAGGCAGAACTCTAATTTTTGAAAACTGGATTGCTGAAATTATATTTTCCTTTCATTAATTTAATTAATATTTTTTATTCAATATTTTCTTTCGTTGCCTTTGTCTACCAGAAGTATTCTCAATTGAGTATTTAAAGAATTGTTTTGCATTTCTTATTTTAAATTTTTTTTCTAAATTTATAAAAAAATTTTGTTTGTTAAATTAATTTCATTACTTGTTTTGTTATACCAATATGAACCTTTACTCATATTATTTTATCAAGAAAAATTTTATTTCATTTTATTTTACTTGATTGTAATTTATACTTTTATTTAAAATATTTTTAATTTTTCCACTAATTAAAAATGAATGAAGTGATATTTATTGTGTATGACAATACAATAAATATCACAATCAAAATAAGTTAATGATTTTTCAAAATAAATTAATGATTATATAATTTTTTTTAAATTTCTATCAATTTGATTTACTGTGATTCATTTCAATATGCCTACGTTTGTTGTAAAATATTTCTTCTTTAAATATCTTGCTATCTAGATTTACTATTAACAATTGATCTGCCTAATTTCAATTCACATATTTTATATAATATTTTTTCAGCATAAACTATTTGCAACTTATTATTTGTATGCATTTTACTGAATTTTTCGAAGCATTCTTAGAAATAATTTCGAAACTCTTTTTTTCTGTTCCCTGTTTCTTGCATAAGAAGAGAAAATTTCGGTCCTAATTTTTTTAATTTTCTGGATTTTATATTTACTTTTAAATAATTTTAATGTTTTTGTTCAATTTCTATTGTTTCAAAATGCAGATATTGAAAAATTTACTCATTTTTAATTTTTCACGTTAAAAAATATTGTAATAAATACTTTTAACTGTTTGCAACACTTATATTTAATCTAAAATAACAAATCATTCTTCTTATATTTTTACGATGGATGGATGGATTCGATAGATACATTTTCTCGATAAATAAGGTCAAATGAAATACACCGTGCTTGTCAATAACAAATGTAATTTACATTCCTTAACAAAATACATACATTTTTTCACATTTATATAATTCTCATTTTTATGATAAAATATATTAATTCGCTAAATCAATTCAAAATTTCATTTTCATGATAAAAATGTTTTTGTATATTACATAAATTCCTATAATAAGAAATTTTCAGCACCATTTCTAATTTGATTGATTTTTATATGAATTCTAAATGCATATTCTATAAACATGCACAGTAAAACATCAATTTTTGCGATAATTTTTAGGAGTTCAGTTTATCTCGTAAGAACTGAATTCAGATAGAAGTGTTCTTCATATATAAATAATTATTTTTAATTATCAACTCTACTTTTACTAAGAATGCAATATATGAGCCCTTGTATACTTGCACAATATTTTGTTATTGATCGCACTTTTTTGTTTAAACTTAATTATTCCTATAAAATTTATATCAAAATTTATACGAGGAATTCTTGGAAATTTTGAAAATTCACTAAAATCTATGCCTATTTTCAGAGAAAACTGGTTTTATTTCGTAACTAAGATTTTATATAAATTATTTTTCATTAAATATTTTTATTTGAATTGATGTTATTTATTAGAATTAATAATTTTGTTTAATTTTTTATTAAATGAAAAGTTAAAATTTATACATAAATATTTAGCGATTGTAGTCTTGATTGTGACAAAAAATAAGGAAGAATCAATATCTTACAGCCTACCTTTCTTTGTTATTTTCCCTCAGGTTAAAATGTTTTTAACTTATAATACTGTGAAATGAACAAAATCAAATGTTTTATTCATTTTGAAATTTGAAATCCTTACTTATTTGAACACGTTTATATTTTAAAACTTGCTATCTTATATTAGAACGAATAATAACACATGTATTTGACATAATTATTATTAAGCAATGTATACATGTTAAAGCATGCAATAAACTTTCATTTTTTGTACTGTATGGCTAAAAAAATACTCTCAGAATGATAATTAAGAGCACTGTGTTAATGATAAGAGCATTAGAAAATGTCTTCAAAACATTTGTGGCTTTCTTATGCATAATTGACATTGATTCTTCAATAAATAAAATATTATTTTGAAACTAAATTAAAATTCTACTGTTTCTTCTTATTGTAAAAAATATACGAGTTTTAGAAATTAAAATTAGTGTGTCAGATTGAAAATTTCCATAGCTAATTTAACTATTTGAATTAACTGTTAAATCTAATTTAATTAATTAGATAGTTGAATAGCTAATTTAATTATTCAACTATCTAATTAATTAAGTTGAAAAATCAATCAGAGATTTAACTGTTTTATAATTGAGAAAATAATAAGAGACGTGCTAAAAATAAATAATAAGTGTTGGAAGTTAATTGCCTTTTATAGGCGATGCTTCTTATGTTACAATATTCATTAACTGATTTTAATAATTTTAACTAAAAATATAACTAATGCGCATCAAGTTCAATTTTTTCATAAAAACACCTAATTGATATATAACTGGAAAACTATAATTTTCAATTAAAACCGCATATAACGTATTGAAAATATTACCACATTCATAATAAAGTTACTTCCATATCAAATATATTTTAAATAATCTAATTATGAGTTTCATTTATATATTACAAATGAAAATTTATATAAATAAAATACTTATTTGTTTTTTCTGTTTAAACAATTTGAGAACATCTTTACTGAATGGAGTGGAACTTAAACCAGAAAGTCGGCCTCTGTCTACACTAAAATAAAAAGAACTTAGATTTCAAAACATTTTAACAGTGTTTGTAAATAATATAAGCCATCATTAATGCTCATTTTAACACCCTTTATATTATCTGCTTACGCTTAAATGTTACCATTGTTAAAAATGTAAAATTCAGCTCCAAAACTTTTTTTGCTTCAAAAACAAGTGCATGGTTTTTATCTTAATTTTAAAATTCTCAATTACGCATAACCGTTGAGAGTAACATTAAAGGAACACTGACCCACCCGAAGATATGCGGTGGAGGACGTAATTGGATAGTGAAGTGGTAGAGGGAACCACAGGTGAGGCAAAAGCCAAAGTTCGTGACTCGTACAGGATGTCCAGGGGACAAAGGAACTCCTAAGGGTGGTGGGGGACCCATACCACTAAGAAAGAGAAAACACACGGAGGGTAAAGGTCTTGAAAAGGCGTCCATTGGTACTCTGTCTGACTGGAAGAATTGAGGCCAAGAGGCTTTATTGAAAACACATATGTACAGAGGAAATACAAAGAAAAGGAATATATACAAATTTACAAAATATACAGCTGTGTGCAGCTTTTAGCTGGACATCTGGAGGTGCATTTCAGCCAGAAGGATCTCCTTGAGTTCCGTGTTGAACCCTTGGTGAGTTGGAGGACATTGTCCTGTTTGGCGTCCTGTGGAAAGTACTTGCTTCGGATATCCTGGTAGTGGATATAGTTGAACACCAAGCACTCGGGGTCTTGAATTTCGTCATCATGAGGACAGAAGTTACTGTGGCCATGAAACCTGTTACGATAGGTTACAAAGGAACCATGCCCTGTCAGCAGCTGATTGGTGAAGAAGTCCGCCAAAACTCTAGTCTTGGAGACCTTGGGGAAGAGGGAATGTACCTACATTTTAAGGAGAGCTCTCAGTGCTGTTGCCAAGTTCACATAACTTCATCCTCGGTGAGTGGGGCTATTTGTTGTCTACTAAGTCTGACAACAATGTCCAAAACCAGGGATAACATTGCCAGACTGCTAAGTCTGACAACGTTATCCCTGGTGGTTTGCTCTTTGGCGGCTGCGTCAACTGTTAGTTGAGCTAGATTCCAACATGCACCTTGACCCGATGGAAGGAGAAGACATTGGTGGAGGAGAGAAGAAAAGCTTGAATCTCTCTGACGGTGTCGCTCATGACATCTGGGATAGAAAGCACCTAGAGGACTGATTAGGAATCCGCGTCGATGCGGCAACTGGAGATTGACTTTGGAAGACGAATTGCATCGTGAAGAGAATGGCAGTGGCTTCAGCCTCAAATACAGTGGCGAAGTCATTGAACCTAGTGAGCTGTCTGTGTACCAGACCTGGTTGCCGTAGAGTATGATACTCTTTACGACACTGGTGCAAAGGAGCTTCAAGATAGCTGGGCGCAGCCCCCAGTTGCTCTGGTGATTCTGGCAAGCTTGTTCTGCACATTTTCAATGCGGCTCTTGAGGTCGTTGAGATGTAGAATCCAGCAGAGCTTGGGGTCCAAGATGATGTCAAGATACTTGATGCCGGTGGAGCAGCTGATGTGATGTCCTGAGATGGATATTCCAGGTCTCCTTGTGATATCTTTGTAGAGGAGAAAAAAAATGTATTGGCATTTGCTGAGGCTAAGAGTCAGTGCGCACTGCTTTGTCCAGGAATGAACCCGTTTGAGAGGTTTAAGAGCCAGTTTGGAGAACTTGTAGTAGGAGTTCAAGTGCAGGAAGATGGCCACATCATCTGTGAACGCCTGGCAGTGGGCGTTTCTTCCAAACTCCTGGGTCAGAAGTTGGTTGGCTATAAGCAACCAGAGAAAGGGACTCAAACTGGAACCCTGTGGGACTCCAATACTGTAGAGGGTTTCCTTGACGTTGCTGTCGATGTTGGCTCTGTTGTGGAGAAGGATCGGACCAACCAATAGAGGTTAGCTGACGTCTTGTATTTCCGGAGTAGATGCAGGATGTCCTTCCATCTGGCGCTGTCGAACGCTCCCTTTATATCCAGGGATATGAGGCAGGAGAAGTTCTTCTTTTTTGTGGTTCTGGATTCTTTTGACGAGTTCTCGGAGGATGTCGGAGGTACTTCTATCCTTGAGGAATCCGAATTGGTACTTGTTTAGGAGGTTGTTGGACTGGAAGTGGTAGTACAGACGTCACATGATGAGTTAGTCCAGGATTTTCCCCCATATAGGGAGGAGGCAGATTGGCCGGTAGATCTCTAAGGTTCTTATCTTTGCTTCTCTAGGGAATCAGGATAACCTGATAACCTTCGATATTTTCCAGTGATCCGGGAAAGTTTCTTGTTCAAGGCAAGAGTTGAGGATCTCAGTAAACCAGCTCTTGTTGGCAAAGAACATTTCAGCGTATATTTCCAAGCAGATGTTGCTGTGTCCTGGAGCCTTGCTTGGGTCCATCTCCTTGATGGCAACTTCAGTTTCAAAGATGGTAAACTGAGGGTCTTATAGATCAAGTCCATAGTCCTCAGGTACTCCCGAGTCGTATGTGTAGGGAAAGTGGTATCCCAAGATGGCGTTTGTAGATTCTGATACGTCTTTGGCAGGATCACCATTGTCAAGAAGGACTAAGTTGGTGACTTCTTGGCGTGTGATCTTGTCTCTAACAGTTTTGTAGCGTCCTCCAAAGGCAGTGGTGGGAGTGACCGAGCTGAGATAATCTCTAATGCTTGTGATCAAGAATGTTCTTTCTGTATCTGGAGGCTGCTTAAATTTGATTTTCCGTTTCTTCATTATGTCTGGATCGTGCTCATTTTCGAATCTACGTCTAAGTGCTCTAATGCGGCTCTGTTCGATGGCGAGCTCCTGTGTCCACCAAAAATTGTTCTTGCTAGGATTAGTGGCGGATTTCCTTATATGGGCTCGGCAAAGTTCCAAGAGTTTAAGTTCTATTTTATTAGTGAAGCTCCCAATCTCCTGGATCCTGTCTACAGGAAACTCATCCGGAATATTGGAGAGGTCATTGATAAAGTTAGTCCAGTCCAGCGTCCTGGAATTCCATCTCCATTGATTTTTTCGAGACTTTACCAAGTCAAAATTCACAGGTTATTAGGTTATTATCACTTCCAATTTAGTGATCATGGATTTTCCAGTTTTTAACTTCATCGTCATGGAACTTCTTGGTGAGCAATAAGTCTGTCCAGCTGTCACCAATGGTGCTAGAAACGCTGGGGTTACTTTCTAGATCGTTCTCAATAATGATGTTGTTCCTGGAGGACCTGCCCTCTCTAGTCACTGGGCCTGAGACTCCAAGTTGATGACTTGGCGTTAGAATCACCAAAAATTAGCCATTCCTCGGTGCTGTATTTAGCAATCTGGAGCTCAAGTGGTTTGAGAGAGTCCTGAAGTCTTTTCGATGGAGGGCTGTAAATAGAAGACACAAAGATAAAGTGGTTTATACCTTAATTTTGATAATGACAAGTAGTTCGTTATCCAAATAGACTGGGCTGACAAAAAGAGACTTGTTGATGGTGATTGCCGCCTGGAGGTCAGGAGAGGAAGTGACACAAAGGTCGATAGGAAAACCTGTGATGAAACCATTATAGGAGTAAGGGTCGTTGATGGAGGCTACATCTATGTTAAGTTGATTGATGTTCTGTGCATGTAGGATGTTAGCAGCTCTACAGTGGTGCAGATTAAGATGTGAGAACTTTAGTGTAGAGTCTTGAGGCTTAATATCCATAGTCGATCTTACTGATGATGTTGTTTAGCTCTCTTTCATAAACGTGACATGCCCCGCTTCTTGCATCATGGTTGGTCTTCACTTTGTGTTTACCTTTCCTGTTGTACTCGGCGCGGTTGCAGCACTTCAGTTCCTTGTGGCAGTCCTTGCTCAGGTGGCTTTCACCGCATCTTTCACGGGCCTCCTGTCCTCGACAGTCCTTCCCATTGTGACCGAAACGGAGGTACTTGAAACATTGAGTGACTCTAATGTACTCCTTGAAGTTGACACTGGTCCAACCCACGAATAGTTTCTTGTGTTCCTTCAGCGTCTTGAAGCTCTCTGCGTCTACCGTCAGGAACCAGTTGATTCCCTGCTTACCTTGGAAGCTGAATACTGGTTCCCACTCAATACTCTCGTCTAGATGGTTCGGTTTCTGGAGAAGTGTGGTGATCTCTTCTCTCTTCACTTCCTTATCCACATTGAAGAGGATGATTCTGGGCTTCATGACTATCTTCTTGGCACTTAGGACTCCTTTGGTGACATCGTTCTTCTGGACTTCTTCTATCAACTTGTCTAGATCTTAGGAGCTCTGTGTTTCAATCAGCACTTCTCCCTTCCTAACTGCTTGGATTCTGGAGATATTCAATCCCAGGCTGACTGGATTGATCTGCTGTTTCATGATATCCCAAGTCCTCTCAGAAGTCTAATCCTTATTGGGATAAAGAACCACCACATTGTTCTTTCTCTGTCTGGAACGATCCCTTCTGGCTCTAGACCGGCTTAATTACTTGGGGAATAATAATAGGGTAACAACTTGTAAATCAAAACATTCCTACAATATCTGTAAGCAGCGTCATCATTCCACACTTCTCTTTCAGTCAGAGCAAAAACTAGAACGTATATCGGCGCCTAATGAGAATGTAAATACACTCAATGCGAAAGTGAGTTCCTCCCCCACAGCTTCAGAATTCGTTTTTACTGGCAATAAACAAGAGGCATGAGGTCAGGATCAAAATTGCTTGGCGGCGACTAGTTATACTTCGTCAACAAATTCGTAATCTGTTCAACTTAGCACTTTTATTTGTTTTTTAACCGATGACTTGGGAAATGTTTTACGCGTTCGTGGTTTATTAGACGTTGGAGCCAGTGCTAATTTTTTGAGTAAGAGTTGCGTTGACAAGCTTAATTTAAGAAAGGAAAAGATAAATATTGGTGTTTCAGGTTTAAATGGAATGTCTCTGACAATCAAATCTAAAGTTAATGATATGATTGTTAATGATATAAGAAATTTCAAATTAGATTTAGAATTTTTGGTGGTTACCAGTGTTACAAATTTGACCCCTTTAAGGCAAATTGATATTTGCATTCCGGAATTAAAAAAGCATTAAGTTAGCAGATTTGGGATTTAATGTTCCAGGTCCAACCGATTTAATTCTGGGAGCAGAGAATTTTTGTGGACTATTAAAACCTGAGAGAATTTACCCTACTGATAATAAATTAATTTTACAAAACACAGTATTCGGATTTGTAGTGAGTGGTAGTGTACCAATAGTAACTGAGACCAATGTACACTGTGGTCTTATAAACAAGGGTGTCGACTTAAACAAAATTATGCGGAATTTTTGGGAAATAGAACAAGTTAAAGAAACACAGAAATTTGAAACTGCTGAGAGAATAGAAGCTAATAATCATTTTATAAAAACTCATAAAAGAGATAATCAAGAAAATTTGTGGTACAGATGCCATTTAAAAAAGATCCGAAAATACTGGGAAAGTCTAGAGAGATTGCAGTCAAAAGATTAAATTTCTTATGGAAAAAGTTAGAAAAGAATCCAGAGCTTCTGGCATTTTATCGTCAATTTATGAGTGAATATGAGTGCTTGAATCATATGCAAGAAGTTTCTATGACGCAAGAACCTGAAGTGGTGTACTATTTACCTCATCGTGCAGTTTATAGACCAAACGAGTACAAAATGTAGAGTTGTGTTCAACGCTTCACAAATTACTTCAACTGGTGAGTCATTAAATTCCATACAGCTAAATGGTGGCGTAATTCAAGATGATTTATTTGCTATAATATTGAGGTTTAGAAAACATCTTTTTACTTTTACTACCGACATTTAAAAATGTGTAGAACGATTTGGATTGATCCTGCACTAAGAGATTTGCAAAGAATTGTATGGAAAGAGAGTAAGGAAGCGAATGTTAAAACGTATCAACTATGCACAGTGACGTATGGAACTACTAGTGCTCCATATTTGGCTCAGAAATGTCATCCACAGTTAGGTACTGATGAACAACTGAAATTTCCAATGGCTTCTCAAGTAGAATAGAAGGATAGGTACATGGATGACATATTCAGTGCAGAGTCCAATTTAGAAAGTGTAAAGTGTCTAAAGCAAGAATTGACTCAAATATTTAAAATTTGTGGTATGGAACTACATAAAAGGCAAAATAACTGTCCAGAATGAAGTGATTTTTCTGAAGATTCAAATGACTATGTCTTTGATCAAACAAAAACGTAAGGGTTGCTATAGAAGGCCAATAATGATGAACTTTCCTACAATATGGCAAAAAAGATGCTTCTATGTTTACAAAGAGAGAAATTTTGTCCATAATTGCCCACATTTTTGACCCACTTAGTTTGATAGACCTGTGCTTACAAAGGCTAAGGTTTTTATGAAACGTCTGTGAAGGTTATCAATAGACTGGGATGAAAGACTGCCATCAGATGTAGTACAAGAATGGTTACTGTTTTTTGATGATTTGTGTGACATTAACTTTATTAAAATAAATCGATGTATTCTACCAGAAAATGTAGTAAAAATTGAACTCTTTGGATTCTCGGATACATCAGAGGGCTATTACGGTGCAGCAGTCTATCTAAGATGCGAATCAGCCAGTGGTGAAGTAACTTCATATCTAGTGTGCAGTACTAGAGTTGCACCAATGAAGACACTTTCGATTCCACGACTTGAACTGTGTGCAGGTGTATTGCTATTTAAATTGATGAAAAAGGTTAGCACTTCCCTAGAACTTAAGATAGATCAAAATTGATATTTTTCAGACAACAAAATTGTTTTGTCCTGAATTCAGAAGTCTCCAGCAGAATTGAAAACCTTTGTCACTACCAGAGTGGCTAAAATACAAGTTCTGACAGATGTCTTACAATGGAGGCACATATCATCGGAGTGAAATCCTGCAGACATCGTTTCTCGTGGCTGCAATCCAGCACAACTGAGAAATAATTCCTTGTGGTGGCATGGATCACTACTTATCATCGAGGAAGTAGAGACGTTTAACAACTGTGAAGAGCTAATTAACGAGGACTTAGAATATTTTAATACAGAACTGGTTAAGAGTGAACGAATGTTAAAGAGACCTGTTTTCCTAGTGACTTTTAATTCTTTAACTGAGGAGTTTACTTAGTATTATACTAACAATTATACTAAACTTGTACGTGTTTTAGCTTTTCTTTATAGGTTCCTTAATAATTGCAAATGACAGAAAAAGGCAACTGGCCCCCAGAAATGTAAGAAAATTAAAGATGCTGCATTTATCTTAGTAAAATTAGTTCAACAAAAGTGTTTTAAAAGGGAAATTACAAGCCTTCAAAGGATGGTAATGTGTCTGTGGATAGTAAGTTAAAAAGTCTTTTCCCATTTTTAGATGAAAGGGGTGTTGTAAGAGTTGGTGGAAGATTAGCCAACAGTAAGTTTAATTTTGATAAAAGGAATGTATAATAAAATTCATGTGAATTTTTCATTTGTTTTGTGACTAAAGCTTGTCATTTAGAGATGGTAACGGACCTCTCTAGTGATGCCTTTGTAGCTACACTTAATAGATTTTCAGCAGAAGAGGGAAAAGTGCCCAGATATTTTCTGATAACGCTACGAATTTTGTTAGCAGTAACTCCGAATTAAAGAAATTGAGTAAATTAGTTAGCAGTCAGGATGAAAACTTGAGTAATTATTTCTCCAAAGAAAAGGTTGAGTGGACTTTCATTCCCCCTAGATCACCGAATCATGGTGGACTTTGGGAGGCAGATGTCAAATCTTATACAAATACCATCTTACGCGAAATACCATCTTAAATGTGTAGTAGGCAATTTAAAACTAACCTTTGAGGAATTCTTAACTGTAATTGATCAGATTGACGTAATTCTTAATTCCCGCCCATTGCCTCCCCTATCATCTGACTTAAATAATTATGATGTCCTGACACCTGGCCATTTTTTGATAGGCACACCTATCAAAGTAATTGCAGAACCCAACATCCTAAATTTACATGACAATAAATTAAAACAATGAAAAATTAAATAAGATAGTGCAGACATTTTGGAAGAATTGGTCTAACAATTATTTAAGTGCAATACAAGAAAGATCAAAGTGGAGGTTCACCAAAGAGAATGTGTAAGGTGGCACTATGGTGATTTTAAAATTAGATAATGTACACAGGTTTGTAACTGGCCATTGGGCAGAATAATGCAAACATTCCAAGGAAAGGAAAAGAAGGTGAGAGTAGTTTTAGTTAAAACAAAGAATGGAGTTTTTAAAAGGAGCATTAACAAAATTTTCATTTTGCCATTGCCTAAATAAGGAGTGAGAAATCTATCAAATATAGCTGCGTATCATTATGTATTTAGTATAGTTTATTATTAATCGTGTGTATCATTGTACTTATATATTATATAGTGTGTTAATATTTTTCTTGTTATTTCAAATTGTTGAATGTACCATGTCAACGCCTAATAAGGAGTGAGAAATCTATCAAATATAGCTGCGTATCATTATGTATTTAGTGTAGTTTATTATTAATCGTGTGTATCATTGCACTTATATATTATATAATGCGTTAATATTTTTCTTGTGATTTCAAATTGTTGAATGTACCATGTCAACGCCGGGTGGAATGTTGGCGCCTGCGAGCTCAGCACCTTCCTTGAGTCATAAAAAAGAAACCGGCAATAGCGATGTGAGAGTCGGAGAAATAAAGTGTGTGTCTTATACAGTCCTTGAGTGAGTATTAATTGAGTTAAAAACTGAGCTATTTTACAAATACATTCCTAAAATATAATTTTTCAAAAAATATTAATGTTTTCTTTTTTAGGATTTTTTAAGAAAAAATTTTTGTTCTCTGCAGCAACATGTTTTCGTCTTTCTCAGTAGGCTGCTGGTAGGATTTTCAATGAGATAAGAATAAAAATAATATATATAATAGTATTTAAAAACTTCGTAATTAAAAGAAATTTTCAAGTGTTAAACACCTTATTTGATTCGCTTTTAGCTGGTTTATACGCAAAATCTCATTTTGTGATGCAAAACAGCATTTTGCCGCCATCCTTGGCTAGTGATCAGCGTGCCTGCCTGAAGATACAAAGGTCCTAGGTTAGATTTTGGCTTGGCAATGGATGAACTTTCTCTCTCTCTTGCCTTTGTCCTTTCCTAATAGGAATGGGTTGTAAATGGTTGCCTACCTTATAAACAGGTACCTATGGCATGTGTGTACTGAGAAAATCGGACCCCACATTAAATAATTATGATCCAGTCGGAAAAATGGAGCTGCGCACCCCATATTGCCAGTCTAACTGACACAAGACAGAATTTTAAACAAAGTTAAATAAAGTTTTTTTTTAACAATTTGCGATACTTATCTAAAAACCAAATCCTTTAGAACTTACATCCTACGAAAGCTGCCGGATATGGGTAGCTAGTTGTGAAAGAAAATTAAATATTTTAGATCACCCAAAAAATTATTTCCAAAAACTTATAATTTTTCATAGAAACGTTGGAAATATAACATTTAATATTATTTAGTAAGAAATCAAAACACAGTGTGTGTTAATTTTTAAAATCAGAAAAAGACGCTTGACAACTTCAAGGGCTTTCCCATTAGACAAAATAAGATTAATGGGAGACAATGTCTCAGGTGACGACCGAAAACAATGTGGGCCAATGCTATCGAGTCAGTAATGTTGGTCACTGTCTATGGACGATCTTACTTTACTGTCTTACCTTCCGACGTCTTAAATTCTTAACGATCAGCCGACATCCAACATTGTAGCGTCTGAACACTCGCCTCACGGTCATTTATCCACTTGGAATGTTTATCTCAAACGCAGCATCAAAACAACCAGGGAACAGTGCAGTATTCGTGCAGAGGTGGAGATAGTCATAATGTTTTGGCTATCCAGTGTGTGTAAATTAAAAGGTTATAATTCTGTTGTACATTCATTAAAGTACTTGTGGATTGTTTGCAGGATTTCAGAAAACAAAAAATAACCTCTTTAACTCGAATTTTAAGAAAATAGTTCATTTAAACAATCATGTTAGTTAGAAGATGATCTTTGTATTGCATTGTATTGCACTGTGTGCATTGTACTGTACTGCACTGTATTGCACTGTGTGCATTGTACTGTACTGCACTGTATTGCACTGTGTGCATTGTACTGTACTGCACTGTATTGCACTGTGTGCATTGTACTGTACTGCACTGTATTGCACTGTGTGCATTGTACTGTACTGCATTGTATTGTACTGCACTGTATTGCACTGTGTGCATTGTACTGTACTGCATTGTATTGTACTGCACTGTATTGCACTGTGTGCATTGTACTGTACTGCATTGTATTGTACTGCACTGTATTGCACTGTGTGCATTGTACTGTATTGCATTGTATTGTATCGTATCATATTACGTTATATGCCGACCGATGGAGGAGGGGTATCGTTCCTAACTTCAAAGCAGTAAGTCTGGGGTTTGGATATTCCTTCGGGCATGGATGTTCTTCTCTCTCTCTCCTCTCTCTCTCTCCTCTCTCTCTCTCCTCTCTCTCTCTCTCCTCTCTCTCTCTCTCCTCTCTCTCTCTCTTTCCTCTCTCTCCTCTGAGTATTTCTCTATCCTTTCATTTTCAGGGTAAAGATGGCACTCTCACTGGGTGCCGCACCATATATGTTACCGTCTCTTTCACTCCTAGCAGAACGCTGAACAGGACAACATCTAAGAACACCCGGGCATTGGTGGAAAATATGTATAACACATTATATTAGTATGTATGCTCACGCATAAATAGATAAAATAAAATAATGATTTTATTTTTTTTCGTTTTCTTCATGGCAGAAAGAAACTCGGTGCCGTAGTAACAATGTTTCCAGTTCCTAAGGCAAACATCTTAGGTTCTATCCTCGGCAGACCGGCTCAAGCCTTTAATCTCTCTTGTAGGTCAATAAAATTAAATGCAAAGCAAACCTGTGAACTAAAAATTTGGGGCTCGCTCACCATCTAACTATGACATATGCAGCAGCCCAAGTCCCTCATTCTCTGCTGAAAACAGGAACAGGTATAGGAATTGTAGACCTTGGCTCCATTATGGTCTGTCGTGCATGTATCTAACTTATTAAATAAGTAATTAATTTAACTAAAGTCGAAAAACGCTTATTTTGAACGCTTACTTAATTCAATATCAGTTTTAATTCTTTTTTACTCAATACCATTAAGGAATAATTCTGCTACAAACCCAATAAAGTAATTCGATCCAAATAAATAAGGTTTTTTCTTAAGAAAATTCTGCTTGAAATGATTCCTTACTTTTCATTTCGTGTGAAGGACTTTTTATCTTTCTTTGACACGCAGATTTAGTGGAATGATAAATATTTCAATTTTCAAGATATTTGACAGAAATTTTTATCACTTTAAATTCCTAGGCGTCAAACTTTCAATACCAAGCATTTACTACAGAGACTTACTTTGAAAGAAAATACGTAACACCACTGAAAAGAAATCAGATATATTTTTAAAAAATTGCCTTACTTTAGAATACTTTTCAGTCTTGCGAGTGAATTTCTAATTTAAAAAAAATATAGTACATTGGTGATTTTAAAATAGAAAAGGAATTTTATCATTTTAAAGTAAAAAGAAGGGATTTAAAATAATATGCGCAGAATATTATTACACGCATTTCTTTGGTCTATTATTTTAATGTCATTAAACATAACAAAAATATAATTCAGGATATAAATTCTATATTAATGTGTGTAAATTGTTTTATACTAAATATTCAAATTATTTCAATATTCAGAAATTTGTAGATTATTTGAAAAAACAAAGAAAACGCAAAAAGAAAATGTACTTAATAGTTAAATGTAGAGTTTATTTTGAGTATTTCCCATTCGCCAAAATTGCGTAATTAAATATAAAATGTATCGACAAAAATGTGCATTTACTAATTGTTTTTTTAAACAATTACACATTCTCTTAGAGAGAGTAGAGAGAGAGAGAGAGAGAGTATACCTATGACTTATTAATATACATATTCCTTAAATTTATAAAAAAATATAAACGGTAAGCATAATTATATTACTTATATTATCCGAGTATTATATTAACTATTAATGTGCAGAAAAGTCTCGCGGAATGATTAATGTTTTAAAATCGCCTTATTATAAGTTTTAATCTTTACAAGAATATGTATTTAAATTGGGGTTGAGAAATCCCTCTGTAAACTCGATTCCGAAAGAAAAAAATGCTTGAAGATATCACTAACTAGCGAAGCATTTTCTGATACATCGTAGACGTTATTCTCTATTTTTTACGATAGCATACAATGCATTTCCTTAGTTTTCGTGGTTTCCTCCTTTGCAACATTCATATGTGAATCATTCTGTGTTTGGTTCCAAGTCTCCTCCTTCAAGACAAAAAATATGGTGGATAGTAGATAGTAGTTTCATCGTATTTTTTTATCTATTATGTCCCACATAAGTGCATACAAATGTCTGTTTTTAAAATATATTCAAAGTGGGAAAACACTGTGACTTATATATATATATATATATATATATATATATATATATATATATATATATATATATATATATATATATATATATATATATATATATATATATATATATATATATATATATATAAACATAAGTATATTTACTTTTATACTTAATATATTAGCAATATAACAAACCTATAAATCATTAAGTAAGAAATTGAAGAAAAAATTTTGTTGATAAATCAGTATTTTAATTCTTTATTTTTGATATATATTAGTACTTTAAACCAGATAAGTATTGTCTTTCTATATATTGAAAAGTGTAGCATAACTGATATTTTAATTTTATTTGTTAACCAAAATTGATTTTAATTTTAACATTACATCAAAAACATTATAAAAATCAGAATAAAGTTTAAAAAGAAACAGTGAAATTTTTTATCAGAACAATCATTACACTAAAATTGCAAAAATTGACAAATACTTTACAAAGTTTATCATAAGATAAATACCTTACTCTTGTGTTCGCATAGTAATACTTTTATAATAATTGCCCAGTTAAGAACTTTCTTTTATAAACTTTATATTAGTAAATAAAAGAGAAAAGAACACATAACTTGCAACATAAATCAGTAAGCGATCTTCTTACAAATGTTTACAGCAACATTGCTTAGCTTTAGTAAGTTTTGAAATATTTTTTGTAAGTTTTTAATAGCCTTTCTCTATGAAACAGTCAAGTAACAATAATAATTAACATAATATACTAGTTATTAAATAAAAATTATATGAGACATTTCTATTAAATTAAATAACTAATTTTAATTTCTCCATCAAATACTTTTTTATAAGTTATCATATTCGAATTTATTAAGGTACCCAAACATGTTCAGAGCACTTTTTTTAAATACACTGTATATATACATTGTAACGATTTTTTCTTATTTCACTTTAGAAAACATTAATATTGAGCTACTAAAATTTTATCCATTTCAATATTTTTCTTCAGAAATGTGAAATATGTATACAATTTTAAGTATTTTTTTAAAAAAAATTTAAAAAATGCTACATCAAAAACTATTAAACACATTTGAAAAAAAATTAATACCAAATAATCTACTTATATTATCTAGAGCATGTACTAAAATATTAAGTTTTTGTTAAATAAAAATTTCTATGCCATTATTCGAATAACAGGACATAATTTGGGAAATATTTCAGTGATTAAAATTCTTTTAGTACATTCCCTAGAAAACAATATACGGATCACGCTCATTAAAATTCCAAAGTGATATTATAAAAATATTTTGAGTTATCGTCTTTGAAGCGTGCAAATTATAGGTAAAAAAAAGCCAGTTCTGAGAAAATCGTATTTAAAGATTAAAGTGTTGTGTCCTTATAAGAAATTCTCATATTTTCTGATTAATTTTATATTTGATTTTCTGATTGATTTCAGGAACAGTAATTATTTCATGTATCTTTTAAAAGCTTACTAAACTTATATTTCAAAATTAAGCACTATTTAAACTAATTTTTAACATCATTCTGTCCCTTTAAACGCTCACTTCCGGTCCTTTAAATATGTCCACTTTTGGTTTCCTAATCTTTACGAAATCCTTTATATCTCGGAATCTAATTGACGTAGAGACAAAAACAAACCTGTTTTAGAAAGCTATTTAAATTCATTATTTAACGAAAGAATAAAATTAATTTATCTGTTTTGGTTGAAATTGATGTTTTCATCGTGTACGGGTACCTTGAAATGAATAAAAACTGATTTAAACAATAATCTAATTTTGCTATTTAAAATTTTGTAAAAATTATATTAATTTTTTTACCTTACAATGGCTAATTTGACCTGGATATAAAGCCTAATGTAGATTTGAAATCACTACAAACACGAAGAATCAAATCTAAGGATTACTGAACGGAATACCAGAACACTGCCCTTAAACCAATGGGTATCAGGAAATCCCTTCAGATGTGCTTCACAAACACAAAAGAAGATTTTTTTGCGAATTGAGACATCAATAACATGAAATGCGAAGAGTGAAATTGAGTTAATTTAAAAATAATTTAGAAGGAGAATAACACCATTTCCATAAACGTAGCAAAACAATTCATATCCATCGCAAGATTCATCTGAACTTAATTTCATACAATTATTTTTTATCGTATCTAAAGAATTAATATTATATATTTAACTTGAAAAACTATTTTTGTAAATGATTCATGAAATTATCATAATATTTTAGAAAAATCTAATCTTAGATATTAGCCTTATAAGAATATTTTAATAAACAATGGAACAAAAAATAAATCAACTTAAGGTAAAAATTTTTTTAAAAAAAATAAGGAAAAGAATTAGAATTATTAAAAAAATGAAAATGGAAAATATATATCCTTCTTAGTCTTCAATTTGAATAAGAAACAAAACAAAACTTGAAAAATAAATATTTTATATATTATCTTGAACCTTAATCCTTATTCCAAACCAATTTTTTCATGATTACAACATTTTTGCAAAAGATTTTTCCGATCTCTACCGCTTCATGGCATAAATATAAATCCGGCATTAAAATAAAGTAACCGATTTCTTATCCCATTTTTCAGCTAAATTATTTTAATTTTACTAGAAAAAAAGATTATTTTTTATTATTGTCAAAAGAATCAGAGGCACATTCGTTTCGTAAGAAAAATTGTTAGTTTTTTTCTCTTGTTATTTCAAATCCACCTGATTATTTCAGCTTGTTAAAAAATTTATTCCAATGATTAAATATAAAATTCCATTAACGTCATTTTGAAAAATTAAACTCACAAGTTCTTTTTAACTTGATAAAATTAGTAATTCTACTTTGCCTTCATTTAAAAATAAATATAAAATTGTGCAATTAAATTATAATATAATATAATTGATTTATTCAGAAATGATTATAAAAATTTTGAAGAAATAACAGTAAACTTTTATCAATTATAAATGTTATGCTTATTTTGAAATGTCGTTTATGAATTAAAAATCTCTATAAAGTATTTCGTTCGAGTAAATAAACAAAATCAAATTATTTTGGCAAATACAGTGTCTCACAAAAGTGATGGGACACTTGTGCTTTACAAATGAAAACTGTAATAAAACAAATTAAAAATACATGTACAAATTTTTTGTGAGTGTGTTTCATATTTAAATTTAGTAACAATTATTACATAGCATACATTTTATTAAAATATTAATTTAATAGAAACATAATTATTTAGAACATAGCGAAACATAGCTCACATAAGTGATGAGACACCATTAAGTATGCAATAAAAATCGCCAGAAATAAACAATAGATATATTTTTTGGGTCTTAATTTTACTCAAAAGCAATTGGCAATAATTTATAAAATCGTCTACAGTATTTCTCTCCAGATGGTTTTGGAATTTTTGTGTTTTATAGCTGTGTGCAAACATGAATGCTAAATGAAAAGAAACTTTGCCTGAAATTCGAAAATTAGTTTTTAATTTCTATATTGAAAGTTGAAAATCTATTAGAGAAACTGCTGAAACAGTTAACATGAGTCATTCAACAGTTTTCAATATCATTAAGCGATATAAAAAGAATCATATGATTCAGAATAAATGAAGACAGGGCCGACCATCAAAGCTATCCAATGGAATAAAGCGAATTGTCGTTCGAAGTATTAAAAAAAATCCAAGAATCAGTGATCCTAAAGTTGCTGCTGATTTACAAGCATTATATGAAATAATTGTTGATTCTGAAAATATTAGAAGAGTAACTCGATGTGCTGGATACCACAGTAGAGTAACCAAGGAAAAATTTTTCGTAAGTGAAAAGAATAGAAAACTTAGACTGGCTTTCGCAAAATCCAACATAAATAAAAATTCTGATTTCTGGAATAAAGTTATGTATCCTGATGAGAGTAAATTTAATGTATTTGGTTCAGACGGTAAAATCTTGGTGTGGAGAAAACGGAGGGAAGAATTTCATAAACAGAACTTGGTGCCAACAGCAAAACATAGTAGAGGAGGAGTTACAGTATGTAGGTGTATGTCGTCAGCTGGAGTTAGTAATCTTGTTTTTATTGACAATAAAATGGATCAGTACATGTATATTGAAATTTTAAAGCAAAATTTGAAATCTACAGCACAAAAATTGAGCTTTCATAACGATTTTAAATTCTACCAGGACAATGACCCCAAGCACTCTGCTTCTCTGGTTAGATTCTGGCTGCTGTATACCTGTCCTGAAATAATAAAACCACCCCCACAATCTCCAGACTTAAATCCCACTGAGATTTTTTGGCAATAATTGGAATCAAGAATTCGCAAACACACCATTGCTTCAAAACAAGAATTAAAATCGGTGCTTCAAGAAGAATGGCGTAAAATCACTCTAGACATCACAAAAATATTAGTCAAATCCATCCCAAAAAGATTAAATCATGTTTTAAAAGTAAAAGAAAATCCAACAAAATATTAAAACCTTTTATAAAATAAAATTTTTGGATAACTATTTGATGGAAATGTAAGTGTCCCATCACGTATGTGAGCTTTTTTTCTGCTCCGTTCTAAGCAATTGTATTTTTATTTAATTAATATTTTAATATTTTGACGAAATGAATGTTATGTAATAATTGTTACTAACTTTAAATATGAAACACACCCTCAAAAAAATTTGTACATGTATTTTTAATTAATTTTATTTCAGTTTCCTTTTGTAAAACACAAGTGTCCCATCACTTTTGTGAGACACTGTATAAGAATACTTAATCATCATTATCAATAAACGATTTAAATATTTCTAAAACTATTTTCAAATAAAACACAGCATTTCAAAAACTTACGTTTATTTTGAAACATTAAATATATGCTAAGAATCCTTCAAAGCAAATTCGTATTTACTTCTAAAAATAACTTGAATATCAAAACAATTTGATGAATCGCGAAATATTATTATTACAATCAATATATACTACAGAATCAATCATTTATTCAATTAATTCATAATATCTAAATATAAAAAAGTAAAAATTTAAATCGTCCTTGCCGATTTAAACTAGCCATAAAGTGCATGTTTTGTCTTTGTCTTTTTCATTTTGCTTTTCCTTCTATTTCAACGCGTTCAATTTTGGAAATGATATAGCTAAAGATTTAAAAATTTGAAAACTAATTATTTAGAACAAAAAGTAATTTTCATGATTTTGAAAACTTTTACAAACGGAAAAAATTATAATTAAAAAATAATTCTTTATTACTGATAAAAATTATGAATGGATTTTTTCCGATCGCCGACGACACTCAGACATTCGATGGTGAACTTCACCTTGTTTGTTGCTGCTTGAAAAATGTGATTTGAAGGCACGCAACAAATTTGTTGACAAAGTCGGATTTACAATGCCATCTCGATACGATTGACGTAGATGAAACGTTATCTGACGTCATAGATATTTTAAACCAATGAGAATTGTAATAAAATGGCGTACTCATTATCTCAACTGGAACGAAATAAACAACCACTTTATAGTTAATAAATTATTCAGAAATAATTTTAAATAAGATCTAGGGAGCATTATTAGTAAATTTTTCAAATATAAAATATGCAATATTTATTTTCAAACATTATGTATAAATTAAGAATCGCCTCAAATAAATTCTGATTTACTAAATTAACACTAAATCAAATTAATCACACTAATCTATTTATAAATTATTATAATTATCAATGAATGTTAACTTTATAATAAACTGTCAGACTTAATTAATTGTCAATATATTTACGTATATAAACTTTTTTGAAATTTTGAAGATGGAAAAAAATGATTACGTTTTTATAAATGCGCTTCAGTGAATCCCTAATGATTTTATAATAATATATCATATTTTCACAAAAACTAGTGTTAAAAATATAATAAATAAGAATACTTCATTTTCATTGGAGATTGTCCATCCTATCAATATTATTAATTTTAAAAATATTTATATTGATAAAATATCTAATTATTTTGCTATATTAGTTGTATAAGGAAATAATTAGAAAAAAAATAATTAACTGATTTGTAATTTAAGTTAAATATTTAACATAATATTCTTTTATTTTGGTAAATATAATTTGCAGTATTTCAATATCCACCGTGTAAATTGTCCACACTGAGATCTTATCGTAAATAATGGGTTATATTCACGTGACACTTGAAAAATAAATCCCAGAAAACTCCCAAGCACCCATCTTGACAGGCATAGATGCAGAAGGCAGAAGCACTGCATATCTCCTTCATTGTTCAACAGTGGCAGGTATCAATCCCGAGACATTATACTCCGAAGTGCGATATCCTACTATTAGGACACGGTGAGCCCAGAAGCTTATACTACTTTGAATTTATTTAGCAAATGTCATATTGCATGCTATGCTCTTTAATAATAATCAGGCAGCCTCTCTCAGAATATGATAAGGAATTACCTTTCCGATATAATATACACTGATGAATCTTTGAAAAAAGCACAGAAGAATACATATTGGATGATCAGATAATTTTATATCAAATAATTACATCGGTAAAAAAGCGTGTCTTTTATGCATATGTTTGTACATTGTTAAATGATAATATCCTTAGAAGAAGAGATGATAGTTCGTGCTACAAAGAAAAGAAACTCTGATCGAGGATCAATAGAAGATCCTTTAATTAAATTAACAATAAATTCAAGAAAACAAACATACGCATAAAAATATAGTACTTGAAATTTATTTAGAATGTCAAAACTACTAACACAACATCGTGAATATCAAAGTATATTTTCTGCTGTAAAAATCTATTCTATATTATTTCTTCCAAAAGCTTCAGTTGCGAATGAGGAAGCACTGTCTCATGTAACTGGGCTTTTAAGTGTTGTTTCAGTTTCGTAAGTAAACTGCAAAATTACTTCAACGGCTCATTTTTGTCAGAAATAATATTTTTACTATGTAAAATATCTACCATATTAATTATTTCTATAATAAAGAGATTTTTTAAAAATCTGATTGACTTACAGATAGTATTTTTCTATTTATGTTATATAATTTAATAATAATGGACTTCGCTTCACAATACAAATATTTCTTTTCTATTATTTATAATATATACAATGTATAAGAACTTTAAGCCACTTGGAAAATATTGAGAATTCAATTGCATTAGTAATTCGATTAAAGTTCATTTTCAAATGTTTAAAATTCAGTGTTTATTACAAATACAACAAATTATAAAAACAATACAACAAAATATTAATTTAAAACTCTACTAATTAATGAAATTTTGAAAATTTTAATCATCCTTGCTGATTTAAACTAACCATAAAATGGAAATTTTGTCTTGTCTTTTTCAATTTGCTTTTTTTTTCAGTTCTATTGTCAACGTGTTAATGGCTTGAATCAATGGAAAACGGCTTCTCAAACCGATGTTTTGGTCCTAATATAAGAAATCCTTTTATAAATAAAATGAACTTGCACTATATTCTAAGACATTCAATGGTAAGCATCGCCTTGTTTGTTGCCGTTCAAAGAATGTGATTTGAAGGTAGTCAGCAAATTCGTTGATAAGTCGTATTTAAGAACTCCGTTTCAGTAGGATATGTGACATAGATGAAATGCTATTTGACGTCATGGATATTTTAGACCAATGATAATTATGATAAAGTGATGTAATCATATTCTTAATTACAACGAAAGAAACAACCACTTACTAATACACAAATTTCTCCTTAAGTTGCAGAAATTTATAAAAAGTGGATCATTTCAAAATTTCAAAAACTGGGTCATTTGAATTGTTAACATAACTTATTTATTTCAATTCATATTACACCAAAATGTATTTACGCACAAATTGCTCCATATACTTATCAAAAATATAGTTTTCAATTGAGAACAAATTTTTAGACTCATTAGAACTGAGATACTTATCTTGCTTAACATTCAACTGATCTAAGAAATGTTTTGAATTTAGACTTCATATCCTAAATACGCAAAAGATTAAATTATCAATAAGGAAACTAATTTTCCCATTTTGAGAACTTTAACAATCAAATATTTTAAGCTTCTGGATTACAAACTTGGAAGGTGGTAATAGTTTGTTAAAAATTGCCTTAAAATATATCGAAATCTTACCATATAAATCCCAATAATTACGTTTATAATTAATAATCTTAAATTTTTAATTTCCTCCTACAAGTTCCTTGAAAAATTTTATAAACTAATAAGATAGGGCTAAAAATATTCATGGAGATTCAAAAATATGTTCTTTTTAAAGAGCAATCGAACAAAATTTGCTGAAAAATTAAATTAAGATTCTGAATTCCCAACTTTTTTCTCCACATATTTAAATTAAATTTTAGCTTACACCATGCTTATTAATCCAATTAAAATTGAAAATAGTTATTGCTTAAAACACATCTTTGTCAATAAGGTATTTTGTGGAATAATCAAAATCTTAATAACTATCCTAAAACTTTTTATAATAATGATAATGTTCAAGGTAGTACTTTAAGCGTTTAAACGTGCGTTACTTTAAACTAAAGTTGTTTTGTTTTTTTACCATATGAAATAATTTGAAACACATTCTGTGTTTAATTTCTTGAACATAATAATTTAAATAACTTGATTATAAAACTAATTGAATGAAAACTATAAAAACATTAAAATTTCTTGATTTCTGTAACTTAATGAAATGTACTTTGTTCATTCATTGAACTTAAATTGCATTCATATTTATTTATTCATTGGTCAAATAAAATTACATCTAAAAAAACTAAAGAATATTTGCTAAAATTATTTATATTTGTATCTTATAAATTTCTTGTTACGTATGTATAATATATGCTATACAAAACGAATAATTATTTTCATGATTTTCATTCGCGCGAAACTTTTCAGTTTTAACTTCAAGTTTTAATTCATATTTTATTCCAGATTTTTCTCGCTTTTTTTACAGGGAATTTTTGCACTTTTTTAATTTGCTTACATTGTTCATTAGAATATGAGTTTAAATATGTTTATGCATAAAAATCTATTGCACAGTTGTGACTTTTTGCCTGGTTGAAAGTATTTAAATTATAATTTAGTGTAAGACCTCAAGTAGGATTAAAGCCATTTATTATGCTTTGATTAAGTAAACGCTTATTGAGTCTTCATCATTAAAGGTCTTATATAAACACGACATTCAACAAATGAAAAGTCTTAACGCACTAAATATTTGGTAAACATATCTTTTGTTATTATAATTGGTCGTAATTTATATGACCAAAACTTTGGACTTATATTTGAAATCGTATTTGCTTTTGACTTTCAATTCAAATGGATATTATAATTTCAATGGAATTGATTCTCCAAAATTGAAATTAGATTTTTGATTTGAAATGTGTTGAAAAACTTCAATGCATGTTCAGTGTCACAAATATACAAAAATACAAGTGACTTTCCAGATCAATTTGTTAAAAAATTTAGTTTCCTATTAAGGAACATATTATATCTCTGCCAATATAATTACCATGAAGTATGAGTTGTCAGATTTATTAGTTAGTTGTCATTCAATTCCCACTTGAGACTTTACCCCATGAAATGTTAAATGAAATGCGTGCAAGTTTGATGATGTGTCAAATTTGATGTTGATGGCTTTCCAAAATGCTGAATTTGAATTCACACATCGGTAATAAAATTATATTATTTCATTCTTGGCTCTTAAGCATTCTAATTTTTTTACTTCTGTAATAAAAGATCTCATTTTTGCTACTCTTTCAAGATGTGATTGCCTTTATACGCAACTCATTTCATACAGTCAATTTATTAGTTTTTGTAAAGTATTTGCAATATGTAAATTTAAGGTACATTGATTTAGGGGTGTTTCTTATCTTTCTGATTACATCGGCTTATCTTTCTCTGTCTAGAGAAAAACTAATACTATTAAAATACACCCATTATTAACACCATTAAATTAAATTTTTTTGGCAACATATCTTCGTCGATAAAATTCAAAAATTTACCGAAGTCATTATACAGTACCTGTGCCATTTTTAATAAATTTCTTGCAAAAAAAAAAAAGAAATTCCATAGAAATAAGTAAAGCTGAATATTGTATTCAGTTTAAAAGATACCTGGGCATAAAATGGTATTATGTAGAAATTTTAAAAAAAACATTCATAGTTTTAAAAAGTTATCATGTACCGTTAATCAGTTTCGACTCTCTACGAATGCAGATGGCAGTAGCTGAACAACTCAGAATCACCCAAAGTGTCATCTCTAATCTGTGGCACAACGATTCCATAGTGATGAAAATGTGAGTAGACACTACAGTACAGATTGCCTCCAAGTGACAACGCTATATGACGACCAATATTTGACATTAACTGCCAAGCAAAACAGATAGAGCACAGCAGCGAACTTGTCAGATTTCGTCAACCACAGTACGACCGTTTTCAATGCTAACCGTAAGCAGACGTTTGGGACAGTATAGTCTATATGGTCACAAATCTGTCAGATGTGCTCCGCTCACGGCAACTCACTGTCGCAAGCGATTATCCTGGAGTAGAAAACATGCAATGTGGAAACATTACAGTGTGCTTGTGTTCTATTTTCCGACAAATTGAGGTTTAGATTAAAGTCCGATTCACGTCGCACGTTCATATCATGAATATACCATGTACCCAGAACCACCAAGACGACATCATTGAATTCCAACGTTAAGATGATGCAGGAGTGCCTGTTTGGGGAGGCATCATACTGGGATACGAAACAGATCTGCATGTTCGAACTGGATCTGTGACTTGTTGAATTTATCGGGACATCATTCTAATCCATAACGGTCTAAACGGACATCATTATATCCGTTTGCCGTTGGCACTGGATTTGTATTTTGCTCGTACTTGCCATTCGAACATCATCAATGACTAGGTCCAATCGAAGGATATCACTTGTATAGAATAGTCAGCATTCTTACCGAATTTAAATACAATAGAACATGTTTGGGACATGCTTAGCTGATAAATCACAACCAGTCAACCCTACCCCCCGTCCTGCTACATCTGTACCGAACCTTCGAAGAACATTGACAACAACATACTGTTCAATTATTGTATGGGTGTAAGTGTTGTGTAAGTGCTCCACGGAGTGATCATCGTAGCCTGATATCATATGTACGCCATCTCTTTTGTCCTTTCTCATTTGCTTAATACATGTGCTTCATGAATAAATCACGTTTATTTCTGCATCTGTAGTTATCAGTTCTGACATTATCCTTAATTTATAGATATCTGTGCATTATATTATCTATAATATTGTAATTATAATACTAAAAATTGTTGCTTATTTATCATAATTTAAAAAAATATTTTTACTATTTTCAATAAAATTATTTTATAAATCGTATCGTTTCTTTATGCTTAAGAGTAATATTTTAAATATACATTGCCTATAATATTGTAAATACGCAATTATTTCAAGACCTCATTCAATTCTAAAACATTGCTATTTAAATTTTTTTATTAAGTTTTAAGAAATATTGTACAAAAAATGTATATTTAATAAAATTAGTGAGTTTTTGAAATATTTTCCTACGCAAAGTATTTTATTATGTGAAAACAATAGCAACTTTTGCTTTAATTTCAAAAACGCGCTTTAGGTGGCTGATTTTCTCCACACCAAAAATCTCCACTCAGAGTAATTAAAACAGATAATTAAGGGAGATCTTGTGCCATAAATTTGAAAAGTTATATTTTTCTTTGTAAGATAGATGTGAAAATGAATAAATTAAGCTTGCTCAAAACTTTAAGAATGCATTATTTAAAAGTGAGCACAGATTTGCATGTTGTTTGAATTTCTAAATAAAGGAAAATTAAATTTAGAAACTCAAACAAAAGACCGTAAATTAGAACTTTTGAATTGATGCAAATTCAAATGAGGCTTGTTAGAAGAAAAATGAAAATAATCAATTCCAGATATTGAGCATGTAAACTAAAAAAACAGATCACACATTTTATTTCAATATTTCTGATTATATCGTTTTAATTATATTTCCCCTTAACGCTAAATTTAAGCGAAAAAAAACTTTTACAAAGAATACAACTTTTAAATAGGTAAGCAAAACTGTGGGCAGCAAGATTTTTTTTAATTAGGTAAGAACTTATTATTTAATTATTTAGTATCACATAACCACAAACACAACATTATATATATATATACATATTATTATTATTATTATTATAGATAGATAGATTATATATATAGATTATTAGATATTAAATACATTATCTCTGTTACATAATGTAACAAATTAATAGAAAGAATAAAATATTTATTAACATAAATAATTTTCTAAAATTTTAGAAATGTAAAATATCTGTTACATTCTTATATATATATATATATATATATATATATATATATATATATATATATATATATATATATATATATATATATATATATTACATAGGTATTCACTTAGATGCAAATAATGTGCAAGATGCAATTCTCGTAAGAATTTCATGTAAGAAAACGATCTTAATATAAGTAACTTTTAAATAAACTAATTTATTATAGTTGAATTATTATTTTCATTATAATAAAATTTGTACAATCTTTTCTCCTAAAATTTAGACCTCTTTCATCTTATATCCACTTAGTTACATATGAAACCCATTACCCAAGTTGAAATATTGAAATTAAATTAGACATTCTTTATTTAAAAATAAAATATAAAACTAAACAATGATTTGATTGTCTCATGATTTGATTATGATTTCTCATGATTTGATGCATTTTTCTTATGTAAATTTCTATTGTTACAATCAATGGCTGCATTTTTGGACACGAGGGGTAACCGTTTTTTTTTTGTTTTTATGATATATGCATGAAACAGTTATGTATTGATTGTAACAATAGAAATTTACATAAGAAAAATGCATCAAATACTCACAAGTAAAAAAATAAACCAAGTGAAAAAGGCCATTCTTGTAAAAAAGAATAATCACAGCTTTATGAGGTAATATGTCCTAGAAATAAAATAAAAAGTAATTTTAATAAGGCCCTCCCCAAACTTGAATACATTGGCAGAATCGACTTTCCATTCTTTCAACTAAGTTGTCGGCTACCGAAATGGGAAGCGAAGACCACACACGGAGTAAGCTGCTTTTCAGCTCTCCTACGGACCTTGGAGGAGGACTTAAAGAAACAATTTTGACAATCAAAATATCCCACAGATGTTCTATGGGATTCAGGTCTGAAGATTGAGCTAGTCTTTTCATTCGATCCAAACCAAGCCTCTCAACCACCACCTACCGACACGCCTGGTACGGCCTGAGCAGCTACCAGGCGTGTCGGTAGGTGGTGGATAGCCGAACTTCCTATAGTAATGTCAGGATAGCCTTGAATACCGAATCAGTGGCCGCGAACCAGCTTCCGAAACTCTGGTGTTAAGCGACCCGTGCCTAGGGCTATTTTGGCACTGCGGTAATGGTGTCTTAACGGAGCCTCTAGTTGACTGGTGAACTTCTAGAACTTTTTTTGCCTTGCCCGGTAACTTAGGCAATGCTGGGTGGACTGTTGTATTACCTGAACCTATTAATTTTTATCTTATGGCTGAAAATACAAAAGAACTAACAAACCTTTCTGCATTTGCAGGTGAAGCCTTTGAAGAAGACCTTGCTGAAAAAGACAAGAGAACATAGAGGCAATCTAGTGAAGGAGCAGCAATGAATCCCTCACAGGAGGTAAAAATGACCTCCAAACCATCTTCAGGTTGAGTCAGGAAGCTATCGCTAGCATGACTGACTCTCTGACCGGAATCAAGCTTAAAAAGAGACTTTCTGGTGCCCAGAAGAAGAAGCTGGTGAACGAAGGCAAAACCGCCGAGGGGACTTGGGTTGAAAAACCCAAGGCAACCAAAGGCGAGAAGCGCTCTGCTAACTGAAAAGACCAGAGCAAAGCCAGAAAAGCTGCCAAGAGAGAAACTTGGGGGGTTTACTTACAGGGTGGCTCTCACGGCGGTCAAGATGACTGTGCTCATAGAGGGCCATCCGGAAAAGCGGCTAACAGAGGAACAGACCTCCTACCTGGAATTCTTGTTAACCGAGAAAATAGGAAGGAACGAGGAGGGTTTTGCCCCAGCCTTCCTATCCTGTAAACTTGAGAATGGAGCACTTATTGTCAACTGTGTAGATCTGGGGAGCTCAAAGTGACTGGAACAGACTGTCAGTGACATAAGCCCTTGATAGGAACAAAAATTCTTGATGGGTGAGGCAAGGAAACTTGTCAGAACCACCAAGATAATTGCAAAACTGCCGAAAATCTGCAGTAAACTGGAGCCTAAAGAGGTCCTGAAGAAAATCGAGGCACAGAACGGTGGGGTCACTCCAACGAAGTGGAACGTTTTTAACATCAAAAACGACCCATCTGGGCAGACCATCGTTCTTAGTGTACCCGAACTAGATGCTATGACACTTGGTGCAAGGGTATATAAATTTCATATCGGACTTCACCAAGTGTAGGTAAAAGTGCTTGACAAACCCGCTCCTGCTGATGGGGGTGAAGGTAGTACAAGCCAACCTCCACCACAGTAGAAGTAGTACCACTAACCACAGTAATAAGTTTCTTGCTGGAGATATACACCTGGCCTTGATTCAAGAACCCTGGCTGGTTAGGGGGAGAATCAGAGGCCTCAAAGGAACGAAAGGTAAGCTTATCTATTGTACCAATAGTAACGCTAGAACTTGCATACTTTTACATAAAGACATTGAGGTTTTACCCCTATCTGAATTTATTCTTAGGGACCTGATAGCTGTGAAAGTCAGACTCAACATAGAAGGAGGGGACAGAGAAATTGTTTTTGTCTCTGTGTACCTGTCCTATGAAGAAAAGGCTCCGCCTGACCATTCTCTGCATAAGCTCGTGAATTTTGCAGTGACAACAATTTACAAGTAATCCTAGGATTAGACTGTAATGCTCACCATGTTGTCTGGGGAAGCACGGACACAAATAAAGGAGGTGAGTACCTTTTATAATTCATTCTAAACTACGGGTTAGATATTCTAAATGAGGGCAATGAACCTACTTTCATTACTTCCAATCGATCTGAAGTAATTGACATTACTACAGCGACAACGCTAATTAGCAAAAATATCAAAAATTGGAAAGTGGATGGCAGACCTTCTAATTCAGACCATCGAAACATCCATTTTGAAATTCACTCTAATGTGTGTCTAGATCGCATGTTCAGAGACCCAGTTACGACGGACTGGAAGAAATTCCAGGATTATTTAACTGGGTTAGTTGAGCTCGGGAACAGACCTATTAAAGATAACTACGATCTAGAAGTTACAACAGATCTTCTGCACAGTAGTATTCTAGATTCTTATCATAACAATTACCCTATTCGCACTAGGAGAGCTAAACTCCAATATCCTTGGTGGAATGACTCTCTAGCAGCCGAAAGGGTAAATGTTTGGAAACTTCTTAATAAAGCTAAGAAAAATTATGAATATGAGAACTATAAAGCGGCCCTCACTAATTATAACAAACTTGTCAGGAAACGCAAAATTAACTATTGGAGGAAGTTCTGTGAAGAGATAGATTCTATCTCCGAAGGAGCTAGACTCCAAAAACTCCTCAAAAGAGATGAACCTATTTTGGATGGCATTTTAAAGGACGAGGAGGGTAATTTTACTGCTTCCGGAAAAGATATTATGGAAATTATGACCAAAACCCACTTTCCTGGTGCTACAGATATTTATAGCAACGAAGGAAAGCACTTCATTGGCTCTTTGCAAAGAATCAATAGCGATCAATGGACCATCGCTAAAATATCATTAACTACAACAATGTTAAATGGGTAATCTCTGCCTTTAAGCCCCTAAAAAGCCCAGGTCCTGATGGAATTGTGCCAATCATGATCCAGAAGGCAGAGGAGGTTATCATATCAGTACTAACTAGAATTTACAGAGCTAGCTTAGCACTGAGTTATATACCAAAGATATGGTAGAAAACCAGGATTGTTTTCATTCCTAAACCTGGCAAATTATCTCTATGACCAGGCCAAGTCTTACAGACCTATCAGTCTTACTTCGTTATTTCTTAAAATTATTGTGAAAATCATTGATCAACATATTAGACATTACTTGGGTAATAACATTCTCTTGCATGCTCTTTAATTTGCCTATCAATCCGGCAAATCTACTGAAGCTGTTTTACATCAGTTAGTTTCTAAGATTGAAACCACTCTGATCAAAAAGAAATTGCCTTGGCAATTTTCCTCGACATCCAAGGTGCCTTTGATAACACTTTCCATCTATCCATCCTCAATTCACTTAGAGGGGCAGGGATTTATCAGACCCTGTGTACTTCTATTGAGGCCTTGATTTCGGATAGATGTATACAAATGCCTTTATGTGAATCATTTGAAAAAAGACTACTAGAGGTTGTCGTTAAAGAGTTCACCATTACTTTGGAACCAAGTTGTAAATAGCCTTATAGCATATCTAAATGATAGGAGCTACTATACGCAAGGATATGCTGATGGCATTGTTATCCTTATCCTTGGTAAAGATTATCCAGGATGCTTTAAATTATGTATTTCAATGGTGCATGGATAGATACCTCATGGTTAATCCTCAGAAAAACTACCTTCTACCTTTTACACGCAAAAGGAAAAATGATGGTTTTTTCATACCAAGACTTTTTGATGTTGAAATCAATGTGGCTTCAGTGGTTAAATATCTAGGCATTTATTTAGACCGAAAACTCACCTGGAATAAGCACATTGATGACAGAATTAACCAATCAAAGAAAATCATTATGATTCGCAGGCGAATGCTTGGTAAAAACTGGGGTTTGCATCCAAAACTGATGCTTTGAATGTACACAGTTATTGTCATGCCCATTTTCACATATATTTGTGTGATCTGGTGGCGTAAGGTGGAACAGAAGACTGTGATTAAAAGACTAGGAGGTCTACAAAGACTGGCCTGTCTCAGCATCACAGGAGCAATGTCCATAGTGCGAACAAGAGCATTGGAAGTTATGTTGGATCTGACTCCCTTAGACATCTTCATCTGCAGCACTGCCAGGATGACTGCATGCAGAATGAAGTAACAAAAACCAATGGCATGACCAGCCTGTTGCTAAAGGACACAGGGGAATTACCGGGAAAATTCAAGATCTTACTTTCCTGATGCCCTCGGACATTATGGAAAAGTCATACATATTTGAAAGGGCATTTGAAATAGTTTTTCCTACTAGAGACGAATGGGACAACATGTTCGAAACTAAAACAGGAGATCTAATCTAGTACACAGATAGATCACGGAAAAACAACCTCTCAAGACTGGGATATGTGGCGTGTCACCAAGAATCAGCTTATCTGTAAGCCTTGGGTGATACGCTACGGTTTTCCAGGCAGAAGTCTTTGCCAATATCCACTGTCTGCGACTAAATCAGAGGAACTGCTACCACGGTAAGCGGATTCTCATTTTTAGTGACAATCAAGCCGCTTTAAAAGCGCTCAATACTTTCGAAATCAAATCTAAAATGATTTTGTAATGCAGAAACCTTCTTACAGAAGTGGCAACTAGGAACAAGGTGATCCTTCTATGGGTGCCAGGGCACAAAGGTATAGAAGGTAATGAAAGGGCTGATGAATTGCTAAACAAGGATCGTCTTTTGTTCCCATCGGTGCAAAACCTTTTTGTGGGATCAATTTGAAGACCGCAAAAACCAATGTCCTTAGATGGGAAAAACAGAAGATCAATGAAGCCTGGATTAACACTTCTGGTCAAACCCACGCTAAAAGTGTGATCTGTGGATCATCAGCGAGGATTGCCTCTGAAATTATAAGATGCTCTAGGCAGAAGATACGTTTAATCATAGGCTTCATAACTGGGCACTACTATTTCAGAACACACCTCCATAAAATGGGATTGTTTCAGCAAGACCCTATCTGCAGGAAATGTCATATGCATGAGGAAACGGCCAAGCATATCATTTACGAATGCGAGGCCCTTGTCCTTCCTAGATTACTTCTTTAGGCACCATTCATACTAGAAAGCTACACCTAGACTCCATTAAAAGGTTATCGGACTTTATTAATAAAGTGGGTGACCCGAGCAACTGCAACTAGGAAACATTGGGTTTGCAGTTAACAGTACAAAATGCTGATAAACGCAAAGGTGCCCAATGACATACAAACCCAATTTTAAGAAGAAGAAGCCCCTCGAAGATATTCCTTAACAACTACAGCTCGTTGAAATTGTAAGCTTTCATCCAACAGAATGAAATCATTGTCAATCGCACAGACATATGATTCAAGTACAGTAAAAACTCCTTATTCGCACTTCCTTCATTCGCGTTTTCACTATTCACGGATTAAAAAAATGCGACCCAATTCTTGTATTCACGGCTAAAAATGTCTTTATTTGAGGATCTAATAAGTACATACATAATAATAAAAGGAATCCAATAGGTATCCAACCGAATATCCTTTGTAATTGCCGTAATGCTTTGTAAATGGACTAATAAAAAAATAAAATAGAGATTTTATTACAACTTTTCCTAAAGTATGTTGTTAAATGATATCGCCGAGGACTTTGACATAAGCTGCCTGATCAGAATTTTTGAGAATGTAAACAAACAGAATGAAAGCAACCATATTACTCAATGAATAAAGTACATTTTTAAATGTGTATTGCTTTTCCATTCTATCGTAAAAGCCGCTTTGCGTGTTTTATTGCTTTGTCTTTCACATTCGTTACAAAAATTGTGATCGAGTAACGTCTTTACCTTCTTTTTTTAATTTATAATGTCAACTAAAAAACTCAGAAACGAATTTTGACACGAAAAAATTCTGTGTTACCGCTTTAAGTGAAAATAGAAATGCTTGATCGTTTACGCCTTTAAGAGTTATTTATATCCATATCACGCTCATTCAATATCAACGAGTCAACTGTACGATCGATAAAAAAAATCCGAAGATAAAATAAGGTCATCTGTAGCTGCAACTTCACTGTCAGCGAAAATTGTTCGTGATCCAGCAATAGAAAAAATGCAAGTGGCGTTGTCTTTATGGACCGAAAACCACAACCAAACAAAGATGCCCCTGAGTGGTCTGATAGTCCGGAAGAAGGAAAAGCGTCTTTACGCTCATTTTATAGAACCTGATGGTAGTTGTAGTGGTGAATGTACAGATGAAAGATTTCAGACATTGGAAGGTTGTTTCAATAAATTTAAGGTGAGACAATCATTGCATAACATTAAAAATCATTGAAGAAGCAGCATCTGCAAACACTGCTGCAGCAGAACGATATCCAGAACTTGCAAACATAGTAGCTGATGGAGGATACAAACCTGAGCAAATATTAAATGCATACGAAACTGCATTGTTTTGGAAGAGAATGCCAAACAAAACATTCATTTCTAAAAGCGAAAAATCTGCTCCTGGATTTAAGGCAGAAAAGGATAGAGTTACAAGTCTGCTATGTTCTAATGCATCTAAAGATTGTGTCACTAAGCCACTGATGCTTTACAAATCGTTTAATCCTTGGGCTTTAAAAAATCAAAACAAGTTCAGAGTTTTGGCATGCTAATAAGAAAGCGTGGGTTACAGGCAAAAATTTTTTGTGATTGCTTCTGAAGCAGTTTTATTTCTGAAATTGAAACCCATTTAAAAAAAATAGAATTTAGACCTTAAAGCACTTCTAGTTTTGGACAATGCACCAAGTCATCCTCACGAATTTGAAACTATGCATCCAAATATAAAAGTGACATTTTTACCTCCCAACACGTCGGCTTTGCTTCAACCTAAGGACCAAGGAATAATCCAGGCCATTAATCTCTATTACATTAGACGAACCTTCAAAATCATATTGAATAATATGTAATGTAATCCTGATATGGATGTTATGGAATACTGAAAGAAATTTGGCATAGCAAAATGCATCGTAAACATAAAAGAATCATTGGAAGAACTAAAGTCACACACATTGAAGTCATGCTGGAAAAAGCTGTGCCCTGATCTGACTGCGGAAAATGACGAAGAATCTGTCCAAATTCAAACTTTGACTGCAAACATAGCCGAAATCGCGAATGGAATAGGACGAGATGGGTTCGAACAGATAGAATCAAGCGACACATTCAGGAATTGCTAGAATCGCAAGATGAAGATTTGACTGAAACCGACTTGGAGGAAATGTTAAATTCACAGTCCACTGAAGAAGAGGCTTCAACAAGTACTAGAAACCTGATATTTAATTTCAAAAATCTTAGTGAAGGTTTAAAAATGGCAAATGAGCTTTGCGATTTCTTTATGAACATTGATTCGTCTATGGAAAAAAATCTTATTTTTAAGAGGCAAATTGCTAATGCAACATCTGCTTATCGGTCTGAATTGAAGGAGCTTATAAAAACTGTCAAGCAAGAGAAAATTACAAAATTCTTCGAACCATTGCCCCTAAACCTTAAGATAATTAATCAAAATGTTCAAAAACTTCAATTAATTTTTTTTTTGTCACCTAGGAACATATCCCCCAGTAATCTCATTTAAACTACCATTCCGTATTCACAGTTTCTGTATTCGCGGCATATTTATGGAACATATACCCTGCGAATAAAGAGTTTTTACTGTAGATCATCCCGATATCTAATACCAGTCACAGTTCCTCTTTTGGACACATGCATGTCAATGTGACCACCACGAAATCGCTGCTAAAAACATTATACCAATATAGTAATAACTACGTCGTTCTGCAGAGCTGGCTTTATGGTATCTGGAGCTTTGTTCCCTCCAAATCAGCACAGGTCCTAAATTATTCTCTCGGACGAATCTGTACTCTTCTGTAAAAAGTCCAGAGACTTATAGCTGCCTGGTCCAGGAAACGTGTTCTTTTGTCCAAGTGGGCCCTTCTGTATAGTCCAGTAAGAGCGGTACACTCAACTGGTCGCTTTGCATAGCGACCTTCATGGTGATGATACTTTCACTCCGTAGAAATGGATTTTTTTTTTCTATTTAATGCTACAGAATGATGTCTGCAATAAGTTGCGGCGCAGAAATATTTCTTTTAATTCATGCCAAAACAGATTATAAAGCGGGTCTCCTGCAGGTGTTGTAGCTCGTTGTCGGTTTGGAATATGTCTTCTGAACACAAAAACTTCGGTTTAATATTGATTCCAGAGGCATTGGACCACAAAGCGAAACACATTATAGAGTCTAACAGCATTAGCCTGTGCCATCCTTATTTCTATCCATTCGATCGACTGCAACCTAAGGAAATCAGGCAAACGTCTTATCTCAGGCATTGCGGGAATCTGCTGAAATTTGTTAGCGAATCTGGTAATTTGAAACTCAACAAACGAAATACGTAATTACGGAAGCATAAAATTTGCATAGTTTTCTCTCACTCATATATTACCTATTCTTTTCTATTAAAAAAATTGTACTTAGCGTTCTGCATGAATTTACATAACTTCATATTTTATCATTTATATAAAATATAAATTTTATTTTGGAAGAGACATTTTTTATAGTGAACTTCGAAGAAACACGTTGTTTCTTAAATTTTACAGGTCAAAGTAAAACAATATCTTATTTTTTACTCAAGCAAATATATATCGATTAAGCAAATATATATTTTTTACTCAAGCAAATATTTTCATTTCGTGTAACAGATACAAAGAATACTTTGGTTTTCATTACTTCACATAAATGTTCATGAATGAATGCCAACTTAATGAAAATGTGGTATAAAATGTACTTATTCATACTTACATTAATATTAGGTTAATGTATGCTGTACCTAATATTAATTTATGTGACTAAAAATAACATTTAATAACAAGAATAAATAAAATTTAATAAAATTAAGTACCAAATTTTTAAAAATGTATAACAAACAAAATAAAAATACAAAAGCATTTTATAGCAGACACAATATACCATTATATTTTCAAATTAATAAGAATGTTATATGAGCCCACCATGAATTAGTAATAGGTTAACACTTATCGCTACATTTAGTCACTACATAGGTTTCTAAATTCAATTTCACAGTCACTATTGAACAAAGGGATATAAATGGTTTCCAAGTGTTCATCATATAGCATGGGAGTTTAGAAATTTTCCAGGTTTTCTGCCTTATGACAAAGGAATACAGCCCACTATCTACGAAAGGTGTTCCCAGAAGAAAATTTACACGGTGCTATCATTATATAGTACAACGCTCTTCATTAAATAGAGCATTGATAGTACAACACTCTTAAGAGAGAAACGTTTCAAGTTCAATTCGAGCTACTGTTGTATAATTGGTAATGTATTTTGCGTTTCTGCCTTCGGCATACACTTATGTCCTGGTAACTTCTTGGGCTAGAAGTCTTTGCAATGTATAAATATAGTACACCATCAATAATAAATCTCTCGAATGTCAATTTACACAGTGGATATCAAAATTCCTTACAAGCTTTAGGCAGTTCTTTACATGGTATCAAACACATAAATAAAAGTAAATATGTCTTAAAATAAAAATCAATATTAATGCTGGGACAAAATTTTAAAACTTCAATCAATAAGATCATGCAAATTAATTAAATACATTAAATATTTTGGAAAATGTATTTACAGCAACTACTGCATAAAATTTTATTTTAAATTTATAATTTGTAATAATTTTTTTACATTGTAATAATGAAATTTTTTCTTTGAAGATTATGATTAAGTATTTTCAATGCACAAAAATATAAAATTATAATAAATTGATAATTTTTTTTTTTGTATATTTACAATTTGAAATTAAATACCTGGAACTAGTTATAGAATTGTAGTGTACAAAAATAAATTAAATAATTTTCTTATGAGGAATACAAGATGAAACATAATTAATATATTCTTATGTAAACTTAATATCCTAGATTCATATATCATTATGCATTTTAAAATATTAGCAATATATACTTTCAGGTACCTTCAGTATAAGCCTATTTGAGTGATTAATATTTTAATGTAGTACATAAGTATTACTTTAATACTTATGTACTACATTAAAATTAAATTAAATTAAATAATATTTTAATTAGTTAAAATTAAATTATTATTAAATTAAATAATATTTTTATGTGGGGTACACAAGTATCAATTATTTTAAGGACTTTATGAATATTTGTCACAAATCATTTAAATATTTTTATTAATGATGCTTAGAATTTTAAATTTACAATTTATTTAACTTAAATAAATCATTTGAAGTATGGTCAGTCTGTTAATAAATTTAAATGTTTAAAATTAGCTTAATAAAAAAATATATAAATTAAGATTTAAATTCAACAAGTTTATATTTTAGAAATAAAAATGAATGTAGATTCAACATTATTTGACAAATTCCGATATTAATTTGTTCATTTTCAATACATGAATAGCTTTAAAATTATAAAGTTAATTGTCTTTATAATCTAAATCTTCAGCATCTAAATTAAATTTCATAAATTTGTCAAAGTATGCAGTATTTTTTAAATTTTAGAATGTACATATTCATTTGATAAGATTTATATATAATAATAACATTCAAACACATTTTCATAATTAATCATTCTAATAAACAAATTCTTTGTCTATACTTTACTTTTAAAATACCCTTACAAATAGTTTATAATATTCTTCATAAAAAAGATCATATGGAAAAAATTCAGCCAAAAAAATAATAATAATTTACAACTGTATTTTTTCCTTCCTATTAATCTTTCCTTATCATTACAATCATAAAATAAAGATGCTAATAGAAATAATTTTAATGATAAACAATATATTTTGTGAATCCTAGTAAACATAATATTTTAATGCATACAGACACAAGCATCGTGATTAATTTATAAAATATCAAGAACGATTGTTGAAAATTTGATGTCACATACATGCCATGAATTAATTATAGTATGTGTTTAGTTGAATATCTCAAAATGTCTTGCAAATATGGGGAAAATAAAATCTAATACTTTTAGTGTCACCATTTAAGTGCCGAAATATACAAAAACTTTGTTAATTTTCAATCCTTAGTGTTGGAATACTCTGCGATCAGTCCAAAATATGAAATATATATGATAAATAAAATGTCTTTCTTCCAACACATGTAAAATAAACAATATCAATTAAAATTGTATTATTCCTCTATAATTTTATGTTTACAATATATTTTCCCCTTAAGTGCATACACATACGTGTAATTTATATTATATAGTTATCTTAAGCAAAACACCCATTCCTTCAGTTGTAATTAATTCTAAATATTTATAAGATTAAGAAGTTTCTATCATTCAGTGAGTTGACTCATTTAAAAAAACACTTTAAAGAATTGGATAAAAGTACATCCCAAGCATTTGCGGCATAATGATAAAATGCAACTCAATATATTATACACATCACTTAAAGTGGGAATTAAAAATTTTATTTTTTCATTAAGTATTAACAGAGGAAACTATTTTCCTTTATACATCAATCACTCTTGGCTTTGTATATTTACCAAAGAGTATATCACAAGAAAGGAAAACAGAATGTATATATATCACAAGACAGTATTTCTTCCAATATATTAAGGCACATTTCTTTTTAATACATTTTGGGAATTTGATTAACATAATAGAGTTTTCTAATTTTAACAAAATACACATTAGTAATTAAGAACAAATTTATCACAGGTGAAATATTTTAACAACAAATAGTAACATTTTCTAATAGTTTGACATATCACTTTAATCATTTTTGAGCATTGTAGGTAATTAAAATATCAAATATAGAAATACAGTTAGGCTTGCATCAAACAACATCATGAAATACTTTCTTATTCAATAAAAGAAATTTATATAACTAGATTCTAAATTTTTAAATATTTGATAGCTGAAATAACAACAAAAATGTGTATGACTAGGTTAACATATTCCTAATGACCTGATATTTTGAAGTTACTCTACAAAAAATCTCTAAATAAAATGTACCTAAATTAAATGATTTCATAATAAAAGCTTTGATGATTCATCTCAAATATTCAATAATAAATAAAATCATACATAATATCATAAATCACTAGTTACATCATTCATTTAATTCCATTTTACACTTACATAATGTTTTAAGATAACAATTTACTGATAATAATTTAAGAGGAGATCTTGCTATTTAATATATATTGAGCAAAATGTAAAATTTGTAATATACCTTATCTTTATACATTTTAATAGTTAATTATGTCATAAATTTCCTGATTATAGGAAAATTAATGAAATTCGCAAAAATTCTCTTTCAGCTTACGAACTACTCCCTCCTATAGCGATAAATTTCCAGATTGACTCTGACTAATGCACAAATTCCTTTTGTAGTTTAATAAATTTTAGATGATATTATATCATCCAGGGATTGATGCAATACAATAAAGGTGAACATCCCAATAAAAAGAAACTAAATGAAATAAGTGCAGTGGAGAAGAGCCTTGCCAATAACAATTTCAATATTCACATAATAAATAAATGATAGCTGTGTATCTTAGATGGTTCTTTTAAAAAATAATAACAAATACCAGTGTTCGGAAGTATGTCATAACTAGTTTTTCTTTTTAACAAGATTTTTGTGTGAATATCAGGAATAGAAACTTTCTGAAATCGGAAAAAATAGGTTCAACACTAACCATAATTGGTAACCCATTTTAAGTGATAACTTAGAATTCAAACTTTCGAATTCCATGGATGAACTGCTGAATAATAATTAAAATTGCGAATTGCTGAAGAAACATAAAGAATGTCATCAAAATTTGAGAGTCATGATGTCACCAAAATTTAAAAAAGGTTAACAATTAACAAATTTCTTTTAAATTTAAGCTTCTAATAGTTGTTGGTAATGCATCAATAATTTTGCTTTGATTTTATTAACTATGCTATCTTAATGCTTATTATTGCAGAAGCATTTTCAACAGTGGCCTTTTTTAAAATTGAATTGTACTGTATAGTGAATTTGTACTTGAAACTTGGAAGAGACTTGAGTGTTAGCTAAGAGAATATAGCTTTTATACATTCATCATCATTTTAGTTATATCAAGTGAAACAATTATAATTCATATTAGCAAAGTCAAATCATAAATTGCAACATTTTGCACTAAAATATAATTTTAGATTATAACCTTTGAGCGAACTAATGATATCACATTTGTAGATGTTGTAGTCAAAACACCACAATTCTGAAATGAATTCCACATCCTAATTTGTTCAGCTAAAAGCACAGTTTGCTATTGCAGATATATCCACTGATTCTATAAAATCTGATGCAAGTTTTGTAACAGAATCACACATATTGAGCACTGTAAGCAAAATAATTTATTATTTTCTAGAAAATGAAAAATATCAGACTGTAAAAAAACGCTTTGATTCTAGAAACAAAAAGTAAAAAATTAGAAAACTAATACAAGGTCTTGAAGTACAAGATAACCACTAGTTGCTATCACAAATTACAATTCCTTTACAATTGTTTTCATGCATGTGTTCTTAGTTAGAAAAATCGGTTAATGAAGCTCTACTTGTTATCCTGGTAAATAAACTTGATACATTTTTAAATTAAGTATTTTTATCATGATAATTTTTGATATACACTCATAATTTTGTATTTTTATTAGTAAGAAATGATGCAAAAGTATCTTTAATTTAACTGCTGTACAAATTATAAATAAATAAATAATTGTTTTTAAATATTTTACATTTAAAGTAAAATATAGTTCAATGAAATAAAATATAAAATATTTTACACTCTCATTTCAATTTCAGAACATGTTATAAAAATAATATATATAATGTAATTGACTAGTAAACATAACTTAATGGCATTTTTTAAAAAAGACATTCTTTGGTTTATATAAATCATGTTATTCCTGGAGTCCCTCAGAAGCACTTTCTGGTAAATCTATAAAAAGAAAAGAAAAATATATAAAGTTTTGATTAACAAGTTAATAATTTTTGGTAACATAATATTAAAATACTTTTTTCAAATAACAGAGTACATAAATAACTCATTCCAAAATTTCTTAATAAATATCAAAATAATTCTTTCATATTTATCTGAAACTTTCAAGTTTTATCTAAGAGTATGGACACATTTCATATTTTTCCAACTTGGAACTAAACTTCATATTTTTCTATCCATTACTTTAAGTTTTTCACTCAGAATTTAAACCAGTTTATTTTATTGAAAAAATGTAATAGGTCTCTCGAAAATTTCAAATTAGAAACCACATGCTTTCAGTTGAATATAACAAGATGCTTTTTACAATATATTTACAGCAATCACCAAAAAAAAGATGATAGTGTTTAAGTTAAACACACACACATAATTTAAAAAATTTAACTGATCATGGAAAAAAAATTTTTTCTACGGAAATTGCTTTGTTCCTTTGTATAAATTAAATAAGCAGTTTCAGGCTTCAGAGTTTTTATTACTTCCAGAATACATATGCTTTTCTACAATAACCATATAACAATTAAAGAGTATAGATTACCATTATTTGCAACAGTACATAAAAATAAAAGTACCAATATAATAATAAATCAAAAATATTTTACAATTTAAATTCAAAATTAAGTTAAATTAATTTTTATACTAAACTAAATGTGTTAAAAATAAATAAATGAATTATTTTTTAAAGTTTAATTATTAAGTACACTGATCACTTTGATAATCAGCACACCTAAAATGTACTTACTTGAGAACTTTAATGAATGAAATTATATCTTATATGATAAAGTTTTCAATAATTTTGTTTAGATGTAATTAAATTCACAATTTCAGGATTAACATTTTTTGATATCCAACACTTAACAAACTAAACCTTTTGAAATTAAACATAATATAATGCATTTATTGGCTTTAACTCTTTCAGGCGCACTACCCTTTAAAGTTGAAATATAAACAAAAAAATTTGTAGGTAGTCCATTTAGGCCTATATGAGCATACAGTGAAAATTTTGCAAAGATTGCGTGTACCATTTTGATTTTGTGGGTGTTCCATCACATGGAACACTGCACCACAAAGGTCATAAAAAGCAAGCATTGCAGTGAAGCCTATATACGTGTAAATGTTTTTGCATATGAATGAAAAAACAATGATTTACACCTGTGTAGCAAATTTAGCATGGTCCATGGTGCATCACAAGATGGCCTGCTAATCTACACCATAAAAAATGAATAAAATAAAAATTTCTGTGCAATTTTTTTAGTTATCCAAGTAAGGTTTTGGGGCTGCATAGAAGAGCCTGGATTAGATAAATCATCACCATCATTTTCACTGGCATCCGACACATTATCACACTGAGACTGATCAAAAGGTTTAGGAACATATTTCTCTGTATCACTATCTATATGTTCTGATTCACTAATAGAGGGCAATTTTCAAAGCATTTTTATTGCTTCAGAAGGACTGAGGCCTCTAAATGTCATTTATTTGCAATTAACAAATTTAAAAAATTAACTAGAAATTAAAATTACATTTGCAAAAAGTAAGCTAAAAATATATATACACAATATTATATAACAAATAGCAGCTAAAATTAAATCAAGAGCCTAAAAATAATCCTTCTCTAACTAGAGAGAATTCAAACTAAATAATATAATCCTATACAACGATGAAGCTTCCCAATTCAAGTGGCCAATAAGGGTGTAGAAAAATTATCCATGTAAGTAATCCTTCCTTGTACATTCTTCAATGTTAGTTTATCACACTCCAAAAGAGAGAAAAAACAGTAAAAAATAAACACAGCTGTTTCCTCAGCATTGAGTTCAAGGTTAATGGCGCCCTAAATTGCGTAAAAGAAATGTACAGTTGTGGTGCAGTGTTCCAGGTTATGGAACACCTTGTTTTATCAGATAATTCTGCATATACCTTATGCGTAAAAAATTTAAAGTAATACAGAATCAATAGTTCAAGGTACAGGCAACAAAATAACATAAAAAAAAATTTATGTATTATATATCTTTATTAAATAATTGTTTTTGCATAAGAAAAAAAATTTGGAAACATTCCTTCAAAATAAAGAGATTTAAATAACCTGCTATAATGGAAAATTATTAATCGTTTTATGTAGTACTGCCATCTATTATCAAAAAAGAGAGTTTAAAGAACATTTTAAACCAAATTTCATCTTTCTATCATAAAATGCAACAATTTGGTAACAATTTAAATTTGGTGTTCCATCACCTGGAACACTGAACCACAAAAGGTTAATGAATACAATTTTTTCACTCTCACAAAAATAAGATTTGAATTTATTATATTTCTCTCAACATAAACTTTTATATTTTTCATTTATGGCAGATCTTGATAATAGGTTTTGATTAGGCTTGAGAAAAATATAACATTATTTAGTTTCAATTACAAATCATTAACTAAAATGTACAAATCCAAAATTCCTAGATTTTAAACAAAGCATTTAATATTTTAACCCATCAAATTCTATTTAAGGTAAAATAATTGTTTTATTGCTTGATATTAATTTTCACATGTTAATATTAAAAATAAGTTCATGAAGTCAAGTATATTAAAATTACAAGAACCCAGAGGTTCCAATTTTATTTTAAAGCAGACACAAAATATCCTTTTTTGTTTGATGATAATAAAACTAACTGGACTATTATCTATGTAACCATGAAATAAAATACTCACAATATTTTACAGTGTTTTCAATGGAACAAAAATGTGAAATTATTTAGTTTACTAATGATATACCTGAAAATTGAACAATTTTTAGTAAATAAATATAATAAAGTTAAAAAATTTTTGTATGTTGACCTCTTTCAAAGGAAATTCAAGCTTAATTTTATGAAATAAAATCTTACGCTTCTAAATAACAATTCATAGAAGAATTTATTGTAAAATATACAACAAAAAATTACGTAACTACTTTTATTACAGATAACTGTACATAAGATTGATAACACTGTGCAATATAAATGAAAATAATATGTATACAATTATTCTTTTTATTATTTATTAAATATATTATTTTAAATCATATTTTAAACAGATTCTTTATGAAGAATTTTTCTAGGCAAATTTGTTCATTTCAAAAGCAGAATATTAATATTGTTAGCCTAGACATTTAACTTCATAAGTTATTCCAATGCTACATTTATATTTTACTATTTGACAGATTTTCTGTTTATCAAGCTTTTAAAAATCACATTGATCATAATAAATATAAAAAAAAAATTTTTACACACCCAATTTTTTGTTTATGACATATAAAGTATAGATAAGAAAAAAAAATACTATTCTAGACGAATTCAAATGTAAAAGAATTACTTTTCTGTTAAATTTTATAGACTGTTAAAAAAAAAGTCAGAAGATTAATAATACTTAAGTAATGGCCAATAAAAGATTATACTAAAATAAATTGAATTCAATATTAATTTAGCTCCAATAAACAAGAGATAAGCCTCCTACAAGTCAGTCATGTTTTTTCAATTTATGCCATACGTTTAAATTGTTATAAAGGTATAATACACACACATACCCTTGTACAATAAAGTCTTTAATAAGGGTATGTTTATAATTGATGATTTTTCAAACAACCTGATTAAACTTTTTTATTTTAGTTTTAGTGACAAACAGTAAGAGTTTTTATTTTCTTCGTTTATAAAAGATATGTATTAAAAATTTCTAACATGTTTCAAATAAGAAAATTCTGCCTTTTATAATACAATTGAAACAATAATTTATTTATAATTTAAAAGAATATTATTTTTTTTTATAATAATTCATTGATTTAACAAAGCATAATTTAAATAAAAAATTAATCATAATGCAAATATAATTTAAAAAGTTTAATATTTTTGAATTTATTTTAATTTTTAGAGTATATTACAGATTATTAAATAACATGATTAAAGATAAATAATATTTTGTTATAAATTTACAACTCATTTAGAAAAAATATTATTTTATATAATTACTAAGCTGGCACATAATTTGAATGCATTTTGACAGCTTTTAGTGAAATAGAATACTATATATTAGATAGCTTTTACAATATTCAGTTTAACGTAATAGTAAAACTAAACATTTTTACAGCAATTATGACAAAACACATTTAAGTAAAAATGAACTTTTAAAATTTAAGTTTGTGTAATGGAAAATTATAAGAACTATGATTTACATATGATAACCAAAAAAAGAGAGAAAATGTATTTTCAATAAAATAATTTTTCATTGCTTTAATTGGAAGAGAATACTTTTATAATATAATCTTCAAAGAGTTAGACATTATAAATTCTCAAAATAAGGAAATTTAGTACAAACTACACCAATAAAGTGGTCAGATAATATTATATAAATGAGAATTATTACAAACTTTTTGAATTAATTTATTTCTTTTAAACTAATCAAGAGACTATTACACAACTTTTACAACATTTTTTGGTGATAAAAGCACTGTTTAAAAGCACTAATTTTAAATATTCCTAAAATATTCATTTCATTTAAACACATTTAAAAGCATCTTATATATTATCTTCTCAGGCTTATGATAAACTTTGGAAATAATAAAAGCATCAGTTGGTAATAAATTGGAAAAATATGGTATGTGATTTATTACAGCTGAATGTTAAGCAAGATATTTTTTTGCAGACAAAATGCTATCTGGGGTCTCAAATTGTTGCATTTATGAAAACCGCATATAAAATCATGCAATATCTATTTAACTCACTTTAATATGTTACTAAACCAAAAAAATGCATCCTTTCAAAACAAAATAATTTTTATTTACAAATTTAGGTGAATAAATTACACATTAAAAAATATCCGTCATACCTCATTATTAAAATATATCTTAGGAAAAAAGTACAATTTGCACAGAAGAAAAATTGTAATGTCTCAGAAAAAAATGTGCAGATAATGGGAATAATTTTTTTTCCCATTGTACTCTTAATATTAGGTATAACTATAAAATATAGACACTAGGTTTTTCCAACTGCTATTATAATACATTAAGAAACTGATGTGCTTACTAACAATAGTTAAGAAAAATTTACTTTTCCATAAAAATCTAAAACTCAAAGCAAGCATAAAATTTTCTCACTTTTTCTGAGATTTAAAACTAAAAATTAAGCTACACGCTTTATTCTTTTCAAAATGCTTGAATTTTATGTCCATCAGTTTTGCTTAAGAATTAATTCTTCCATATATTTTTCTCACATTTTGAAAGTTAAAAGTGTGATTCATTTTCAGTACCTCTGCAACTACATTTAATGCCATTTATGCTATTATGCTTTCAATAAGGATGTTTAAATCATTAAACAGTTGTAAGAAAATATAAAATTTTATAAAATTTAATAGCAAATTGTTTTGTATAATACCCTTTCAGTAAATAGTTTTGGAGTTTCAATGTGGAAACAAAAAATTATTTTAAACTAGCCTGAGTTGAGATATCACTCTTTCTAAAAATATCTTCAGATATATCTTTCCATTTCATTTTGATTTTCAGTTTTTCAAATTTTTTAAGTGTACAGGCTCTAAGTTAAAATTACATTCATTAAAAAGTCAACAAGCTACTAAATGCATAGCTAAAGTTACAATGAAATAATGTTGTCGTGCCAGCTAGGTTGGCATTATAGGGTGTGCTGTTCCATTTTTCCAACTGAACCATATTTTGGTGTGGAGACTAACTTCCTCAGTAGACACATGCCATAGGTACCTGTTTATAGGGTAGGCAACCATTCACAACTCATTCATACAGAGAAAGGTCAAAAACAGGATTGATAGAGAGAGAAAGTACATCAATGCCCAAACAGGGATTCCAACCCAGGACCTCCCTATTTTCAGTCAGGCATGCTGACCACTAGACAAGTTGGGCAGCAAATGAAATAATAAATACAAGAAATAAAATAACTTTAAAAAAAATCTTAGAAAATCTAACAAAACATTCATGGTTAAAACATAATCTAATATGAATCCAATATGATGTAATATTGAAAGATTGATTTTATATGATGAATTAATATATATATTTATTAAATGTATTATGTATTAAACTAAATTAGTGAAACAATAATTATTTATGCCTTTATTTAAAAACTATTTTATAAAATTCAAATTTTTTACCCAATTAAATAATCTTTTTCAAAGTGAGAGTTAATCATAAACTCAACTAAAACACAAAAAGGTTTTATTTCCTAATAATAATTTTCAAAAGAAATTCTTTTTAAATGTTTTAATTTATGTTCCTTAACATTTCAAAACTATTTAGCAAGTAGTAATTTAATTTGAATCCTGGAAAAGAATTCCAAATATCTTGATAGAAACAAGAAAACAAATTCCTTATTTATTTCTAACATAATCAAGTTACAAATTTGTAACAACACTACCTTTACTTTTAATGAAAGAGAGAGACTCCGAGAATATTCAAAATCTTGATTTGCCTTTTGGTCCATCTCCTACAAATTCATGGCCTAAACCATTACCACATTTTCCACATGAAACCTAGAGTAAAAAGTATCTTACAGGATTTCTCAATTAAATATTAAAACAAAAAGGTGGAAACTTAAATCATTCTTTTAAAAGATAAAAATCTGATACTTACAGATCATTAAAATATTAAAGACTAGCATAGAAAAGTTAAAACTAGCATTCACATTAAAATTAAATAAAAGTTTTATTTTTTGGATCCTTGGATTGAGAAATAGTTAAAAGACTAGAATTAAGTTAAAATGAAAATTCTATGAACAATATCTGATATATTTTATTTTATAATTAAAAAATTTAGTGCAATAAAATTTATTTGAAAACTAGAAATTCTGATATTATAGCATTCTGATTAATGTCACATAGGGAACATTTATGTTCATAGTATTTGTTAATTAAATTCTAAAAAGACAAAACACAATGACTTTAATTAAACAGTGAATTAAAAATAATAAAGAAATATTATATTAAAATGAAAGTAAACTGAAGATAAAATATATTTAATCTTCGTGAACTATAAAATAAAGTAAAAAATTTATAATTACAAAATATTCTTACTTTATAGGTAAGTGAAGGTCTGGATTTTTCTTGTCTTTTTGTGACACTGTTTTCATGAATTGTTTCAGTAAATGAAGGCCATGGAGAAAAATGCTCAAATTTTGTTCTACTTGAAAACAATTCATTTCCACATTTTGAACAAGCATACAGTCCTATTAAATATAGTATTTTGTACAAAATATTCTTTTATAATGACTGCAAACTTAAATTAAACAAGATTTTCATATGAAGCATATTTTTTCTAGCAGATAAAATAATTGTATATTTTTATATAAATAAAGAAACTCTTAATTTATTTTTTATAATATTTCAGCTTTTTATAGTTAAATTTTTAAAATAAAAGATTTTTTTTTCTTTCAAAGGAAGTTACAACTAATACAATAACATTAATTTACAAAAAAAATTATATTTATCTAATTCCTGTTTTGATATCACAACCATTTCAAACAATTAATGTATTTTAATAATTTAAGTTACCTATAGAATGAAAAATCCTTTTTCACATTCCGCAAAAACTATAATCATATTAGAAGGAAAACAACAGCAAGAAGAAGATAATTCTAAATCAATATAAAATATTTATATTCTTTAAATTTTTAAGCAAAAATTAAGTTTGGTACATTATAGAAATAAAACTAATTTAAAAACTCATTCAATGGATTTTTTTTTTTTTTTTGACTTAAGGAAGTAACTTAGAAGGGATAAGAAAATTTTCGCTTGTGTAAACATAAGATACAAAATCACACAATGCAACCTAATAAATTGAAGGAAACAGCCAAAAATAATAAAAATGTTGAAAAAGATAAATACTTAGTAATAGTTAATTTTAGTTTTAATGCACATATAAACACCTAACACTAAAAATTTAAATAGAAAATTATTATTAAAAATTTAAAAATATGAAAGAAAAAATTTAAAATTTCATAGAAAAATTGACATAAAATAGCTTATTTTTTTAAAATATACTCAGTCATCTATAAAATAAAAAATTTTGTTAGGCTCTTAAACATCTTAAATTTATGATAGTAAAAATAAATTTACATATTAATTTTATACAAAAATTAAATATACATGTAATATAGTTTACCCAAAAACTCTTACTGAATTAAATATATTAATAATATTAAATATTTTAAATTAGAATTAAATATCTTAAATTCAAAATTTACAAAAATAAACAGATAGTTTTATCACTTTTTAGATGTAGCAATAATTTAATATTTTAACTATACAAATTAGGGCAATTAACTTTATCCTGATTCAATGCAAGTATATAGTGTAATGCACATTGTTCTTTAAAAATAAATTTATGTATAGCAAACAAGTCAAAAACTTTAGTTTTCAAAATGTTAATTTAATCATGTTACAAAAAGAAAAGCAAAAATCTCAACAAAATGATAAAATAAATGTAATTTTCACATTAATTATTTTTTTACATATTACATCCATTGCAAATATTCTTGCATACTATGATAATTAACTTTATTGACACATTCAAATTTCTCTCAGGTCTTAAAACTAATACCAAGACAAAATATAATGGTTATTGTTTAATTTTTCATTAAGTATGAATATAAAAACTATAATTATTTCCTACTGGTTATATATTTCTTCCAGTCATATTAACTATTGAAACAACCATTATAAAAATCAATGATCAGATGAGATATGTATAAAATTAGTCTAAAAAATATTGATGCTGACCAAAGTAACACAATGGGAACTGATATTTACTTAAGTTCAAAGAATACATGCATCCATCTTTGATTAGGAAAAAATGAATAGATTTTAAAATAATTTAAATTTGAAATTCGATTGATGTTCTTTTAAAGAATATGGAAATTTGAGTAGATTTTGCTAGAGTTCCTACTTTATAAGAGCATAAGCAGATCTGTGACTAACCTAAAAATTACTTTAAAATTTGACCAAAACTTTAAAATATCTATGAATAAAAACTTTAAATTTTTCTTGAAGTATCAATAATAACCATGAAAAAAAATAAATTATACGGAACATTTTCCACTTAATTCTACAGAAAATACAACAGCTACCAATGATAACAGATTTAACTCTTTAATTCAAATTGAATTTGCTATTTTTTCCCATTTACTCATTGTTTTCTTCAAAATTTATTTTTAAGATCAATACCAATTTTATTTAATGTTTGGTGGTAAAAATTCTTATACTGGCAATTTCAAATTACAAAAAATAAAAATTTAGAAAATTCTACCAACAATAAGACCGTTCACCAAAATGCTCTGTGTATTTTTATCATATATGAAAAATAAGTTTGAAAATAGATAAAAAAAAATTTTTAATTATAAAATGCCATATTTCTAAAACAAAAGCATCTAGTCACTGAACTATATTTCAAATTTTGGAAAAAAAATTTCTCTCATAGATTAAATATAACAATTTAATTATCAATACAACTATTTTAATAAGAGTAACATATTTGGGGACTTTAGGAATTTATTGATTGAGCACATCTAAAAAGAGCCAGAAGAAATATAAATCCTGAACTCTTGATACTGGCAAATAAAGTCACTTAAAAATTTCACAAATGATTACACCTATAAATTTACAATTAATGTTCAGTGCTTCTGGGCAAAAAATAAAATTCTCAGTACCTTTATATCCATTAAATGTAACTTAAAGCATAATTGCAAACACAAATAAATCAAAATAAAATATATTATGAATTGATATTAGAAGGGTACAGTGGCCTTGTTAAATAGGGCACCATTCTCATTATAAGAATGTAATGACATTAAATTCTGACTTAACCAAAGATCTGTCATATTGACTAAAGGTGGCAGTGGGTACATTAAATAAATCACAATATACTCTGAATGAAATGTCTTGTAAGTCTGGAGGTAAAAGATCAAATATTAGTGAGGAGTCTTTAGGCAATGCTGTCCATCAACTTTCATCTAACTGGAAGAGCCTAAATCTGGGCCTATTGAAAAAAGTATGTTGCTGCACACACAATATTTGAAGGAAAAGTAAAAAATTCAAAAAAATAAAAAGCAAAACTATAATAAAAGTAAAAACAAAAAATATTTTTATACCATTCATATTCTATCATCCAATCTTTTTATATTTTTCTTTATATATTTTAAGGTAAATTAATTGATTAATTAGTAACTTTATGAAATATAATAAATAATAAATATTTTAAGCATACACAGAAAATGCAGAACATCTATAGTTACATTAATCATTTAATCTTCATTCATTTATCTTTCATAGTTATAAGAGTAATATATTAAATAATTATTTGCTCTTGTGTCATATTGGTAACAGGAACCATTAAAACAAAGGATTATACTACAGGATAAAGCAGAAAGACACTAGGATTTTTTTAAATTAGAGAAGAATTTTCAATTTTTACAAAATAATTTTTTGCAGCACTTATAAATACTAATTTACAATCAGATAACCATATCTGTAACATGAAATATAAAATTATTTGCTTATTACAATTAAAAATTAGTTTTGGCCACATCATACTGTGTGAAAAAGTAGGACAGTTCTAAATAATGAAAATAAAAGTCTTGTTAATAAGGAATTCTTCTGCCATTTGCTTTAATTACTTCAAAGACTCAATTTGGCATTGAGTTATATAAGTCTTGAATTTCAATTTGAAAAAAATTGCCCCAAAAACAATACAAAGCTTCTCAAAAATTGATGATAGATGCACATCACTTCTCTTTGATGTAAACACACTAAACAATTATTGACCTTATATTTCCAACTATATTGAGGTTTAGACTTTTAGCAGGCCATATCAGAACCCAAACATTATTCGTTTCCAACCATTCTTTAAAGCCACTGGAAGTGTGAATGAATGTTCCATCTTGCTGAAATATCCAACTTTTTCCACTTAGCTCAGCGCCATAGGGAAGAAGCTCTGAATTTAAATTTTAAATGTAATCTGTATGTTTCTACCATATATCCAGAAACACAAGAGTTTTCTTTCCATCATACCTATAATAGCTATCCAAATCATTAAACTATTTCCATCCATCTGTCCGGTAGAATAAGTTTCTTCTTGAGTACCCAGGTAATGCTGATAATATTGATAACTGACTATACCATCTATATTTAGTTTTTTTAATCAGAAAAAAACATTAGAAACTCCAAGACATGTGTTGTTTGGCCCACTGTAGCAGATGCTCAATGTGCCTTTCGTTCCATTTAGGATACTGAATAAGAACATTTCCAATTTTTTAAGTAGTTGTAAAGTGTTCTTCTGGTTGAATGTGACATTCCAGCTTAGCCTTGTGCTTTTCCAATGCTTCCACACATTTTTTAAAGTTCTTTAAGGATTTTCTTTTGATCATATGCAGTCAATTTTTTATGTCTGCTAGTCTTTGCTGTCCTCTGACTCTTTGAACTCTACAAGAAGTTAAAAGCATTTGGACTGATATGTAAGAGCCTTGCAATTCCTCTTATACCTCTGCCAGCTTCTTTATATGCCACAACTTGATCTTTTTGAAATTCACTTAAAGGTTTTCCTCTAAATATTTTAACTAGACAAAAACTGAGAATTTATATCAATAAAATATACCTTTTTAAATGAAGGACAGATTGAAAAAACGATATTTTCAACAGATTAAACTGCTACAGATTCCAAAATGAGAATATTTTTGCAGGTGGCATTCTAATTTTTTTACAGAACAAAAATCCTTAAGTGCTATTTGATATTTCCTTAGTTGTAGATAAAACTCATTCATTGATAATAAAATAAAAAATAGTTTAATAAAATAAAAAAAATTACATTAATTGTGTTAAATATAAAACACAATTTATAAAACATGAGTGTCCTTTTTCACACAGTGTACTGGAATTGATCTATCATTATATTGAAATTTTTATCTTTCAAGGTTTTTCATTTTATCCAAACTAAAAGTATCTTTTATAAAAGTCTTTATAAATAAAACTTGTTTTATATACCTTCATTTTAATTTTTGCCACATGATTGAATTTAAAAAGATACAATACTAGGCACTGTCATATACTTCAAATTCACTATTTATCTGCAAATTTTCACATTGCCTTAACATACACTTTTGCTTAAATACAATTTTATTTTATGCTTACCTGTACAGATTAAATTGTGTAATAGATCTTTCTCATAGAAGAGTGAAAAAAGGTCTTCTCTATTATTTGGTAAATTTAATATTGTAATCATTTTTAGCATTATTAATTCCAATTTTTAATTTACCAATTAAAATTATAACAATATCATCATGCAATTTGTCAAAAAGAAATCAAAATTGAAAATTTTTTGGTTACTCAATGTGTAATAACAGGTTCAATTGTAATTTTTATTTCGCATGATTTGGTGCTTTGTCATAGTATCAGGAAAATAAAGTAAAACTTTATATAAAGTATGTACTAACTAACTAAAACTTTATATACTAAACTTTATATAAAGTATGTTCAAGTTTTATTGGTTTATTGTTGTTATTGTTACTTATCTGAGGTTGCCTAGCTAGGCTAGACAACAGTCATGAAAAAAAAATATCTAAAAAAAATGATGGGTCCCGAAGGACATCTTTTTTCAAATTTAAGCATGTTAAGTTATGTCTAGGGAAGGCCATATTGATGGAACACCAAGGATAGTCTGGAAATGTCCTCTGTCCCTGTGGAAAGGTGATTCATCTCGTATGCCCACTCAGATAGCAGGAAAAGGCAGTTTGATAAGATCTTGTTAATTTATTAAATGGTGTAAAATGGTATGAAAATAAATTACCTTACATTTCTTTAAAGAAAACTAATCATAAATTATAAAATATGTGCTATTGTTTGTTTTCCTGGGTAAAAAAATTTTAAAGATTTTGTAAAAGCCACTTCATTTATATATAGAAAGTTTTATGATTCCATGAAAATTAATTATATGATATAAAATTTATTCCTAAAAAACACTAAATAAATTTCAGATAAATTAAAATGACATTACTTAGTAATTATTATTATAACAGTGCAAATAGGAATCACAAATAATTTTTTGCAAACATAAAGGGACTTCAATTTCAATAGAAGGGGATTTCGAATTCAAAATAAAGAAAATATGTACATCACTAACACACAAAGAATTTGTCTTTACATCTGTTTCTTTAGAATGATATTCACCTAATTCCTTTGTTAGAATAACTAAGCTAAAATACTGCAACAAGTTATACATAATCATAGATAATATTCATCTCACTTTTTTGTATGAATTGAAAACATCAATAGTCTGTCTTTACCATCAAATCACAAAAAGTAATTTCGCACATTTTTTATAAATACGCTATTATTTTTAATGTATTTAATAATTTTCTAAATATATTACGATTTGAAAAATTTCCTAAATACTATATGAAGTACTAAATGAAAAAATCTGAAAAAGTTATGACTCATCTAACTAATTAATCAAGAACATATAACTAAATAATGTCTATAATATAATTGCTTGAAATTTCAAACCTGGTGAAAATGTATTTCTATACTTTTCCTCAGAATTCCAAGAACAAAAAGACATTGTAAACTGTGTACTTTATTTTGAAATGTAATGTTTTATATTAAATATGAAATTCAGAAAAGCAATGTGATCAAATATAAAAATAAAAAATATCTAGAAAAAGTGATAGTTCCTTTCTCCACTCATCTAAAAAAAGAATAATGTACATGTAATAAGATCAACATTTATATTATCAGTGTCCGCAAATAATCTGATGATGCTCATCGACAGCGTTAACAAAACATGTGATCCAATCATTTAATCTGATTACAGCATCGTATCTTATGTAATTAAATAGTGTGCGTTTCACTTTAGTTATCTTTACTTTTGAGAGCATTTAATTTTTCCTGTAGCACCGGTTATTAAAATATCAGTTATTTGTGATTCTAATAAAATCGAAGGTCTTCTATTTACCATGCTTATGTTAACTATATTAAAAGTTTTGATTAAAATGAAATATGAAAGTCATCTTTATATAAGTTGATTTAAACGTTCATCTTGAAGTAAGGAATAATAGTCGTTTATAAATTATAAAATGTAGCCATTTTAGCTATTATTTGCTTAACTCACAATTTGTGTGAATTTAATTCTCATTAGAGCATTAAATTCCTTTCCCGAATTTAATTTTGACAAATTTCAGTGTTGGCACATTCCATGTTAATTGCACCAGAAAGTTTAAAGGGAAAATATTTCAGAAAATTTAGTGTGAAAAAGTATTGCTTCATTAAAAAAAATGAATAAATAAATAAAAATAATAATAAAAAGGGAGGGGGCATGCCACTTAAATTTACTTTTTGAGTTCCCAGATAGCGCAAACATTTATAATATCAATTTGCTATGTTACAGCTTTTGCAGTACCGTGGAACACTACAAAGGATCCAAATCGGTGATTCAATGTTTCAATTGCCAAAGATCGAATCACACAATGAAATGTGCAATATGGCACCGAGATGTGTAAAATGTGCTTCTCACAACTAACAATTTGAATCAGAAAATGACCACATGAACATATAGAAAAAAATAAGTGTTGAAATTGCCAGAATACACACTTAGAACACAACAAATTACAAGAGATGTGCTGCGTATCCTAAACCAAAAAGTGTACCGCAAGATTTCAATTAGAATAAAAAAAATAGCTTTTTCAAAATAGATTTCCTCCTCCTCCGCCCCATCGTCAATCTGAAAATCAAACTCCAATCTCCTCTTCAATTTGTGCAACTGAATTTGCTAGTTTAATTCAATTAAGGAATGTATTTAACGATATCCCCTTGCGACAAGAATTACAAAACATTCAATTGCCCATGAGTAATTTAAATTAACACCCTATTTTCAAGCAAATAAAAATAATTAAATAGTTAAAATCTATATCCTTTCTCTTACTGTAATTCAGTTTTAATTTATTTTGTTACTATTAAATAAAACTAATAAATTATCATCCATAAATTAAAATCATTAGTAAAAATTTTCCGTAGTTTAGAAATTCTAATATAAAATCTATCCATTTATTAAACCGACTAATAATAAGCCAGTTCACTTTTAGCAATAGTCACAACTCTTTCAGAAGAGTGTGATGGTCTCCTGACCCAGGAATCACACAAGCAGGCAACGTCAGCTGAGGTTTGCTATGTTATTTTCTTTTTTATGTTCAGTGTGAAGTGCTTTTTTGTCCTAACTCATAATACATTCAAAACAGAAAAATGTGTATTCCCGAAGCGGAATGCAAAAGTATCTCAAAATTTTTTTAAGGTGCAGTAAGGCCAGGCGCAAGCTACCGCAGAATTCACGGGTGAAATTCCGAGAATTCGGTGCTGGGAGAATTAATCAATGACGTCATGTCATGTGACTATGTGACGCTATTTTCCTATTGAATTTGTGACGTTATTTTTCTATTTGACATTTTTCTATAACTATATTTGTATTGAAAGATTCAATCAATTTTTTTGAAGCAGAATATGAATTTTGTGAAATTGTTACTGTTATTTATGGATACATTTCTCAATTTATTTGTACACTACTGGCCATTAAAATTGCTACACCAAGAAGGCGACATGCTACAGAAGTGAAATTTATACGATAGGAAGAAAGTGCTACTATATGCATATGAGTAGCTTTTCAGCGCATTCAGAAAAAGCAGGTGCCAGTAGCGACACATATATTGTGTTTAAATGAGGAAATTGTTCAGTCGATTCCTCATACACAAATTGCATTTGAACGTTGTTGCCTGGTGAAAAATTGTTGTGAATCATCGTGTAAGAAGGAGAAATGCGTACCAGCACGTTTCTGGCTTTGATAAAGGTCGAATTGTAGCGTACCGGGATTGCAGTTTAATTTATCGCAGTATTGCTGCTCGCGTCGTTCGAGATCCAATGACTGTTAGCAGAATATGGAATCGATGGGTTCAGGATGGTAATACGGAACGCCATGCGGGATCTCAACGGCCACCTATCACTAGTAGCCGAGAAGACAGGCACATTATCAGCATGGCCGTAATGGATCATGCATTCACGTCACGAGCCGTGAGTCAAGAAACGGGGTTGTTTGGAAGACAACAAGTGTCTGCACGAACAGTTCAATGACGTTTGCAGCAGCATGGACTCTCAGCTCGGAGACCATGGCTGCGGCATCCCTTGACGCTACGTCACAGACAAGAGCGCCTTCAATGGTGTGATCAACGATGAACCTGGGCGCACGAATGGCGAGACGTCATCTTTTCAGATGAATCCAGGTTCTATGTACAGCATCATGATGGACGCATCCGTGTTTGGCGGCATCGTGGTGAACACACACTGGCAGCGTGCATTCGTCATCGTCATACTGCCCCATCACCTGGCGTGATGGTATGGGGTGCCATTGGATACACGTCTCGGTTACCTCTTGTTAGCATTGACGGTGCATTGAACAGTGCACGTTACATTTCTGGTGTGTTACGACCCGTGGCTGTACCCTTTATTCTAGCCCTGTTAAACCCTACGTTTCTGCAGGATAATGCCCGACCGCATGTTGCCGGTATTGTACGGACCTTCCTTGATACGGAACATGTTCGGCTGTTGCCCTGGCCAGCACGTTCTCCAGATCTTTCACCAATAGAAAACGTCTGGTCAATGGTTGCCGTCATTTACACATTTATATGTGAACATCATTTACACATTTATGTGTAAATGATGTTCACACATTTATGTGTCACTACGTAGTTTATCATCTATATGTTCATCGCGAGACTGATTAAAACATTTTTGAGGGATAAACTCGTTCTTATTTCTACTGAAATATATGTTATTGCTGCATATATGTATTTATATTATTACTTCATGAGCACATTTATATACTTACAAAAGTGAGTATTATTTTCAGATCTATCAGAAAAAAGTATTTCGTGCTTCAACTTTAACAGGTATCCAACTGTGTTATAAAATGATTATATTTACAATAAAGATATTTTTATTAATCATTATAAATAGATCAATATGTAAAAAGTACAAAATCTAAAATATATATTTAAATCTTTTTTATTAAATATATTATAGCTATTCTTATTAAATAAATTTAATTTTTTTCAATTACATATTGTAAGTTTATTATATTGCTTTATTACTGCATTTGGTATACACAGAATATATACATTTAAATACCATTCAGAATAGCTTACAGTATTTTACATTAAAAATGAGTAACTAAATGAACTTAATTAATTTTTACTAATTTTCTTCTACAGTAATAAAACATTCTCAAGCTTCTTCAATAAAGCTTACAAATATAAGGTATATTGTAATTACTAGCAGCTAAAGTAGACTCTACCATGTCACACAGCGATAATTCACACTTCTAATAAATAATGTGGTCCAACTTTTATAAAATTTAAACCCTTATTGGTGAGCATTTCTTCTTATTCGAAGCATAACACAGTAGTTTGAAAAGCTCCGATTTTACAAAGCTGTTTCTAAATTTAAAAAAATCCACTGCGCAACATTTTTTTTATCCAGTGCCTCATGTCATTGTGTCTTCTGAATCTTTCTAATGATAAATACTTATCATTTGGATATTTTAACCTTTATTTCCTTTAATGTAAATTAACATTGGAGAAATTATTTCTTATTGGTGTATCAATTTTCGTGGCTAGCAATGTATCAATAAAGTTCCAAACAGTTTAATTAAACATATGATTGCTTGAAATAGTCTCTGGAGATGATGTTAATCATAGTACATAAGAAATAGATCAGTCGAAAAATTTTGCACATCTACTCCATTCTTCACAATCAATTTGATTTCTATAACTCCACTGCTCTTATTTACTTACTATTCCGTTCATCGTCCCCAAGTATTTCAGACACTTGCTTGCTTTCTACACTCTTTATTTTTGTATACTCTTACTTTATCATTCTCGTGTTCAACAACAGTTCACACTCGGCTTCTTTCCTCAATTGTAAATATTAGCTTTTTCAAATTAGTAACAATTAAATCCAAATTAATTGTGACCCAGAACAATAGGTCTGGCATTTCATCAGCAATAGTTAAAAGACTTATAGCACCTTTCTTTTGTACAATCATCAAGAAATCAGAAAATTTTTCGTGATGTAAGCAGTTTAAAAAACATTAATTGAAATCACTAAAACTATTCATCTTGTTTTATTTTTCTTTACTTTATTAACTATTTGTAATCACTTGTTTGATTCCGGCACATCAGTTTTGGGTACATAAGAAGAGTTCTCAAATTTCGTTACGGTATTTCATATAAAAAATTCAATCACCTAAATATCTTCCGAATGAAACAAAATTGTACCACATGTCTGAGGAAAGAATAGTACTTCATAAGAACAAAACTGTTCGGGAGAAAAAAAATGGACTAGAGAAAATTCGTAATAATAATTAATTCAAAGTAATGCAAATAATAATAATAATAATAATAGTAATAATGTTCTTTAATTTAAAAAAATAAACTATAAAAACATGTAAGGGATAGTGTATTTAGAAATATAAATTTTTAATTATAGCCATAAAATTTCCTGAATTGAGGTAAAGTGAAAAAACTACAGTTTGGGGCGAAAACGTTTCAGTTAACAGAAATCCATCTCAGTCATCAATGTCAGAGACTATGCAACAGGAGATACAACGAGATTTTAAAATTTAACTGCAAATAAAAGGTTTTTTCATGTCAAATATATTTAAGGATCTTCAACTTTTAATAAAGAGCCTAAGCAAAAACCAATAAATTTATCAATAATCAAAAACCAATACAATGAAATACAATTTATCTCTGTGGAAATTAGTAATATTTACTCCAAAATGAGTGTTAGTTTATATAACATTATCTGAACAATGATGTCAGTTCGTTGATACACAATGAGGACAACAGAAATATACTGAGGTAATGAATGAAACAGAGAAAAACTTACCACAACATGCGCTGGAGAAAAAGGGCTCTGCAATAAAGAGTTGATCGATTCATCAGAACAAATGGAGACGCTTTAGTTCAATGATACACTCTTTTCATACCTACAAAACATTTCTTGACTAATTAACACAATTAATTATTTACATTCACTAATTTACAAAATGCAATACATTTTATGCCCTGTAGAAAGAGGCCACATTATTTCGCTCACCTCGTAATTGCTTCTCCCTTCTCTCCCCCTGCCGCCAGTATCATTTCCCGCTCCAGGATTGATGTCAGTTCTTTCCAGGTTTCTGATTACGGGAAACTCCTGGATCGATTTTCGAGGCAATCGGGCATTTACATTTTCTGTGCATGATGCCCCATTCTCTAAGTGAGTATGAACAAAATACACTTTAGTTATTTTACCTCATAAGTTTTAGGTATTTCTATTTCAATACATTTTAATTCTGGCAATTTCTTCACCGTATGTTTAAATCGTCATCAATTATTAACTCAGAAGAAATTTTTTGATAATCTGATTCCAAAACGCTGCTACCTGCGAAAAACAATATTATGAAAAAGCAACTCAATTTGGCAAATATACTCGTATATTTTTTGACCTTAACAAATGATAAAGCTGCTTAGCACATGAGAAACAAGAAACATTATGAAATCATCGGCCAGTTTTATGTTAGATAGAATCTACTCTCAGTATTTAAATATTTACTTGGGATTAAATTAGTTGTTTAGTTTAGTCGAACCGTCTCTATATTCATAAAATCTGAGACTATATACTTAGATCAAGTAACGCTCTAACAGATATTAAAGTCTCGTAATTATTTAGGATATAAAGTTTAACACTATTTTCACACAATAGTACGGTTTTCTAAAGTTTATTTTCAACTATACTTTTAGCCAAGAATGACTATAGAACATTTTCTATGTATACATAAGAATTTGAGTAAAAGTTACTGTTTCCCGTATTCAGACTAGATTTTAGTCTTAAATTCGTCACTTAATCCTTTCATTTTGAATATTTTCCCAAGCGATCTGAAAAATAAATTAAAAACACTACACATTTTAGGAAGTGGGATTGACAACATTTTTATAATTTTAATTAAATTCTCTAAATTAAAGATATAGCTGACAATATTAACTGATATAATCTCAAAATATGCATAATTAAGTTTTTGACATCGAATAATGGATTGACTAACAGTCTATGCATATCTACAGAATTAAATAAACACTTTGCTGAATACAACCCATTTAATATAGTACCCAATTCATGAATATTATTTCCTATTACCTATGCACTGCATTCATTTGCTGGCTTAAGAACTCGAGTGTAAGTGGATTCCTAAAATATCTGTACTTTGAACAATTCCTAGGACAGTGATTCTCAAACATTTTTTTATCGCAACACATTTTTAATGATTTCAAAATTATGCGGCATACAGATAGGTTCAAAACTTGCATACTTACCTATGACACATTGTGCAAAATAGTTAATGATATAATTTTGAATAAATAATATAATATGTGCCACAAAAACAACAATGAATGTATTTTTTTACTGGTAGTAAAAAAGTATAACTTTTCTATACATTTCTAAAATTTGTGTCGCAACACAGTGGCTGAGAACCATTGCCCAAGTATATAAAGCACATTCAGTGTAATATAACACCGCCCACTCTGTCGAGTGGTCAGAGTGTCTGACTGCGAATAGAGAGGTCCGAACTGGGTTCGAATCCCAGTTCGGGCATGGATGTACTTTCTCTCTCTGTCTATCCTATCTTTGTATGAATGAGTTGTAAATGTTTGCATACCCTATAAACGGGTTCCTATGGTATGTGTGTACTGAGGAAATCAATCTCCATACGCATAATGTGGTTCATTCGATAAAGTGGAGCAGCGCATCCCATAAGGCCAGCACGAGAAAACAAACAAAGAATAAAGTATGATGTCACGGACAAAGGCTGCGGCATAGTTATTGTGGTTGAAGAATTTTTTTTTTTTCCAATGATATCGCTTAGCATAGTATAAGATTTTGCTGGCAGTCTCCAAAATAGGAATTCAGTAGTTGGGAAAATAATTTTTACTGAAAGGAAAGCCAATATGTTTGACAGTGCGTAAAAGTAATTTGTGGGGGAAATATACTTAGTTTCGTGCATAATGTAGAAATAAGGAAAGCTAGCTCAACATTAGGATCTCATTTATAGAGAAATAAAAAAGTGTTAATAATCATTTTTGTGTAAAAGTTAATAATCTTTCTATCTTGAGATTCAAGAATAAAAAGCAGGTTTACACTATAAAATTTATTTTCAAGTTCCTCGACTCAAAAACAATCAAATTAGACAACTGTACACCAATTTATACTTTTAAAATTTATTCAGCTAACATGCTTTTTTAATTAGTTTTTTTCTTCTCACTGTTATACTTATTTGCATACATTTTAATTAACTTATTATTTCTTTCGCATTTGTAGCGGTAGAAACTACTTACAACTAAAATTTAAATCAATAAATTTTTTAAACAGGTATTACATATAATTTTTAATAAAAGTAATTTTGTGACTGGTAAAATGTTGAGTTTTCAGTAATTGACATTTGTCTTGCGCTAAAATTACTGCAATTCGTTGAAAATAACTATTTTTTGTGCACACATTGTGCAAAATAGTTAATGATATAATTTTGAATTAATAATATAATTTGTGCCACAAAAACAACAATAAATGTATTTTTACTGGTAGTAAAAAAGTATAACTTTTCTATACATTTCTAAAATTTGTGATTCTATTAATACACATTCTTCATAATACACATAATTGGGAATTATTACTCAGAATATTCAGAATATTTATTATATATTATAAAATAATCGATCATTAATTATCACATTATTTAAGTTATGAATTCCGCATCTCAAACAGATTTGTATGTCGTTTGTTTGTAGAGAAATAAACGAACATTGTACTTGGTAGAGACAATTTTCTAAGTAAATGACACAAAAAAAAAAAAAAAAAAAAAAAAAAAAATCACATCTTTATGTATAATTTCGTTACCCGTATGTATGTTTAACATAATTTAAAACTAGAAAGCGTGCAGTTTGATTAAATACAATTGAAAAATACTTTTCTAAACAGTTTTCTATTCAGTAACAAACTAATCAAAAATTTATTCTTAACATTTCATATTAAATTTATTAACATGTGCGCATGAGAGTTAATATCATTTTTAAAATTTCTTCAATATTTTATATACCATTTTTCTCATAAGCAAATAGTATACTTTGGGAATTAGTATACATATAACAATATTTTAATGTATTTATAGCTTTTTTTTTTCACACACAAAGGAATCGTTTTCTTGAGCTAAATTTTTCGCAGTTAAATTAGTGTATAACATGCTATTTTTTTAAGCAAAATTCTATTATACGACAGTTACTTTTGGAATAATTTAGATCATAATTTAAAAAAATAACTTGCAAACAGCTCCCAGTAAAAGAAATTTTTAATTTTAAATTATGTGAAAAAATTAATTCAAACAGGTATACAATTTTATTTTCTTAAATTATACGCATTTAAAATATCAGTATTAAATAAAGAAAAAAAATTATTACTGAATAAAGACCGAAACATTTGTTTAAAAATCAAACACAGATTAGCTAGAAATTAGATAGAAATGGAAATCTGAAAAAGAGTCCTCGTGTTATATCATACTGTTCTTTCTGTATGAAATAAGTTCACACATATAAGCACATAAAAACTGAGCATTCTTATAAAATTGTATTTTTAAAAAAAGAAGTGAGTAACGCAGTATCAAAATTTATACTGTAAAGAAATATTTTAACTACGAAATAATTTTTCTTTTTGAATATAAATATTTCACCCTCACGCATAAATAAATACAAGCAGTTTTAGATTATAAAATTCAACATATGAGAAAAAAAATCGGTTATTAATTATAAATAAGTATAATTATAACATTCTAATAAAACGGTGACCGATGGTTAAGTGGTTAGCATTCCAAACTTCGAAGAAGTAGATCCTGGATTCAAACTTGATGTTTATTTTTCTCTTTGTGAGTATATTTCTCTTTTTATTCAGCTTTGGTCAAAATTGGCATACCCATTGTGAAAAATTGCCATCACCTTCGCCTTTTATAGTGCTGAGTCTGCTTAAGTTCTAAAAAACAACTCACATTAGAAAAAAATACATTTATTACGTACTGAATATTTTTAATTTAATTATTTACTTTGGTAAACTGCCAAATTTTCGACAAAGCTTTCCGTTAAAATTTAAGACTTGAAAATATTAAAAATAATTGGGGTTATATATATAATTTTTCCCCCTACTTCAGGGAGTTGGCCGCATCGGTCATTTTCCCTCTAGCACACAGCCCGATAGAAAGTAACCTTCATGATAGTTGTCAAGTCCAAGAGAGGTGATGCTGATGAGGAGGAATGGGCAAACAGTCAAATGTCTAAAATTCATAGCTTCTCCTGTAGAACGTAGGGCTCAGTCAGGAGAGTTAAGAATGCCTGTAAGGTGAAGATGATCTTGAAGACAGTCATGTTCATTTATAATTCTAAAATTTGCGTACAAGATTTGTCGTGTGAGGTCCATAGAAATAGGTCTGTGAATAAGACTGGAACACGCTTTTCTCTTAGCTTCAGGATTATATAGGTACTTATAGCCTTTGGATGAAATTAATCGCGTTATAATGAATGAACCATTTAGCCCCAATAATTACTCTGAACCCTTCTACTACGCAACCAATTCAATATCAGCAATTTCTTGTGAACCATAATGTGAGTAATCTTAGTAATAATGTGAATGGTTTTAGGTTCATTTTTATATTAAAGATCAAGGTAGGGAAATTTTTCTGGTTCCCTATTTTTTATTTGTCTTGCAATCACCTTCAATAACGACGGATGGCTTGACAAGTATATTTTTAGGTATGCGTATCGTAAAAATTTGCATGGACAATCACCTCAAAATGTCCTGACGATCGATCAGTCAATCGCAGTCCCCTTAATACTTTGCACCTGCTAAAAGAGGTGGACGATTTTAAATATTCTTGAAATGAACAATTTTATGGAAATCACCTTTTCCTCTCATTGTCTTCAACCCAACTGCATACGTTTTCACACAATTACTGAATTCAAAATAAATATAAAATACATATCGATTAAATGCTAAAAAATAGACTATAATTTTAAAGGTATTAATAATCTAGAAAATATTTATATTAAGTAAAACAATTTTGAGTTTGTAGAAAAAGAACAAAATATGTTGATTGATAAAAAATGCAACTCTAGTTTATAAGTTATAAACCAATAAATGTAAAAATAAAATTATCACGAGTTAAAACAGAACTCTGGCATGACAGCCCATGTGGGCCAATGCCTACAGTGTACATCTTTGTTTTACTGACCTAAGGGCCCTGGGGTGGGAAGCATATATCCGTGGTCTTCGAGAATAAGAAGGCCCTCTTACTGGGATCATGAGTCATCACAAGAAGGAAGAGGACTGTTTTGGAAATACTGAAGTTTTACTTTCGGCTTTCATTTACTGCTGATTTAGAAAATTTTTTAATGATTTCATTATTGTTAAATATATAAAATTTTCTAAATCTCAAATGTCTTGATCTTTTTCTTATTCCTTTTAATAAGCAAAATTAATTTTTTTCTAAGTTAAAATACTATGTTTAAAATACAAAATTATTTCATTAAAATATAAATTTGAATTGTAGTTTTAAAGATTTTAAAATTGCGTGTAAAAACGTTTAAAAATTTTATTATTTAAATACATGTAATTAAAAAATGGTAATATCACAAATATTTTTTATATTATAATCTTATTTTTTATAATGATATTTAAATATTCCTTATATTTTCCAATATTTATTTGATACAAAAAGTGCTCCCTTTATAACAGTTTTTTTTTTTTTTTTTTGGTATTGTGAAAGAAACATTTTTTTATTTTTCCAATCTGAAACATTAATTTCATCATTTATAAAGAATAATTTTAAAGGAAAACAAAATTTTTTTTGTAAATAATTAGAAATAAAATAAAGAAGGAATACACACAAATTTTTACAGAAATATTTTTATTTTATAAACAATTTATAAATAAAATGAAATAAATTCATTACACATAAAATACATCATACATTAAATTTTAATAAAAAAAATTTGTAAGAGATAAATGAAAAAGAAAATTTTATGAAATTATAGAGAATTTTAAAGAGTAACAAAAGAAAACACTTATGATTTTAAAGTGCAAAGACAGCAAAGTTAACATATTTCGAAAACATTTGCATGGGAATTAAAATTTAAAAAAAAATACATATAAGCACCTTTACATAATACCAAATTATTTTTCTTTAGATGATATGTAAATTGTTACAGCTATATTTCCCCAATAAATTTACCTAATACAATAATCATATTACAAAACACAAAAGAATTTAAAAATAACTTAACATAGACTTTCTAAATTATATCCTTTTTACTAAAATAAAATGTAACTTAAATACATAAAAAGTAAATGAGGTTATGCACATGAAATAAAAAGAGAATTGTTATTTACAATGCACAATTTGTGAAAGGTTTATTTTAATTAAATTTTTTTTGAAGAGTTGGAATCTAAATTGTTGATTGTTAAGGTTTTTTTTTATTCCTTTTTACTTTCAGGCTTGTTAGATTCTCTTTAGTTTATTTTTGATTTTCCTTGTTAAATATCATTTTTAAGTTTATAATTATTAAGAAGAGTGTTAGTAGGTTGGTTGGTTGGTTTTTATGGCGCAAGGTCCAGATAAGGACAAGCTGCGCCAATCACAAGATACTATACACCAGTTTTTTTTCACCCATTAAAAGTATAAAATAGAAATATAGTTAATATGTGCATTAAAAGTATAAAATAGAAATATAGTTAAAATGTACATTAAAAGTATGTAAACATACAATATATACATGTATAAAATTAAAAACTTGAAATTTGGATAAAATATTACTAAATCAGATAAAATTCATAAAACCTATATCTTTTAAAAATGAAAATAGATTGCGATGGGGTGGCTCCCCAAGTAGGTCTTCTAATGTTAAAATATTACTATTAAAATATCTAAAACGCTGATGGCTAAAATTTGGGCACACAATTAAAATATGATATACTGTGTATGGTTCACAACACTTTTCAACAAGCGTCTAGCCCCTCAGATACTAGTTTTCTCCTTGGTCATCTGCGCAGCTTGACGCGCAGCATGTTTATGTGGAGGAATTTGGCATGCAGAAAGGGATAAACTGCCACTTGTTTCTGTTTTAATTCGGTAATGATACTGCTACTTGGTCATACTACGGGTTTCGTTGTATCATTGCATAGGAAAATTGCATATTACACATCTGTGTTGTAGTAAATTATTAACTAAGTGGAAAATTTTAATCATTAATAAATATACATTTATGAGATATTTAACTGCAATTGATAATTTAATACTGATCAATAAGGGATTTTTTATATTTCTCTACTTTTATTTATTGATATGATTGCAATTGAATGTATTAGTATTAAATGTATATAATGGTGATTTATGAAATAAATTATAAATTGATTTGGCGAGTCTCTTTTTTAAAGCTATCTGAATAGCTAACTTTTTATTGTGCATTTCACCAAACGATCCATTTATTACAATTACATAAAAAGGAATATAGTATGGTATTCTGATTAATGTATGCTTCATAATTGCTAGAAAAATGTTAAAATTTACATGATAAAATTTATATCTATTATAAAAAAGAAAATTCAAGATTTTTTCCCATTAAAAGCAATTTTTTTTCATTTAATAAAAAGAAAAAAATTATAAACTCATTTCCTTATTTAAATGGTGGGAGTAAATTTAAAACTACTATTTAACTTTATTACAATAGAGTATTCTTATAAAATATCAGAATTGAAAACAAAATTTACAATTTTCCAGGCTAAATGAGGATTAAAAAATGTAAGCAAAATACTGCATTTAGTTACTAAATGTGTAACTAAATGCAGTAATTTAAGTTTTAGACGCAAATGTGTCTAATATTTAGCAATATACCAGAATGTAATTTATTTGCATGGTGTTTCAAATTGTATTTACTTGTGAAAGTTTCTTAGTAATCAGGGCATGTAAAACTATTCTCAGTCTCAATCAAATCTTTGGCACACTGAGCCATATTATTAGAACTTTCATCCTGACATACAATAGAATTACGATTTTTCAAAGAATCAATTAAGTGTAGTATTATTAGAATGAAATTTGTAAATATAGCGTTTCAAATTGTATTTGTATTTAAAAGATTTTAAGCAATCGGGGCAAACAAAATCACTCTCATTCACATTTGAATCATTCGTACAGCCAATCATATCATTCACAATAGAATCATCATACATAACAAAATCAGAATTTTCACTCGTAATAGAATCAGAATTCTCACACATACTAGAATTAGAATTCACATTAACTAGAATTTGAACTCTCACACATACCAGAATTAGAATTCTCACACATACCAGAATTTGGATTCTGACACAAGATAAATTCTTCTATTTTATTAATTGTAGAATCAAAAACTTCTGAGGAAGCAGAAGTATTTGACGCTGAAAAGGGCCGTTTTTCTTGATTTTGTCGAAGACATAATAATCACATTATCAATTACAACAAATTAGCAAACACACGTTTGTAATAGTGCTAAACAAGGGTAAACAATAATATTTATACCCTGACGCTACCAAAAAAATGTCATGCGCAAGAACCTGCGCAGATGACCAGGGAGGAATGAGGAGGAAACTAGTATATGAGGGGCTAGACGCTTGTCACTTTTCACACCATGATTGAGGATCACTTAAGATCAAATGCTTGTGGGTGAAACGCGTGTGACCAATTCGAAGGTGAGTCAGTCTGACGTCTGCGCTTCTTGGAGATAAAACAGATAATGGAATGATGTATGAAAAGATGGAATGGAGTTTATTGAAGACTTGCAGATTCCAGGATTCCTGCCAAAGAGAATATATGAAATGTTTGAATCCTTTTCTCATGTCCATTGATGGTATTGAAGGCAAAATGGAAGTAGATGCAGACTTAGCGGTTGCATAAGCTTTCTCATTGCCATCTATTCCTATGTGGCCTGGTATCCAACAAAACAGTATCTCAAATCCCTTCTTAGTAATAGAATCAATTAATTTGAATATCTTGACACAACTGGATGGCAATTATAGTTGTTATTCTTCAAAGCTTCTGATACGCTCTTACTGTCAGTGTACACACAGAATTTACGTTCATTTTTAGTTTGTAACAGTTGAAGTGCTCGGTATACAGCCGTAGCCTAGGCAGTGAAGATGGAGCAGGATTTGTGAATGCTATAATTGTAGGAGGTATCATCAAGATAAACTCCACAGCCAACTGATCCTGGACATTTGGATCCATCCGTGAATACTGGAGTGTACATAGTATACTGACAGCGATGGAATGAATAAAATTGTTGAAGAATAGAGGTATTTGGGTCTGTTTTTTTATTTTATCCAAAGGGATTCAGCACAATAATGTGTGGATTATACCAAGGAGGATATGCGAAAAGGTCGGTAGACTCGATTCGGACATCACATAGGTCAAAAAGCAAAATAATAGATTTAATACGAGAGAGAAAAGGTTGAATGCTTGATGGTCTAGCATTATATAATCTCTTAAGAGCAGCACTTGGAATTGTGGAACGTAAGGGATGATGAGGAGTGGAAATGATTTTAGAATGATAATTAAGAGACAGCTGTATCCGCTGCAGGTCTAATGGTAACTGTCGGCAGATTACATATAGACTCTGGACGGGTGATGTACGAAATGCTTCACAACAAATCCTTAAAGCAGAGTGGTGGACGGTGTCCAATCTGCGTAAAATGGCGGATCTAGCCGATCCATAAGCAACACAACCGTAGTCAATACGAGATAAAATGACTGATTGATAAATTCGGAGGAAGGAAGTGCAACCTGCACTCCAAAATGTATTCGACAACACCTTGAGGATATTGAGCAATCGCTCGCACTTCTTCCGCAAATATAAAGTATGCGGAAGGAAAGTTAACTTCTTATCGAAAATTACCCCGAAGAATTTTATCTCAGTGACCACAGGAATAGGTCTATTGCTTATGTGAAGCACATGATCGGGATGAAGACTAGTTTTCCTACAGAAATGGACATAGCGACTCTTACTAGGAGATATACTAAGACGATTTCGTTCACACCAAGTAGTTAGATTGTTTACAGCTGTTTTCAATTGTCTCTCAATTATATTCATGTTTAAACCCTGATATGAAATTTGTAAGTCATCAACATATAAATTACTATGGACAGAAGATGGTAACTGATGAAGTATGTTATTGATGAAAAGGTTAAAAAGGGTTAATCCAGATTCTATTAAACAATGAAAGTATATTTAATAAAGAATCATGGTTTAAATGACGGAGCATTTGATACGAAATTCCATCTGGTCTTGGGCTGGTGTCGTTTGCCTTAGATAATGCAGATTTCAATTTTGACAATTCAAAATCACAATTATAGGGTAGATTATGTCGATCATGAAAGCTTAGAGGTGTCCGCTCAGCGATTATTTTAATCCTTAGAAAAGTAGGATTATATGAATAAGAGCTGGAAACACTAGCAAAGGTTTCACCGATGACATTAGCAATATCTACCGCTAAAGAGTGTATTGCCGCTCCGGTTTTTAATACAGGAATGGAATAATCCTGATAAATACCATTGGCTGTTTTAACTTTCCTCCATAATTGTTTGCTTGTTGAACGATGAATTGATTGACGACACATAGCGAATCCAAGATTCTCTTTGACTCTGACGTCTAAATCTTCGAGCTTGAGCTTTGGCTTTTTTAAAAGCAACGAGATTCTCCGTAGTAGGGTATCTTTGGAATATATTCCATTGCTTCCTTTGTTTTTTATAGGAGAGTTGGCACTTTTCATTCCACCAAGGTTTCCTGTGTTTAGGTGGAATTTTTAGGGATAGCAACACCGCAGCTCGGATTATTGTGTCAGTGATATATTTAACGGCATCATGTATCACATCTGCCTTAACTCTTGTTTCGCTAATCACAGCCAATTGCGTGAAAAGTGTCCAATCGGTTCGACTGTACACATAATAGGTGGTTTATGACGCACACTATTACTTCCAACCTGAGTCACGATTAGAGGGAAATGATCACTATTGTAGAGGTCATTTCCGACAGTAAAATTCAGCAATGGCAGGAATGATGGAGAACAAATAGCTAAGTCAAGAGAGTGAAATGTACGTGTAGGTTTGTGGAAATAAGTTTTCTCGTCGGTATTAAGCAGACAGAGACAGTTGTTAGAAATAAACTGTTCTATCTGACGACCGCGAGAATTCGTATCACCACTACCCCACAAGGAACTATGGCCGTCAAAATCACCAAGCAATAAAAATGGAGTTGGGAGTTGATCAACTAATTGATTCAGTTCATCTGCTTGGATGACATCATTCGGTGGTAAGTAGAGGCTACAAACCGTAATTAGACATGTGGTGTAGATTCTCACCGCCACATCCTGGAGTGTAGTTCTTAACTGATGTCCTGTACTGGGATAATTATTTGATGTAATTATACAAACTCCACAAGACACAGCAGCATCACCACCATAATCATTTCTAAAGCATTGAAACCCACGCATTTTGGTGACAACAGTGGGATTCAGGAATGTCTACTGGAGAGCCACACATGCGGGGTTAAAGCGAGAGATAATGGATTTGATGTCATCGATGCGAGACCGAAAACCACGACAATTCCATGAAACAAAGGAAGACATTAATGGAATATATTCTAGCTTTTATCATTGTTGCTCAACGTCATCTCAGATAAATCTTCAGAAAGTAAATCATCATCTGAAGGATGCAGTTTCAGTGTCTACATCCAAGGACACAAGAGCTTTTCTGGCAATTAACGAAGACTTTCGAACGCCTTCCTTGGCCAGTTTTAATTTTCTAGCTTTTAAAGCTTTTGATTTTGCCAAAGTTGATTTGGCGATTATAGGTGCAGTAATTTCTGTTGTTTTTTTGTTTTGGGAGCAAACTAACTGTAGAAACAGAGTTTGTGTCGGTTTGGGTGCTGCAGGATCGGGTTACTTTTTTGTTATATTTGCGTAACTAACACCAGGAGTGGGAGTACGGGAATTAACCAATCGACGTGCTTCTAAATAGGAAATATTGTTCTTGATGGTAACAATATCCTTTTTCTGTTGCCAAACGGGACAAGATTTAGATTAAGAAGTGTGGTTACCTTTACAGTTGATACACACTTCTTTGGCTTCGCAGGTGGTACTTTCATGGCCAACGTCAGAACAACGAGCACATGTGAGTTTTCCTCTGCAAGCTATTTTAGAGTGTCCAAATCGTTGGCACTGGAAGCATCTTAGAGGGTTAGAGATAAAAGGCCGTACTGAACATCGCATATAAGCCACTTTAATGTTTTGCGGCAAGTCTGGTGTCGAGAAAGTCAAAATGAGATGTTTAGTATTTAAGACAATACCGTCTCTCTTGATCGTAATTCTATTCACACTACAGACTTTTTGGCTTTTTAAATTTTCCAGTATTTCATCGGTGGGCGTGTGAAATAAGTCCTCCGATGAAATAACGCCTCGTGAAAAATTTAAATCCCTGTGAAATTCGACAGTTACCGCGATGTCACCAATTTTTTTTCATACTCTGTATCATTATAGATTGTTTTTCGGTAGCAGTTTATATTAACAGAACACCCGATCGCAACTTTTTAATCGACTTAACTTCTCCAAGATAAGAGGTTAAGCCCTTTTCAATGAGAAAAGGGGAAACATATTCAAAGCTGTTTCCAATTCTTTGTACAACAAAATATTTTGCACTGCAAGTTACTATTTGTTGCTTCCGAGGGAGTGAAGAGAAAGTTTTTGTATCCATATAGGATGAATATAAATTCGGGGACTAGACGGCATCACCCACCACGGAGCTCTACAAGGGGATGCAGCAAATAAACTGCAACAATGCTAGTCGGTCGCTATACGCTCACGGTACATTCCTCTGAAGTGGTCTCCACCCTTAACGAGTCACTCAGTAGATGTACCGATCGCTTGATCCATAAAGCCGATTGATGTGCTGAGGACCACAACACACTTCCCGTTTACCTGAAGCACAGGCCAAAGCAAAGTGTTGGTCTCTGGAGGCCTCAATTACCAGGATCCTCCTTTCCAGGGACACGGGTCTCCACGCACGGCAAACACGTGGGTGATTCAGTCTCCATGAGGAGATAATAGCAACACAGCGGCGAAAGCTACTCAAGGGGAGCCCTCAACCTCTTTCGAGGCAACCACAACGAGGGAGAAAAGGAAGAAAAAGCAGAAGAGGAGAGGAGAGAGGAAATTAAAGTGGAGGACAGATCACTGGGGTACCTCGGGATTGTGACATCCGTGTTTACCTGAAGAAAGTAAACCCCCTGAGGGGGAAGAGTATTAGTAGATGACTTCATAATTTTAATTATTATTCCCTCAAACAGATAGCCACAGTTGCAAACTGAGAAATCCCACATGTCTTTAGAAACTAGAAGGTTTTTTTTACTACATTAAATATTAAGTAACATTGATTTAAAACTTTTAAAAATTTATGCTCATAATCTTCAGAAATTAATTTTGATGTTACAATGTAAATATGAAGTACACTATTGGTTACAAATTCTGATGGATAAAGTAAACCACATCTAAAACATTTTTTTTTTTATATAAAACTAAAATCTAAATCAACATTGTTTTTTCAGTTATATTTTTACAACATTCTACACATTTAATGCTCTTATGAATGATATGAGAACAATATTCACCGAAATATGTTATGAGAGGTAGTGAGTCTGTTATTTCATCTATATCAGAATTTCTAACTTCTATATTCTGAAATATTTCATTAGAATCTTGCTGTAACATTTCCCATTTATCAGAAACGGGATTTTCAAGCACATTTATATCAAAACGGCCTACACTATGAGAAACCAGTTTTAATTTCTTACCTAAGCCAAGTTTTTTTCAGTTTCATAAAGCTGCCTAATAGATATTTGATATTAATTACCTGACATGCTTCTGTATTGACTGAAACGAGATTCAAGTTTGTCAGTTTGAATCTTACCTAGCAATAAATAGTTCATATTTAAATTAATTGAACAATATTCAATTATGCTTAAAAAAAGCATAAGAAGTATGTCTTAAAGCTGAATGTGTTTCTGGAGTTAATTTCTTATTATCTGCGCTCATGTTTTCGCTATTATCTAACCAATTTATAAATTTAAGCAAAATTTCTTTTCTAACATCATCAGATTTATTTGTAATTGGTTCACACATGGGGTTTATCTTAAATTTTCCTTTAGAGATGGATTTAACATTAGCTATATCCCACCACTTACAAGATATTTCAATATAATTGGCTGTTTCATTATAATGCAAAAGATATGCTTTTTTCCTAATTCTTTCACACACTGGATCAAATTGCTATTGAAAAATTTTAAAACCAGAATTTTCTTTAATTTTGTAGTTAAATTTTCATAACTTTCTTAGTTAAAAAAAAATGATGGGTGAATTCAATATCTCCTCCAGTAAAATGTCTTGAACAAACCTAAAATACAAAATGCATCAAAATGAGTTTGAACCAAACATCTATAAATATATGTCTATATATCTAAACATATAGAAGAAACTTTATCATATTATTACTTAGTCAATAATTTATGAATTATTAACATTAAATTATAACTGTTCCTATATAGTACTATAACCAATACTAGTAGGTATGACTAATCAATAACAGCACTACAAAAACAGCTTATATATCTCTGGTTAAGAAATGTTACTAGAAATATTTCTGAGTTATGAAAGAGGGGAATAACAATTTACCTTTGTATTTTTTGTTACATTAAGATTCTTTCTAGGGATAGCCCATATCCATTTCTGTTTCAGCTGTTCATCCTTTGGAAATCCAAATACATGGACTTTATTTGCTTCATTGTACAGCAAGAGTTTGGCATCTCAAAAAAATATTAGGAAAATATTAATATAAATTTAAAAGATATAAATGAAATATACTTGTTTTCCTAGAAATTATCTTAAGTTAATTTTTATTTTAGTTTAACTATATTACATCTTCCTTTTTCAATATTATATTTGAATTATGAAGTAATAGCAGTAAAATTTCTAAAATATTTTTTCATTACAAAAGATTTTTCATAGCCTTCTATAAATTTCAACATTTACATTAAATTTAACAAACTATTTCTTAAGATTATTAGACACTCATTCATACATTTACATTTGCATCTGGTAATTCCTGAAACTTCATAATTGAAGACATTATAATTATGTTTTAATTTACATGCAATAATAAAGTTTCCCCTCAAATGATTCCAAAGTCAATTGCATTATTAAAATATTTTATTAAACAACATCAATTGTGTTATTAAGTATTCCCTTTTTAATGAATATTAAATAACCAATGATTTGTAAAATACCTCTTCAAACAATGTTCAACTCATAGATTCAAGTTTAGGAATGAATAATTTAATATTCAATTTTAATTTTAGCTTTGTTTAGTTCCTATAACTATGAAATAATTCCACACATCAAAACATTAAAATTTAAAATATATTCTTATAATAAACTACACTAGTTTTGAGATAATATGTGATAAGCTAATCATTTATCCAAGCACTTTTTACAGTAAAATCTTTTCCATTATTGCTAAACTAATTACTATTTAATTGGTGAAAAAAACTTGATGCATTATACAGTACAATGACTATACACAAATTAAGAAATGAATAATGTATAATAATTATATACAAATTAAGATATAATAATGAAATAAATAAATTTTATGTTTTGAAACTTAAAGTTTCAAAATATTAAATTTGTTCAATACAACTAGATTTTTCTCAAACTTTCGTTATTTTAATGTTACTTTAACATGAAAAAATAATTCAATAAATAAAATTTTTAGCACATTTATGAACTTAATAGTGGTCAAAATTACAAAATGACAAATACACAAATTATGAAATGAATATTTCAGTTTCAAAACATAAGATTTGTTCAATACAAGTAGTATTTTTCAAAATACCATTATCTTAATATTGCTATCTTAACATGAAAAAATAATTCAATAAATAAAATCTTTAGCATTTATCAACTTAATAATGGGCAAATTAGATATCCAGTAAATTAATATTGGAATATATACCAACTACAATAATTTACTTTTTGACAATATTGCACACAAGGCTTAGCAATTATGACAATTAATACAAGTTTTAAATAATGTAATTTTCAAAAAGAGAAAGTATAAATTATAAACATTTTCCCACTCATCTTCCATGAAATTCTTTGTTTGTGATTATTACATCAATGTACTTTCTTGCATATAAATCTTCTTACTCAAACGTTTATGAATAATCCATGATCATCGAGTTGTAAAAATTCACCAGTAGCTCTGAGAGTCTCCCCAAATGTGATGACTCATGCAATTGATTATCTTCTTAAGCAAGCCTGTAGTCTTGAAGGTCATGATATATCTCGATTAGATGTCAGCTTGGGCCGTGGTAGCCTAGCGATTAAGGTATCGGCCTTCAATTCAGAAGGGTTGGGTTCGATTCCCAATGCCGCCAAAGACCCATCGAGTACATGTGATAGATGTGCTCATTAAATTTAGGGAATCGAAAGTTCTGTGGTTGGTCATTGAGCAGTTACCATGGGTGCAATGGTCTGGAGAAATTTATTCCCCCTTCAGATCAATGCCATAATTGAGGGAGTAGATCCTTTGGTGCTGGCATCTATTGGAGGATTTGAAGAGCAAAATATGTACTTTCACCTTCATGGTGCTCTGATTAAACAAAAGACACCCCCAATTGACTTAAATTCGCATAGCTGAGGTACAGCTAGCTTGACTTGTCCAAGTGTCATTAGTAACAACAACAACAGAGGTCAGCTTAAAGCAAAACCGCCAGAGTTTAGTTCCCAAGTATGCTTTTGGTACTCAGTTTGTCGATCCACTGAAGGGATGAAAGGCTAAGTCGACACTGCCGAGACTGCGGTTCGAACCTCGGATCTGTGCCTTGAGAGCATGTAACGCTGCCATTAAGCCACAGCGATCACGAGTTAAGAATCTGTGTATGAATTTCTTACAAAATGCAATCTATATATCTTTCTTACATAATTGTGAAATGATAAAAATTAAAATTTACATTAGTTGTTAAATATATCTCACTAACAGCGTTTATTCCAGTTATACACGCTGAATTCAAAGCAGAAAAATGAAAACAGCTATATTTTAAACTGGTATTTTATCTAAATAGCAAAATTATAAGGGGAATTCCTCCATTTAATTATCCTTTTAGGTGGTAGAAGGAAAATAAAATACCTTCCACAGACCAACAGGCTGAAATCCAACCTCCTTGGAGGCAATACCAACCATTTTTCCATCGGAGAACTTCTTAGATATTTCAATGGTCACTATCGAGATGTGAAGATCCAGAGAGATGGCAAAAGAACCTACCTTCTCTGCATTAATTGAGATAATATTCCACTACACCAAAATACATTTTTGACTACCCTGCCATTTTAAAATCTTTGGCTCAGCTCAAGGAATTCCCCTTGATCGACACAGAAAAGAGTTTATACTCCGAAAACATCAAGGAGATACCAACTGTGTTCTGTGCATTCATGGTCATATTTAGTTCTCTGAATGGGCACAACACCAACCAAACAGCAAAATGATAGAAGAAACTGGGTTTTGGGCTATCAGCATTAAAAAGAAATATTATACTGTTTTTAGCATTACATAGAGAATTTTGGCCTCCCCAAAAATATAAATTCGTCCATATGTTGGATAACAAGTTATCATAATTTTAATTTGTCAAAAAGTTCTGAACACAGCTATACTGAACTTTTCCTTATAGTCTACCTATTTTTATTTGTGTGTGTATATATATATTCTGCATTTATTAAATTAGATGTTTGCATTATTTAGATGTCTTGAAAATAAATGCTATTTTTATAATATCAATTTTTAAAAATGTTAAAATTTGATAATTTTCTATTCTAATTTGAAAGTTTTGAGCAATATAAAAGGGATAATTCAATTAACTTTTTCTATTTGTTGAAATATCTAGTATGCTCAAACTTAACATAAGTGTTTATAAGAATTTGCTTCTTCTTAATGATTATTTACATACATTATATCAAATTATACATTATATCTTCCTGCCTGAGCATTTTCTTATGTGTTTAATGAAAGATTTGTTTTATAAAACATGAAAAAATTATACTTTATTATTATTTTTTTATTACATAGTTGTGAAACAACTTCTTCAAAGAGCCCTTCTTAAAAAATTAATTTATGTAAAAGAGTGGAAAGAAGATAAATAAATAACAGATCTTTTATTTCAGCAGAAAAGATTTATTTTCAGGATGAAATATGTTAAAAATACAAAGCACACTTTCACAATTTGAGAATAATGTAGACTGTAAACTAACAAGGTACATAAGTATTTGTCAATAATACAATATTTATATCTACTAATGCTGAAAGTAAAATATGAGGAAAAGAAGCAATTAGCCATACATGTGGGCAGATAACTGAGTTCAAAAGAAAAGCTTATTTTGTTTAATTAAAGATATATTAAAACAAGAAATATTTTTTTGGTAATATAAAGTTTTAATAAATAAAGTGAAAATTATTAGTATAAAAAATTATTTACATCAAATCATCTAATTAGTAATGGAATAAATATGGGTAAACAAATTGCAAACTTTCTTGAATACAGATAAATTAAAAAATATATGAAAATCATGAATATTTTATATAAGTAAAACATAAATTAAATAACTTTTATTAAAATAAAAAAATTACAATTTTTAATTAAAAAAAGACATTGGGGTAAAATAGATAACATAAGAAATAAAATTTTCTATAAAAAAACAAACATACATGTTATTGTGAGTCAAAGAAAGTAATTAAAAGGTTATTTAAGAAAGTTTGAGAAAGAATTGTTAATTTATTTATTATACATACTTTTTAATAGTTAATGTTATCCTAAGTTTTTCACAATAAGTAAAATAAAGATTTAATTACATCTTTTAAAAAGTTTCATTCCATTATTCAAAATAAAATTGGAAAGATTCAAATAAAAGAAAATCGCTCTATAATTCAAGTCTTTTAATCTTGAATTATTTTTGAGATTCCAACATCCCAGATGTAATAAATAAAATAAATTAAAGGAGAGTAACACACAGAATATTTTCTAATTAATATTCATTCATACATAATAAACAATACAAATAGACATTTATTTGAATAAAATATTTACACACAATGTACAGTTTTGTACAATTCAAATAATTACTATACTACAAATCAAATAAATTTAAATAGGATTCCTTTTCTTCCATCAAAAATTTTACTACAGCACTTAAGGATTATGTGATCTATATTTATAATTCACATAATGAAATATTAATTTCACAGATAAAGGTTTTGTTGATAGTTATAATTTTAATTTACACAAAAAATCAAAAATGTAGAGTCTAGAAAATTTGTCTTCTTTGAATTAATAAAAAATTTTAAAAACTGAAAATAAATTTAGAGAATAAAAAAAATATTAGTTAACTTTTAATTTTAAAGTACACAGATGAAGCTATATTTTACTGAAAATAAAACATTGCCAAAAAGAAAATTAGTTGTACTTATTTAGTAATGAGCAAGAACTTTTGAATATTTTAAAATAAACTACAATTACAAAAAACACTTTTTCTTTTATATTGTAACCAAACAATTTATATCATAAGCATTTGTACTTAAGGTGTAGATTTAAATCTATTTTTAATAATTTTTTATACACTTTAAGTATTTTTTTGCATAAATGAAATTTTCTAAAGAATAAAATAACAGTAGATAAATTACTATTCGATGTACGGCCTGAGCAGAACTATCATGGATTATCACATACACAAATCTCAATAAATTATTTTCACAATTAATTAAACAGGAGATAAAAAATTTCTGTATATTTCTGATAAGATTTTCAGAAGAAAAAAGAATGTACTCTATATTAACATTAATCATAAATGCAAATTATTTTGATAAAATAGTATACATTCAGTTCAAATGAGAATAAGTAAATCAGAGTACTTAAAACAATGCAACTGCATATTTTAACTTTTATAGAAAATTAAATTTATAATTTAATACATTCAATAAAATTTAAAATAAAAAATTTATCTTAAATTTCACAAGAAATATTTAACAACAATTTTATTTCAAAAATTGCCTTTTATTATGAATGAGTTTTATAACTAACATTTCTTAACTATTTAGCTGTATTTTTAATAATAAAAACTGTTAACTGTTTCTTTTAAAAAAATTAATAATTAAAACAATGCCAATCACAAGGACATTCCACAGTAATCTAGTAAATGCTTTAGGTATGACAGCAGAAATATATATACATAGAAAATTTTCTTACTAGTCTATTATCAGAAATTAATTTTCTGAGTAACATATTAAAGAAAATGCACAGTCACATTCTAATTACCATTTAACCTTATTATGGCAGAGAATAGTTTAGCATACATGAAAAATATTGATTTGCAAAATAATATTTTAAGTATATTTTTACAGAATACATTTATGAAACATAAATTGTCCTTGAAACTATTTACATATGCTTAATTGTATGAAAAAATAGCAACTACAAATGTCAAAGAAATTAATTCCTGAAACTTAAAATTTTTGACTAAATAATTCATTAATTTTTTCAGATTTTATGAATGCAAGCTCATAAAAAAAATGCTTCTATGACTAACTTTAAAATTGAAGTAAGAAAAAGTACAGCAGTAAAATGAGCACACAAGAAAAATTGGAAGCATTATATAATGTGAGCAAGATATATTATCAAATATTACAAAATATAACTATAAATGATGTCTAAATCAATATTAATATGGAAATAAAGACTTTTACTCTAATATGAGTATAATACTACAAAGTAATCAACTATAAGTGCCCATAATATACATGAACAAAAATTTATAAATAAAAGAAAAAAGTAAATTTCTTAAGAAAAATAATATTAGATGATTTTACTTAATATACTATAAAGTATACTCTCTATTATTCATTACCATACAATTTCATTTAATATATAATAATATACTGTAAAAGAAACTAGATGGGTGAATAAAAATCTTCATAATCAAATTTGAAAACAATTTACAATAGAATTTAAAAAAGTATTCGATCATAATATTTATATATATATATATAATTTTTCATATAAGAGATTTACAATAATAAAAAAATAACACTTTTAAAAAGCTACAGTATAGTAATAAGAAAAATACTTTTGTTTTAGATTTATTTATTTTTTGATATATTTCTGTGCAATTAACTAAACTCATGCAAAAAATTCTAGCTTCATATTTGCTCTATCATTATATACTTGTACTAATATAGTGTCTTCAAAATTTGATTCTTTTTCTGTTATTTGGTATGAATCAATTATGAATACAGTTTTAAACTGTTTTTACTGTTATAATATTCATTATGCTTTTTATGCCATCTTTCTTTAATGAATATTTATTTTAAAGATAAAATAAGGGGCCTTTTAAAGTGCAGTTTTTTATAAATTTATTATATATATTTTCACAAGACTCAGAATTCTTTAATTATTTTCAATTATTTGTAATCAGTTTGTGATCAGTGGCACTTTTTCAAAAGGGTTGACTCTAGGCAAATGGTAAATTCTCTATAGGAGCATGATTACAGAAGTTTTATATGCCAATATAATTTGTTTAAAAATTTAATTAGGTAATTATAATAAGTTCTAAAATATAAGATTCTAAAATCTAATAACATAATAATTTCATGGTTAAATATTATATACTTTAGGAGCTACAATATAATAACTGTTTCCCAAAAAATTTTTTTAAATGCATTATAATATTATTATTAAAATAAATAAACTCCCTTTTTTTTTTAAAAAAAAAAGAACAACTAAAGTATATATACAAAGTGGCTGGACTAAATATTAAATTGATTCTAATACACTTTAAAATTTAAATTGATAATTGTATTTTTATAACTTGTATTATATAACTTGTTTAATCCTTAATAGAATATGTATTTTTTGATTTTATTGACAATAATCTTATGATATTAAATTTAATAAATATTTAAGTCTTAAAATAAATAAAAATTTAAATAAATAAAATTAATAAAATAAATAAAAATTTAAAATAAATATAATCATGTAACAAAACTAAACTGCAGTACATTCCATTTACTATACATAACTTAATTTTTTCATAAAAAGAAATAAATTATAAGCAATACTAGAAGAATTTCAAAACATTTACAAGGTCAAAATAATATGTGAATAATAAAATATATAACTGATAGCAATAAATAATTTACTTTTATCCACTCAAAATAGCACATTATAAAATCAAATTTTACTATTACTTAATTATGACTTTGATGAGATTCAACTTAATTTTAGCTTAAAAGTGAGGTTTTTATTTAAAAGTTTGAAAAAATCATATATAATATAAAATATTAATGACAGCTAAACTTTAAATTATATAATGGGCACCCATGACACTTATTTTATAAACTTAACATTTTAATAACAATGTTTTCAAATTATAATGCTCGATAAGGTGGTGGAGGCTCTTCTGAGGCTCCTTCTTTACACATGATCTCCTCATATGATGGAGGGAGATCTTCCTCTTTTGCATGGGATTCACAATAAGGTACATTGTGTGGCATATCACATCCTGGAGGCTGTTCTAAAACATCTAATCTGGGATCCACAAGTCTGGAATTGACTCCACTTGTATGCAATGATATTTCAACGTGATGAGTAGTACCATTATTGCGATTATTTAAATTTGACAATCGATATGATTGTAAAGGCCTCAAATGACCACTCATTCTTCTTTGAGAGTAGTGAATAACTGGGCTTCTTGAGGGCTGAACAAGCTGAGAAAATATATTGCGGCCACGCTCTCTGATACCTAACGTAACATATATAAAGCAGGGCACGAAAAACAAGATCACTGTGATGAAAAGTAACCGGGTGGCTAAAATCAAATCTTTTTTCCATCTTTGGTACCAATTGGGTTTCTCACCCCAACTAGGAATATCAAATGATGTTAAATTTAAGTCAGTTAAGCAATGGCACACACCATAATAGCACATACAATACTGGTCACTAGATTCAGCAAATTTTGTGCATTGACTAGATCTTAAACATTGCTGCCGCAGAGTTTTAAAACATTTTTGTTTTCGACCATACAGCATCGTTTCGAATAGTTGATAGCCACTATTGCATTGGCACCAGTGTTTTTTGCAGACTGTATTAACATCTTGCTGGGTACAGTGTTCGTTCATCCGACATCTATCAACCAGTCTAGTTGGTTTGTGCCACAAGAGGCAAAGATTAATACCATGCATATGGAACAACTGGAAGCCATCTGGGCAAAGACAAACATTATTTCTGCATGTTAATTCTTCGCCACACTGAGACGAATGGTCACAGTAATTTCCAAGATGTTTCCCAATTTGGAAACATCCAATCTCTCCATGCTGTAGAGGCAAAAATCCTTGAGGACAAACGCAAATATTTTGTACACAGACACTTCCTCGTATATCAGTGCATTCTGTTGAATTGGTGCATAGTTTGCCAGAATTCCTTTTAAACAATCGAAAATATTTTCCACTTTGCACAGAAACCGGAATTAAATCATGGGCTAAGCTATTGTGCGACTTATGATTATTAGATTTATTAAACGCAAGACAAGATCGGATAGAAAGTTGCACAGAAGCTATTAAAAGTAGGATTGAATATAAAGATACAAAACTGAATGAACATCTATCTCCAGCATATTTAAAAGGCATAACGATAGAGAATATTGTTGCAGGTACAAACCTTTAAATTTAAAAAAGATGCTTTCCGGCCATTCAAATTCTTTTGATATTTTTTAATAGACTAAAGATAATGTGCTTAAAATGTTCCTTGTTTACTTGTTTCTGTTTGTGTCAAATGCACTGATCAAGTCGCAATGACAACAAAAACGAATCTCCAATCACCATACCATTTAAATTCATAAAAAAAAAAATAACTATTTCACATAATGCTGGTATCATAACTTTTTGATATTATAATTTTATATACTTAGTATATTTTGGTAAAATTTTAAAATTTTGGTTTTACAATAGCATATTAAAAATGAGAAAAAATGATCTCATTATTTTTTCCACAAATTGTTTTTGCTGCTGCTGATGGAGCCACAAAATGATGACTTGAAATGAAGTAAATCACAAGCTATATTTAGTTTCAGTTTTCATTTCTTTCTTTCTGCTTAAGATTATATGCCATCTGCTGAGCTTTTAATATATTATACTAACGTGTTTTTAATGTATAACTTAAATTTTAAAAATAATATATTATATTTTATAAATGTATATTAAAGTATGAATGAAATTTTAATAAAATTTATAATCTCATTATGAAAAAGTTTACACCTGTGTAACCAGTGTGTTACATAATTATTATTAAAATAATTATTATTAAAATAATTATGTTAGACAAATGTACAATAGTAAATAATTTTTAAAATATTTGAGTAACATTGATATTAATTTGAAGATTAAGCGTTTCTATGAACATTTTATAGATATGTAAAGGTGCAATTTCTGTTGAAAATCATGAATAGGAGTGCTGTGAGTTTATATGAATTAATTTTATTGTTATCTGTGATAAAGTACTCGTATGGTTTGATTTGTGAGCAGTCAGATAGAAAATATTATTGTGACTGTACTTTAGAATCAAAAAATCGTTCTGTATTGCTTGTAGAGGATGGTGGAAAAAATATACCTGCTAATAACTTTGTACCGGCCATGAGGTCTTTGCAGTATTGTGATGGTAGCTTTCATTGTAAACCTAGCTTCAAACAGAACCACTCGTCCGAAGTTATTGATGCAAATAACTATTTAGTTTGCTTCAGTGATGATAGCTGTCTTACTGATGGATTAAATGGTTTCCCTATAACTAGAAAATACGAACCCGATATTTGCGCAGATAGTAGATGCATGGAACAAAAAAATCTTCTTGATTTCAATATTACTAATGAGATTTTACAAATGGATACATACAAATGCATTAAAGTTGGTCGAGAGGGTCTCAAATCTCAATATTGTTTGAATCCTCTTTGTGACAGCTTTACTGCTATTGAAAAGTTATGCGTATGTGATTACAAAATTCACAATTGTTCATGCAGCACTTACTGTCAAAATATATTCACTAGCGTTTCCCATCAAACATACGCTCTTTTTCTTGCGTTTGAAGATGTTTATGTTTCAACTGGTGCCAAAGAGAACTATTTTCCATATTTGATGATAATAATCCTTTGTGTAGGCTTAATCATTCTGCTGGTCATCTTCCTAAATGCATGCAATTTATCTGTTGACCTCTCTAGCTGCAATGAAGCTGAAAATACAGAAGCATTGCGAAGAATTCTCACTGCAACTTTGGATCCATCTCCACCTCCATTACCTACCATTAGCAAAGATACATCAGAACCTGGAGTAAGTAACAGAGGTTCTCCCCCGCCAACTTATGAGCAGGTATTAAAGGACAAATGTATTGAGTTTAAAAGAAGCGTTTCTTAATTTATTGGTCGATAAATGTTGTTATGTTCTTTAATGTAAAATGCATCTTATTCTGTTGTGATGTTAGTAAATTTATTTAATTGTCGTTTATAACAGTAGGTAACTATATGTTAGATATTATATGTTGTCCAAGTCAAATTTCTGTATATTAACTATTTACTTGATATGTCCATATCAAATAGAAGAAAGTAATGAATGTATATGTAATATGAATTTACCTATAATAATGTGTGACCATTTTACTCTTTTATGGTAATTTACGAATAAAACTGATCTTAAATGTTTGTTAAAAGGCAGCTGCCTATTTATTCATAATAGTAAGTTTTTATAATCTTGGAGAGAATGGTTTTATTTTCATACTTTGAATATCTCAATCTCAGAGGACATCATCACTGACACATTTTTTTTATTCACTTAAAAATAATTATTACTGATTTGTATTGATTAGTCTTAAATTGAGATTTTATGTTAGGTATTTTTCAGATAATATTAATAATATATCTACTCTTTAAAAAATCTTACTTTTGAATATTGTATAAATTTATACAATTAATTATAAAAATAATTTGACTCATACTTATTTTAAAATTTATTGTTTAAACTAACAGATGAGTTGGCATTTATAAGATTAAAGAGCAAAAAGTAACTTTTAAATATTTAAAATGTTTCTGAAAACCAATTATATTCCATTCATTTGTAAATATGATTTATTTATTTTTTATTTAACTAACTTAAACATTTTCTCATTTTTTTTTATTTATTAATGCTTTTGAAACTGTTTTTATAAATAGAATATATGGGAATTCAATTTGCAGTATTATACATGAAGTCTAAAATTTTATATTAAATTCATTAATCAATGTAATCATTGTAGGATTATTTATTTTAAACCCTTATAATAGAACATTTTTATATGAATATATCTTATATCATTGAATATATTAAAGTGACATTGAATTTGAGAGTTAGCTGTTCTATCATGGTATTTATAAAAAGCAAACATTTATTTCTTTCAGAACACATTAATATCCAAAATTAGATTCTTTTCTTCATATTTATTCCAGCAAGACTGAAGTAGAGTTATATGATAATTAAGATTAATTATTAGTAATGAAATTTCGGAATCTTATTGAACATTGCTGTAGAATTAACACTTTAAATTATGTTTTTAAATAACTTATAAATTATTTATCTGTTTAAATATGTTTTCTTTTATTTTGAATATTTATTTAACACTTTATCTAACAATTGTAACTCTGAATGAAGTCTGATTATTTTTGCTATTTAATAGAATTAGTCTTTAAAAATACATCCCAAAGATTTATTTAATATTCATACAAGAAGGCTCTGTATAGAGTTGAGTTTCTAAATGAATAAGTTGAAATATTTTTCAGTAACTTCTAAAAAATTCCAAAGTATATTAATTTGATTAGAATAATTGCAAAATAAAAATGTACAGTTTTACTGAAGATTTAAAAATTTTTTCTTTAAATTTACAGTAATATACATTAAGTTATATTTATAAATTTACTTTAATGATTTTAAAGGTATTTTAATAAATGAGTAAATAGTTGAGTCTGATTATATTTTTATTATACAATTTCAATTTGTGAAGAAATATAGATATAATTTCATTTAGTATTTATATTTTATTCCCAATGCTCAGATTTTTACTTTTTAAAAATAAAACGAAAATTTTTTCTGTAACATAATTTTGTAATATATATATCTTTCTAACTATTTTGATAATAATGTTTTAAACTTCAGAATATATTTAATTTTTTATTTATTTTATATATGTAAATAGGTAATAAAAATATAATAGCTTAAAGTGAAAATATAAATACATTGATAACAGTTTTAGGTACTTTCGATTATACCCCGGCTCATGATCGTAAAGAAATATTACATTTCTTAAGGGGAAGTAAAAATATTATAATATGATACTGTGATTTTTTATTGGCTCAAAATTTTATATTAAATATAATTTATACAAATTGATTTTTTTTATGCTAAAAGTGATATAGGTAAATAAGCTAAGGCTAGATTGATGCAAAAGATTAATTGGTGATAATTTTGTTGGTTAAAAGAAACATCACAGTTACAAATCCCTAAGGGCAAAAAAACAACAAAATTTAATTTTTTTTTGCAAAAAAGGTATTATTATATTATACTTAGGCAATCGATCACTAATGTGATTGCTAAACATTTATGCCAGAAATAAACATTAGCATTTAAATAAGTTTTGACATTAAGTGATAATTATTTAGTTTATAAAATGTAAATATAAAATTTTTATATTATTTTTAATACATTCTAAAAATGTAAACCTTTTTAAATAATACATAATCTATGCAAATGGAATATTTATGGCAGTAATTTAATATTTTTTCCTTTCTCACATTACATTCATTATTGCAAGGGGGTATAATGGAAGAATAATAAGTATTGCTTATAATCTGAGTTTCTCCAATTTATAATCAAGAAAATATTATTATTTAGAAATAAAATTTATGGTTGTAAAATGAACAGAGCTAGTTATTATTTTAATATTAATATATTGTATAGAATTAAATTATTCATATTCATTCAAAAATAAAAAAATATATAATAAATTTTTTATATTTGTGAAATATTGAAAAAGGATGGATTTTTAAATATTTCTGTTATTCTTATAAATAAATTAATTAGAAACCAAATGAAGTGAATATTGGATAAATTACAAAAGTATTTATAACAACTGATTAAACAAATAAAATATTCTTTTAATAGTTTAAAATTATTATAGGAATAAATTATTTGTGTTCTAATTATAAGGATAGCAAAATAATCATTATTAATATTTTCAATGTAGTTACAAAAATTAGAATTACTTGCTTTATATTAAAGCCAAAAGGAAAAATTGTATTTCTTTTTTACAGTATCCATAAATTTAATTTCCTATAGAAAAATATGAGTTATAAAGTATTTTATATTTTTCATATGTTAGTTACATGGCAGTATAAAATGTTTTTTGCGTTCATTATACAAATTTTTTATTAAATTTTTTAGCATACATAATTGCAGTTAAAATTTTCTGAATATTTTTCAAATTTGTGCAAGAAAAGGAAAAAAAAAACCTTTAGGAATCTAGTTATATTGAAAAAAATGTACTTGTATCAATATTGAATGTTATTTACTGTAACATGTCCAAAAATAATTAAATCCAGTGTTTTTAACTTAAAAAAACTATTTCTGCTATTTGTACCGAAATGATTTAATTTCTTTATAAAACATTTTCCAAGCATTTTAGTGGGATAGTTAATAAGTAGGAGTTTTTACATGATTTAGTTTTAATTGGTGTTAAATTAATTCATTAAATTGAATTTTTAATCTGGAAATTTAAATAATTTCTATTGTAAGCATTTTTCAGCCAAATATTTTTAATTAAACCATTTTTTAAGAACTTAGAGAGATTAATTTTGCTAATGTCTTTGTTATTGCTTATTAATGTTTTATTAAAATTTGCTGACAAATTTTATTAAAGATTATTTTGTTTTGTCCAGGTTCGGCAGTTAAGGTCAGTTATAGATGTTTCTTTTAAGTTATTTTTTGTTAAAGTTTAGTGTTTCTGTTTACTTGTTTTTTATAAGTTTACTGTTTTATAAGTTGATTTTTATGTGATAACTATATTTTTGTAAATAAAGTGAAAGTATAGTTTTTATTGCATTTATTTCCTAAGGTTATTGTAGTATTAATACAATTTTAATTATGTTAATGGAAATTTCTAATTATATAAATTACTTTATGTTTGGTCTTTATATAATTTGCATATTTATTTATAGTTTTGGGGAAATAACAAAAGAAAAGAGAGTAATTAAATCCATTATAAATTGTAGTTTCAGTTTAATTTATTCCTTTGTAATTCATATTTTAGGTTGCTGCTTGATTTTCTTCAAAATAGTTAGTTTTAATGTGAGAAAAAATAATTAGTGAATTTATTAATTACTTTTAATAATAAATTCACTATAATTATTTTTTCTCACATTAGAACTAATATTAATTACTTTTAATATTACTGAATTAAGTTACTTTTAACATTAATTATACATTTTAAAATGTGAATGTGTGTTTTAAATATGCTTGCATAGGTAAATAAAATGATCTTATTAGAAAATGAATTTGATTAAGTTTCTTCAAAACAAGATAATAAAATGATTTAATGTTGTTTTAATTATTTACTATATTTTAGCAAGTTCTGCCTTTTGGATTGTTATATATTTAAATTATTAAAGCTCAACACTGGATTTTTCCAGGGACATTTTTAAAAAATTATAGCAAATTGTTGCTGTTTTTGATTTGTTCATAGTATCTTTATGTATAGTATTTACTGTTTTATTTATAAGTTCCTATAATATTTCAGACATAATATCTAATATTGAAATGTTTAATGTTTGTTAAGTTTATTCATAAATTAGACTACTGAAGAAGTAATTAAAATTTCTAATCAAGAAATAATAACTTTTTAATTAAATGCAGTGGTAAAAATGGAAAAAAGAAAGTATTCTGGAGGAACTTTTGTAACAAGTGAATCATTTTCTCCGAAATCATACACATTAAAAAAATTTTTTTTATCTCAAATGTTGATTTACTAAAAAGTACCTTTTATAATTTAACTTGATAGATATTATCAAATAAAATTGAAAGAAAATATTTTAAATATAAATTGCGTAAAAAATTATATTTGCTACATTATTTTATTTAAGATTGTAACAAGTTAGAGAAATATTAATTTTCAAACCAGCATGTTTAAAAATTAATAATCTTTTATATAAATACAAATTTTTCAACTTTATTCAGAATCATTTGTCTGAGTATTCTTCATTCTACTAAATGACACTTATTAATTCCATGTAAGTGTATTTTATAGTTATTTGTAAAAAAAATTTTTTTATCACATATTAAATTACAATGCTGGAATTAAAATTCCCACAAAAAATGAGAGATTCATCTTGCAAAATTCTAATAAATTAAAGTTGACTGAATCTTTCAGATTTTATTTGCTTTAACAGATAAAGTTTTTACTGATTTATAAAAAAAATGTTAACTATACATTGTTGATATAAAGTAATCCTTTTAATTATGTTATCTAGTAATGAAAAAATAAATGCAAACTAACAATTTTTGCCAGTCTTGATTGGTACAAAATTATTCGAATTTAATCAATAAATACATACTTTTAAAAATTAAAACTGAAACATTCGATTTTAAATTTTTACTTAAATATTAAAAATAATAAAAGTTTACTTTATTAGAATCAAAGAAAACAGTTATAATTATGGAATCTCTATCATTGAGACTGCTATTTATTCATTTGATTTCACAATTTATTACTTTTATCAAACTTCACAATACATTTTATAATTATATTCGATAAAATATTTTTCTGTTGGTACTTTTCTGTTAATAAGGCACTAACCATAATATTGTATGCTTTCAGATTTATTGATGCAATTGACATTGCATAATGGGTAATGCCAATAGTTTATTTCATTTTTCGATTTACAGCTAATTTTTGTAGACGAGAGTTAATTCGACTCTGACTTACAATTTAAGGTGTATTTCAAATCACTGAAAACATCTGTGTTAAATAGAATTCAACTTGCTAACTTTTCAATTTATAGCTCATCAAAAGCCAATGGCTGAAAGTAATTGTAAAGATTTATAGAATATCCATGCTATGCAGTTGCTTGAAAGGACTTTTTAAGTCATAAACCATACTTACATGTTATAAGAGAGGACTAAAATATTCTATATACACAGAAAGAAAAATATAATTTTAAGAACATATTTTTCAACAGAGGTATGAGAGATTATGGCCATCCAATCTAAAGGATCATCATACCAGTAGGTCATGGTGTCACCTTAAAGATTTAAATATTTTTAAAAGAATTTTTATTTATATCATAACTGATAAACTCTATTTTTCATCTTGAACTCAGTAAGGTGTGGTCTTTTTCACAGATCATCATCAAAATTTTATACATTAATAGCACGATAATATATATCCTAAGGTATTAAATTGAATGGAAAATAAGAACTAAACATCAATTTGTTTAATCGATTTTTGAAAAATGTTTTAGAAGTTATAAAAAACTACACTATGCATTTAATATTAAATATATTAATATAATCATTGTTTAATGTCAAATCAGTGGTATCTTTAAAATATTTCCTTCTTTGTACTAGATAATATGATTTAATACTTTCTTTAGAAGACTAATTTTTTGGCACATTTGAAAATATGACTATATGTGAAAGAAATATACTATTCAGATTTTAAAGTTTTTATAACAACAATGTATGGTAAATCTGAATATTTGTGTTTTCTAATCTATTTACTGAAATATACAACTTTTCTATTTATGGAAAACTTATCTATTATTTTAATAATCATTTACAAGAAACTTGTTATATTTCTTATTTTGTAATTTAGAACTGTTAGTTATTGATAATTATAAAAAATATTTGTTTTATTGATCTGATTACATTGTTATATACTTATAATAATCAGATTAATGGGTTTATATTTCCAGTTATGTAATGACTATCAATAACTGTAATTACACTGTGTGTGAAAAGTTTATGAATCAAAGTTATTTCAATTACAGTTGGAAAATGTTTGACTGATTAGTTTCACTGAGCCATATCACAGAAAAATGTATGAATTGTACAACAGATTATTTTCAGATAGATGTAAAAAGGTATGTTCCACCTAGATGCCAATCCATTTTTTTAAATCTTGTTAATATCTTTTATATGAATTGGTTTCTGAATATATTATTAAACTCGCACATTTTAATTTTATATCAAAAATATATTTTTATATCAAAATATGTAAAAAATTTCACTTTTGAAGAGAAATCTAATAGAATACATATTTATATGTCTTGAATAAGTAATGATATTTCAAACTTAAAATAGTTATTTAATTATAACAGAATAAACTACATAAGTTTAATAAAAATAGATGCATTCAAATAAAATTAACTGATTTTATACATATAATCTGTTACTTTTAGTTAAACAATTTTTTTGTATGTAACCATTTTTATTAAAATTATATAATTTATTCTGTTATAATTAAATAGCAATATATATAATTATACACAAATTAATATAAAACTATTTGAAGCTTCCATTTATTTCTAAGAGCTCTATTTTAAGTTAATCTACTTTAATTTAAGAATCGTTGGTTGAAAGGATTAGTAATTTGACAACACATGAACAATAAGATTTTACTTTAATCAACTGACAAAAATAATGAAAAAAATAACATTTTATTGGCGTATAGGATTTTATTCATGACAATATTTTTTAACTGCTGTGATTGTAGTTTAACTTTCAGAAAAGTCTTGATTTTTTTCTTTCTAGCATTATCTTGTTTTAAAAAATTTGAAAGCAAAGAATTCATTTTTAGATTATAATGTTTACTCACTGTTTTTCTTTGCAAAGTGAAAACTTGTTACAGTAAAAATTATTCGAACCTTAAGATTTTTAAAGTTTATTAACTACCAAATTATTATTTATGCAACACTGCTGTCACAAACTAGCAAAATTTTATGGCTGAAATAATTAACAGTTTTCAAACTAGAAATTGTAGACACTGAACAACATTTATAAACTTAAAAATTTCTTTTCAAAAGCAAAAAAATTATTGAAAATTTCAAATAAAATTTCTGAACAGGAGTACTATGGAATTAATAGATATTTTTAAATGAATTTGTATATTCCTTTGATAGAATGAGGATTGGCATCTAAGTGCATCAGATCAATATTTATAAATATATCTATATGTTTTAGTAAATCGATTCCATTGATGTTAAATTTCTGAGTGGTTTGTGCTTTTTAAGAATACTGTTTTTAACAGTTTTAAGATTATATATATATACACAACACAAATGATTGTGTATTTTAAACAAATTTAATAACATATAGATGTACTATGCTTTTGCTCTTTACTTACAGTTAGAAAGAATATGTAAATAAAAAGTGCATATTAATAAGCATATATTTTTTTAACTGAAGATACTTTTTCCACAACATTACAAACAATTGAGATTTAATTATGTTTAAATGAAGGGAAAATATCAAAACGAATTCTCAATATTAACCTTTTCCTCATCAACTCCGTTTTTTTAGAACATATTTTATAAATACCAATTAAAAAAAGCATTTTTGAAATCCTTGCTAAGATGTATTTAAAAAAAAAAAAAAAAAAAAATTGAGGATTAAGTTTTCTAAAACAATTCATAGCATTTTGCACAGCACAGAAATTCCTAGTATTAAATTTTTTAGTTAAATTCATTTTGATTAAAAAATTCTCCCTCTTATACTGATAAACCAGTTGCACAATGAAACAAACTTAAAACTGACATAAGCATAAAAATTATATCTTTTTGATGAATAACCATTTGAAGAAATATAATTAAACAAAATATAATGTAATTTATTAGTATATAATTACATACACTGAATCATAAAAAATACAAGAAATCAGTTAAATCAAAATGTATACAATATTTTTATATATGACTTTTTAAATTACTTTAGCATAACTAATTATAAAGCTGATGTTTGTTTTTCATAATTTATTGCACATGTAATGACTGTGCAAGGAATGACTTTAATGCACAAAATATTTCAAATTCATGGCACAAAAAAGACTATTTTTGTTAAACATACATATATATATATCTCAAAATGTTGTTTGTTGAAACAATATATTTTTGTCAGTTTAAAAAATTAGATAAAAAAATTAAAAGAATATAATTTTAAAATAATTTTTGTGAAACATACTATGTTAAATGGAAAAAAAATGTATAAAATTTTATACTATATAATATTTAACTAATACATAACTAAATTTTTGTACAGTTATCAAAAGGTAAATTTTGTAAAAGGATCAAAATTGCAAAAAAATTATATCACAGAATTGCATGCACATAAACAGTCTAAATTTTTTACAGGACACATGAATATGTACACTTTTAAGAGTATTCTTTATACAATATACGAAAAATCTTCGTTCTATAAGAAGAATGGCAACTTTGGATTTCGCAAAATGTTTCTTCAGAAGTATTTGATTCCAGCAAACTAAAATGGTATTGAAAACAATTAAAAGTTTACAATATATATACACAATAACAAAGTACAATTGATTTAAGAAAACTTTAATATGCACTACATTTTTGTTTAATCAAATGAGTATTTTAGCATTACCAACATTATATTCTGAGTTTATTGCGATTAATGAATATTACAGATTTAACAGCAATTTACAAAAATTAACACAAAAGTGGTAATAGGAGAATATAAATTTAATTAAAACATATACCATTTCTAATTGTGTATTTAATGTGATAATAAAAAGATATACTTTTTTTAAAATAAAGGTACAAAAAATGAACATGACAAGTTGATGAGATCAGCCCAGAAAGCTTTGCGCATCACTTACCTTACGTTTTCAGAAAATTATTACAAACTTAAGAAAAAAAAGTTTCAATATTGAAGTGCAAAATCTCAGAAAAGTATGCTACTAAAAATGTATATGAGAATTTCTTGGTTGCTGAAGAACATAAACATAATTATACAGAGTTATGTGTAAGAATAGAAAATGTTTCTAAAAGAGCTAACGATGAAGGAGTTGGGGGAAAAAATTCAAGTTACCAAAAATCAAGTTGAAAAGGTTTAAAAGATAATGAAAAGAATATTTGGCATACTTGAGCCAATTAAAAAAATTTACTTTGATGATTGTATCACTAATGATGATAAAATCCAGCTATTATTGAAAATTAATGAAAGTGATTTTCACAATTATATGAGAGATTGTTAATAAGTTTAGAAATTAATATATTTAAATTTCAGGTGATTCTGAAAAAACTTTACAATAGAAATTGCTTCTGCACACTGAGATTATTTTACACAACATCAACTGAGCCAATTGTCTAAACATTGTCTTTGGTGTCATCAACATATGCTAAATTGGTAGTCTAATGTCATTCTGCAACTAATTTTGTTTCTAATGTTTGTAACTAATTTGGTTTGGTTTAAATCCATTTTTAAACACAGAATGTATGCTCAAGTGGAGAGTGAAACCCAAAAACCTTTGAGTATAGAAAGCCAGAATGCTCAGCATAAATGCATTAACTTTATCTTTTATGTCATGACTAATGATACAATATTATTTTCATAGGCACTTGTCATTTAGCGATTTCAATACTAGTAATTTATCATTTAAAATAACTCATTATAAAAGAAAAATTAGCCAATGTCAAAAAATGCTGATGTTTTTCAGAATATATAATGTAATAAATCATATTGTTTTATAAACTTTTTTGTACACTTAAAATATTGTTAGTTTTTACTTATACTAACACATGAATGATATAAGTTATTTATAATTTAGATAGATACATATTTAGCACTATTTTGTACTGATTTCCTATTCTTTTAGAAGATAAAACAAAAGCATATATTCAAACTTTACAGAAATACTCATAAAAAGAAAGCGAAAAAAAAAGAATTTTAATTACAAGATTTGCACTTATTGTTAACTAAAAATATTAAGTACCATGCAAATAATAGATAAATTTATCAGAAATTAACTTACTAAAAATGAAATTTAAAATCTTTTTTTATATGAAGTTATCATTCATTATGTCACATATTTCATGAAGATATAAATTTCAAGAATAAACAGATAAAAAAAATATTTTTCACTTACATGTAGAGCGATTTTCAGTAGTAGAGCAAATGAAAATCCAAGAAAGAAGATACCTACATAATCCATATGAGGGGGGAAAATTTTTGGCCTAGTTTTCAATAATTTCCTTAGAAACTTTTCCTTACCAGGTGAGTAAGGAGGGTAGCGATATCTTAAAAAGATTAATAAACATTTGAAATATTGACACAATTAAATGTAACTTAATATATATGCATAATAATTAAAAGTTTAAGATCTTATAATTACATAATTTCAAATACAATCACGTCTCATTTATACATTCTATTTGTTTATCAGAAGCATTTTTTTTCATTTATATATAATTTTTCATTTGCAAATGAAACAAATGCTTGTTTCATTTGTCATGTAATTTATAATTTTTTTTAAAACATGGAATAAGCTTTTAATTTTGAATCACTATCCTACTTCTTTTTCTTTCTTTCCAAGTAAAATAAAAAAATATATATATATATAAATAAAATAAGAAAACCTATTTTGCAGGGAAAAAGTGATGAAAAGGATTTTTCAAAGCTCATTGCAGTTCTCAAGAAAAGAATTTTTTTCATCCTTAAATATTTCTGATAATTATGGCAATTTAATTTAAACTCAGTTTCTCCTGTTAATTATTTTTACTTTGGTGATTCATTAATAAGATAAGTTTGGAATTTGATTAAGCATTATTGATTCTTTTCCAAATTATTGTATGAAAACAATGTGGCATCAAATATTATACAATTAAATGCAAAAGAAAACTACAATCTCACTTAACTATCAATTTGAATTGCATGGAAAACTTTGTCCACTAAATATCTAATTTCTTTTAGAGATAACAATGATATTTAACAAAAAAAAAAAAAAAAAAAAAAAAAAAAGATGCTGTATGTTTTTTAAAAGAAACAAAATTGATGATAGAAAATGCAGTGTAAAGTGTTGACTCAATTTTGTAATTTTTTTTTACCTGGAATTACATAAAAATATATAAACGAGATCTTACTGTACATACATCCAAAAGAAAAATTTAAAGAAATTAGGTTACACATAGTAACAATGACAATTTATCAACAACGAAAAATTTCTTAATTGGGAAGGGTATTTTTTTTCTTAAGTGAATAATATTTTACCATATTTTAAAAGCTGCTTTTAGAGGTATTCTTACACTGTGATATTTACATTGGAATTTAAAAATTTAAATAGCACATTATAACTAAATTTTTGACACAATCAGGAAAAAATCTTGGTTTAAATGTCAAATGAAATACATTAAATTCATTTTTCAGGAAAAAACAAGAAATAAATAGAATAAAATATTCATTTAAAAACAACAGGCATTTGAAAAATAAAGCAAAGAATTGTTTTGACTTTTAACAATTCGAAATTTGAAATGAAAATTCTTGAAAAAAGTGCATAAAAATGAACTTTTCCATTCAAAATTTTTATAGATGATTTTTAATAATTTATAATAATTATAAATGAAATCAAAATAAGTATTTTTTTTTATAAATTATGAGTTATTTTGCCTATCTATTTTAAAAAAAGTTTTCAATGTTAATTTAAATTGCAAAAAAAAGTTTCTAGAACCAGTGTAACTGAAATAGGGTGACAATTTTAAGTCCCTACTTCAAATGAGCCATTAGTTTGCTTGAATGATGATCACAATAATGAAAAGCAGAAAAATTGTATTCTAGTAATGCTAGATTAATTAAGTTAATAAATATCTTACCAAATCTATCACTTTATTGAGAAAAAATAAATTTGATATGTTTTATTAGGTTTTTTTTATTTTGTATTAATGAGAGTTAACTATAAAATAATTAAGAAATTCCACAGTATTTTTTGCTAGCTCATTAAAAATATTATAAACAAGACTGAAATAATTTTTATATTCAAATAAATACTTTAAAAATTTGTGGAAAGCTTATATTACTATATTAAATATTATCTATAAAACTTTATTATTACACTTATAGAAAACATTTACATAAAACAAAATAACAAACATCACTAATGTTATTTTTCATGTGGCCATTTTTCTAATGAAATGTAAATTAAAAGTAATTTAATTGCTTCTTAATATTTTCATTTCCAACTTCTAAATTTATTAACATTCTAAAAGCATTTCCAATAAAAAAAAATAAAAACATTAGATACATCATTGTATTTAGTTTACATTTTGATTTTAAATTATTACTATAAATGAGTGACCATTAGTTTAAATTACATATTTACAGAAGAATCCAAGTATTCATTTTGACAGATGAATTTACAAATAAAAAAGTACACCTATTTCTCTTAGATCATTAATGTTTGGATTTGAGAATGGAGTTGTTCTACTGAACTATGAGCAATTTTCATTCCTTCAATGGGTTGATAAACTGAGTAAAAATCATGCTTAAGGATTAAGCCTAAGGAGTTATGTGTTAGGCTTACCAACTAATCGGGACTCTACTTTAGATTTTAGGGCTCTCAATTAGGAAAGTGGATAAGGGCACTGTAGGCCTTGACCCACATGAGGACTGTTGTGGTATTAGTTTAAATAAATTATTACTTATAAAGTATGGGTAGTCTCTTAACAATTATTAATTTTATTTTACAAGAAAAAAATAAATAAATAGATTAAAATTAAATATTTGTCATAAACTGTAATTGATTAATTACAATTTAAGACAAATGTTTAAAAAGGAGGAAATAAGTTATTTGATAGAAAAATATACAATAAATTTACAAATATATATATGAATGTATCTATTTATGTATGCATGCATGCATGTATGTATGCATACATGAATATGCATGCATGTATACATGCATGCATATATATATATATATATATATATATATGAAACTTAATTTGTTTATAGATACAGTGTTGGATATTACTATCTAAGTTTCATCAGTAACAATAAACATATTTATTGAAATGTACTATTGCTAAATTGAATTTATAATAGATTTATAAATATATGATCCAAGTTATTAATCACGCAGCTTATACTGTATTATTACAAAATGTCACATACTCTCCAAGTTTTTCACCAATCATAGCATAGTTTCTAATTAATACTGCTTTTTTATGAGAAAATGTATCGAAAGAGAATTTTCCATGATATGCTCCAATACCACTTTTCCCTACACCACCAAATGGGAGTGCATCAACTGAAAAAGAAATTTTCTTAATAAAATGATAACTACTGTTAGGATAAATTGCTTATTTACTGGACATCTGTATTTAAAAATTCCTTAGTTCTTACTTGAAAGATTCACTATAGAATCATTGACACAGACACTTCCACTAGATGTTTCATTTATGATTTTTTGGATTAAACTTGAATTTTTGGAATATATGTTCAATGTTAATGGCTTATCTCTGAAAATAATATTAAAAAATAACAAATTTAGAAAGTTATCACAAAAAATAATTAAGGAATACATACAAATTTGTAAATTGCAATATTTAGTTTTTAAAAATCTTCATTAAAAATCATGTAAGATATTAGTAAATTTAGATATAACTTTAAATAAATATAGATATACAACTTTAGATATTAAATGAAATTTAATAATATTAAATTAAGTATATTTCTGATTATTATTTATAGAAATAAACTATTAACAGCAGTTTTCTAAACTTAAGAATGCAAATAAAATAAGAGACACAGGATTAAAATTTTTCTCATTGGCAAGATACAGTTTATTGTTAATATATTATTTATTACAAATGAAGAAGATAAATTAGATTTAAAATAAATCTAATTTAATGAACCCATTAAACAAAAGTATGTGACCATAATATACTGCCTAACAGTTTTTATCATTAGATATATACAATAAATATAATAACATGCTGTATAAAATAGCTGATATATATAAGCTAAAAAATATTAACATGAATGCAGTTTACTCTAAAATATAGTGAATTTATTTAAAAAGTATAGATCAAGGAATTTGAGTGACAAAATCTTCACAATCTAGAAATCATCAGAAAAAATGAAATTTGTCAGTGTCAAGAAATATCATTTTTCAAGAGATTTCCAGATGGAAATAAAACTTCAATTATAGGTTTAAAAAATTTCAAATAAGAATTTCTTTTTTAAGCTGTAATGCAATTACATTATTTGATATCAAATATTAGTTAAGATTCATGTCAATCTGTTATTTTCTGGTTATCATATTTTTTTCCATAAAAGGCAATTGATCACTTTTCTGCAGAATAAAAATGATTCTCCAGCTTATCCATGGCCACATCTTTAGATTCACCCTTCTCAGTAGCTAACATAAATGGAAACATTTGAGTGAAGTCTCACAACTTAAAAATTTGGCATCATTCAGTTTATCCTCATGCAATTCAAATTATGTAAAAGATTTTGCTTGAAAGCAAATTTGTTTAAAATATCATTACAAGTTACAAAATATTTCTAAACATCAAAAAACTATATTTTCTTATTTATTAGAACATTACAAAAATATTAGATGCACTTAGCTGTATTGTGAAACTATTTTGAAAGAAGATCCCATTGATCAATAAGCATTTGAAGATTTTTGCAGGAAAACACATTTTTAAACGTTTCCTTCTGGAATTTTTTTAATAATAAATGTTGTCTATTATAACCACATCAACTTTAATTGGCAAGTGCGCAGCATCTTTACCAAAGGCAAGAGTTATTACATGTCTAAGGTAACAAAGTTATTAAATTTTCTTCTCTTTACTACTGCCTTATTAGCATCAAATGTAATACAATACTCAAAACGCATTTCTAATTGCTGAATTTAAAAAAAATAATAATAAAGCACCCTTAGTTTCTTTTGATGATATCTTGTAAAACTGGGAAATGACTATAAACAACTTGAATCAAATTATAAATGGAATTGGAAAAGTTCATCGTGCAAAACTTGTGTGACTTACAGAAGAATTTGAGATTTCAAGGGCAGACACAGGTTTGTGCAAGAACGCCACAGTGACAAAAAATGACACTTCTACTGCTTGGATGTTCTCTAACGATCTGATATAACTTGTGTCTTTACCTCTTCTTTTTCTGCACAAAACCAGTTTTCAGGAATGCTGACACCTATAAAAGAATAGATATCTGGTCCAGGAAAGGTCTCAAAGGAATACTAATGAAACAATGTCGAAAAACGTGAGGGATTAAATAACCAAATTACCGCTTGAAAAATAGGCTTTCACTGCAAATACACAGTGCTAATTACTCCAATGCATGGTGACAACTGAACCACAATATCATGCAACTTTAATCTCCTTTCTCAAACATAACAATGCCTATCTTATTATCTTGATTAGTTTTTGTGTTACTGCAATTCAAAATACGGAAGTTAATTTTCAGCACTGTGTGTAGATATATGTAAGATGAATATAAGTTATGAAGTCTGCTAGTGACGAAACAGTAATTCAACCTGTAAGTTAATTTCTAAATTTATCTGATAAGAAAAAAAAAAAAACATGCACATGAAAGCAAAATATGATTTTACATAAGCTAAGAATTACATAAAGAAATCATTAATATTTAACAGAAAGTAAAAATTTAATCCCTTTCAAGTTTTCCACTTTTTACTGCCATGAGAAAATTTGCCCTTTTACCAGAAATAAAAACATATTTCTAATAAATTAAATTAAAATTTAGAGTACTTCTGTCAAATAACTGGCAGAAACAAAGAGAATATATTTATGACACACAGAAACTAGCATTTACTTTATTCTTGGAATTTTCTAATTAGAGAAGAATTATAAGGAATAAATGTTCAAAGTCAAGATGAAACAAGAATTAAGCTTACTTGCTATTGATTATTTCTATTGCTTCATCTGGGCCTTCAACTGTAATTATAGGTAACAGAGGTCCGAATATCTAAAAAATAATTAAAATTATTATAGTTTATATTTAAGTCAGAAAATTTTAAATATCCACATAAATTTGCATTATTCATATATAGACTACAGAATTTATATATATATCAGACATATTTGAAACACACTTTTTATAAGTTTATAATTTTTTATATATCCAAAGATCAGTAAAGACTATTTACCATTTACTATTGTAGTAACAGACTTAAAATAACTCAACAGAAAAAATTCCAGATGTCAGCATTTGCTACTTAAAGTAATTTTTTTTACATGAGGGCTACTATGACTTTGTTTAAAATGGATTCCTAACCATTACAAACATCCAGACTGAGTCGAGAAGCAAATACAAAAGTTACAGTCAAAGTGCTAATCATTCCAGTTTCTTAATAGTAAATATTAGGGTAATGCTTGTTGAAATTCTTTTATAATTGGACATTCTGAATAAAATGTAATTTATAGTAAACTTTATCACTGATATTAAAACAAGAACCCACAAAAACTGTACATTTAAACAAAATTAAAGACCAAATTCAATAACCTTCCTATAAAATCAGAACATTAAAGATATAACTGTTATCATCCTAAATATGATTCCTAGCAGTAGTCTAGTTTTAAAATTATCTTTTAAACTAGTAATAAATTTAAAAGATAATTTTTCAAAACTGAAAATGTGTAATAAAATCCTTCTTTTATAATAATAAAATTCACATTCAACAGTAATTTTGGTGCAATAAAATGACTACCAAAGAAATTTAAACATCAATTAAAATATTTTATTAAGACAGAAAAAAATTCATCCGATTAAAATCAATAGTAGAAGAATTCATAAATTTTAAAATCATCAGAAATGCAATTTAAAGTTATTTTCTATATAAATAACAGTGCATTAGAAATATTATAACAACAGTGCATAAGAAATTTTTAAACATGAAAAACTTCTTTACATGAGTTATATTTAAGAAGATTTTCCCAATTTCCAATTCACAAATCCATTAACATACATGAAAGAAAAATTAAGTTAGAAAAAAAATTCAATACATATATACACTTACACAATATTAAATAAAACTGTTTTCCAAAATATAAATATATTATTTTTACAACTTTAAAAAAATAATTCTTACTTCTTCCTGCATAATAGGATCTGTAACCTTAACATCTGTTATCACAGTTGGTGCTACATATAACTTTGATGCATCATGATCTCCTCCAATTACTATATTAGAATCTTTCATAAGACCTAATAAGCGATGAACATGCTTTTCATTTATTATGCGTCCAAAATCAGGAGATTCTTTGGGATTATCACCATAATATTCTTTCAAGACTTTCTTAATAGCTGGTATTAATTTTTCTTGAGTTTTTTTGGTACAGAGTATATAGTCAGGGGCAACACAAGTCTGGCCAGCATTTATGAACTTACCCCATAACAGTCGCCGACAAGCTATCTCGTAGTCCACAGAGTCATCAAAATAAACAGGACTAAAACCAGAAAGCATAATTAAAATCAAAATTTTAAATTGGAATAAGTTAAAAAATTTTAAGTAAAATAATATTTAATAAATGTTGCATAATTCTAAAAAAATTTTTTTCTTATATTGCATTACATTTTAGACTGCCTTATTTAGATTTCCTTTTTAAACTGGGCTTATATTTTCACAGCTATCTGGTCGAAACTTGAATTTTATGTAACTACTAAATTAGACAATGGTTATTAAAAATTATAAGTGCTTAAAAATACTTAAGTTAAAGAAAGAGAAAAGAAATTTTTCAGTCACATAAAAATTTAAAATAAGTGAATTTTTATAAATTACACAGATACAAGGGATATTTCAATATTCTATTAATTCTTTACTTTACTAAAATGTTAATGACATGGACATTAAAAAATAAATTTGTAAAACAAAAGAAAATAAGTCACAGATCTAAATGGTGAAATGTGAAAATTATTTAATACAAATTTTAAAATTTTCATTGAGTATTGTTTTTATTATGACATAATTACTGTAAATCTGTGTTCAAACATATTATTGTATAAAGTAATTTATGATTGCAAATATTTAGTTTTTAAAATATAAACTTCCCCAGAAATAATTTTATATTAAGGTCTTTTGTTTTATATTATTATTATATTATTGTTATTTAATGCATGGTTAATTATTCTCCATACATATATAATCTGATAATCATTTTCCTTCATAAATTCTTTCCTGTTACTAGTAATTCATTACTTTAGTAATGAAACAAATGGACTTTTGAAGTTTCTTTCTATGAAATAATTAAATATTTTAACAAATGCTAATTCTCATATTTACAAAATTCTTACAGTAGTAATTCACTTTTTCCTTTTTATGTTTAATTTAAAAGAAATAACAATTTATTTTATAAATACAATATGAACTTAATTAAAAAAAACTATATGTTCACAAAAATATATAGAAATTTATTATAAATATTCAAAAATATGACTTACAGCTCTTATCAGAAACATACATAATAGGTAAAATTTAAATTAATGAGAAAAACTGCTGAATTTAAATGAGAAAAATTAAATTTTTATTTATTCATTTTATCAGGATTGAAAACAAACTTTAATAAACAATTAAGGCTTTTGTAAAAATGTACAATACTTTTAGGAGTTTATATTTTTTCTATTTGAATTAATTTGTTTCCACCAATGAAAATAATTTCAAATATTAAAAAAAAAAAAAATTTAAAATAAAAATAATTAAATTTAAAAAAATGACTTTAAAATATTTATGGTACTATTATATTTCACAACTTAAGTTTTCAAATTGAAAACATATAAGTTATAAAAATAACTCAACTAAACACATTCTTTTGAAATATATCAGTAAATTTTATTTTCTTCTTTTAAACTAAAAATAAACATTTCAAAGCTATTACTAAGACCAAAATTATTAAAACAAACATAAATTAGCCTTTTTTATTCATCAAATCAGATCATTCACTTGAAAATATTTTAAAATTAAATAATTTCGTTCTAAAGTAACAAACAAAATTCCATTTTTAGCAAAATATAGAGAGATTTTTGGTTAGTATCAGTACATTGAATAACTTGAAACATTCAATATTTTATCTAAATTTATGATTTTAGTACAATTTAAAAATTATGGTTATAAGTAAATAAGATTAAGCTGCAAGAATTGAATTCCACAAAAGACAGTAATATGATTACAACACATGTAGAATTTTAATATCAGCAATTATAATAAACTATGAACAAGATTTAAGGAACTTAAATATTACCCATAAAAATACAAGCCATTAAATTATGAATTTTGATATATATTAATTTATTAGATAAAGTATCTATGCAGTCTTTGTATGTTATAATTAATTATAATTTGAATTTAATTAATAAGCAAATTAAATATAAATTGACCCATTGAGCATAATAAAGAAAGCCCTGGGGCATATGATACATTTTCTTATGATGTTAAATCATTAATTCAAATTAACAGAAATGTACAAAATATAATGGGAAAAAATATGTCATATATAGACAAATTTCATCATGAAGTGGATTTTCAAATAAGAAAGTAAACACATACTAAAAGAGATAAGCAAAAAATTCAGGCTACAGCAATACTGAGAAATTTATCTATTTCAACATGTTTTGCAAATTAATGATTTGTCTTTCAATGAAATTTTTGAACAAAAGGGCAAATCCAACAGAAACTAACAGTTTAATACAGATTCTAAACTATTACAAGTATACACTAGATAGGATTTTAAAAGCTTACAAGCTGTTAAGCAAAAGACCTAAATGATAACCATTCTGTAGCAAATTGGATTCATTTCAAAATTTAGAAAATAAGTGGAATATTTCATTTATAAAGCAATAAAAGTTGGTTGAAATGTCTTGCTGAAGAATAGGGATGATTAATTCTGAAGGATTGTTCCCAATTAGTAATGCGAATTCATGCATACTAACTAAATTGTTACATTAAGATGTTTTTATCAATTTTCTTAAGCCCAATTTTTTCATTTATGATTTTAACAAGTGTGAAAGTGCAAATTTTAAAACATGTCTACTTAAAACTGACTAAGCATTTTTTCATATGCATACTAACAAAGAACCTTTTTGACTTAAGCATTCATTGTCATCATATAAAAAAATGTACAAAAATTATTTAAATAACCATTTTATTCATAATTTGGAATATATGCCATTGTATCTCAACTCATATAGAAAATAAAAGGACGAAAGAAAAATATTTTAAAACTAATGAACAGTAATATCAGATGTATGTTAATTACCTCATTTTAATATTTATAAAAATCATAATAGAAATAACTTAAGCAAAGTTAAAGAGCATTGTAACACATCAATAATCAAAGAAATTCAATGATATCCTGATTATAATATTTAGCATGATAATAATTATAATATTCCTGCCCAATAATTAAGTAATTATATTGCTTCATGCTACACCAACAAAATATAAAAGTAAAATCATTCAAAATTAATTAAGTTATCTGTAGTTTCTAAAATAAATTAGTATAGTAAAATTAATAATTACCTTTTGCCCCCAAGTTCAAGTGTGCAAGGTGTGAGATGTTTATTTGCAGCTTCTCTCACTATCTGCCCAACACGTGTAGAGCCAGTATAAAAGATGTAGTCAAATTCTTCTTTTAAGATTTCTGTTGTTTCTTTTGGACCTCCAGTAATAACATGAAAACATTCCTTAAATAATTTGAATTTAATTAATAATCAAATAAGAAATAAGGAATAAATCTCTACATAAACACATTTTTAAGAAATAATTTTCAGATATACTGATAGTAAGGAATCAATATTTTAAAATGTACATAAATAGAGCAATTACATAAATTGATAAGTCTTACAAAAAACTTATCAATATAACACATAGCATTTTTTTTTTTTTTTTTTTGCATGGTTACAAATTTGATATAAATTTTCAAATTTCTTTTGAAGATTAAAATTAAACTTTTAACATACATATAAAAAAAAATGGCAAATTTAATGAATTTTCAGTTTTTCCCTAACATAAAATATAAGCCTTTTTTTTTACTTTTTAATTTTTGAAAAATAGGGATATAATAATTAAGTATTTTAAATAACTCTAAGTTTTTCTATTATTGATAAGAAATTTGAAATCATTAAAGATAAGAAAAGCAGATGAAACAGATTAAAAATTATTCTTAAAAAAATGATAAGTTTTTTTTTTTTTATTTTTTACTCAATTTTTTGAATTGATAGATTTTTGGTTAGCTGGAGTAAAAAATTTGCCATGTATACTATTTTTTAAACAAATTTAAAAAAATGGTAATTTTAATTAAAATTATAATTTTCTATAAAATTATAATTTTCAATAAAGAACCATCGTTATATAATTCACATAAAATAAAAGCAATAAATATTAAATCAATAAACATCTTTATACAATTTACATAAAAAGAACATAAAAATCACATTTAATTTATAAAATAATTACACTAGATTCACTGGAAAATATTGAAATTATACAAGAAATTTGAATTTAACTTGGAATATAGGGTTTAGATTAAAATGAAAATTTTCAAAGTGTTTAAAATATAAAATGGAATTTATACAGTACAACAATGTTTATTAATTTGTCAAATAAATTTAGCAAGCATATCCCTTTACTTACTTTAGAAGTCAAAATAAGTTCTATACTGCTCCGAATAAATTTTGAAGATTTGATTCATTTACCATATCCTTTGAAATTATTTTAATGAAGCCATTTTCATAAACTTAATTATAAAATTTGCAAAATTATATTTTATTAAAATATGTTCTTAGTAATAATAGAATCATAGATTCATTTGTTTGTAGTCTAGAAATAAATAGTTTCATAAATATGTAATTTTAGAATAAAATATTTGATGCGATTTTGAAGTTTGGTTATCAAAGTGCTTTTTTATATACATTATATATTATTAAAAATTATGTTTAACAATGTTATGCAATGATTTTTGAAAGTAAATGAAATTTTCATATATTTTCATTGAGATTTTGCAATTTTAAATTTTGGAATTTTTTTAATGCAGAAGTATATTTCATAGATACATTTTTAAATAATACAAAATTCTCTCTTTCAGTAGAATTGTTATCTACTCAATGTCCTTATTATCAGATCTATAACAAAAAATATCAAAAATATTTATAGATATTTATATATTATACTGACCCATGCAAGTAAGAAACTACTTCACAAACTAAGTATATTAAATAAGTAGTTTACTCAATCTTTTATACATGCTAAGAACTTTAATTACTAAATTTTCATTTTCTCCCTTCATTTAATTGTGCAATTTTAATTTTACATTCATGGTTTCATTTCAACTTTGCTTTAAAACCTGGAATTGATTGATATAATTAAGATGTTATATTAATAATCAACTCAAGAAACAAAAAGGAATATAATAAAAAAATTTCCAACAACTCACGCATCAATCATTTCTGAACAATTGCATTAATCACTTCTTCAATAACTTTTATATTCTTTATAAAGGATAACCCATAGCAAAACATAATGCTTCAAGCATTCTGCTCACAAATTATTGAGCTAAGCATTCAGGAATATTCAGATAGAAGTTCCAGGGTTTATCTATGTAAGATACAGTTCCATTTTCAATCCTACAAAACTGCTTAATATTTTGTTAGAAATATACTCTCCAATCCCATCCAGGAAATAGTGTGCAGTTTGTGGGTAAAAAAAAAAAAATTAATTAAATTGAAATTGGTGGAACAAATCCAAAGACTGGCAAGTTTGGAGCAAAGATTTAACCCCAGTTTTAACCTCAACCCCAGTTTTAAAGCATCAATTTTGAAACAAGCATGTTTCAGCATAACAAATTTTACTTCTAATAAATATTTTGTACGTATTTTACATATTTTTATTAAACCTTATGCACTACCCTTGTATTTCATAAAATAAATAATAGTTTAGTGGAGTTATTTTCAAAATTTTGTTTTCATATAATCTTTTTTTAGATTTTAATTTTCTGACCTTTTTGATGGAATTCAGTTATAAGAAAACTTTTAAAAAAGTTTTTTTTATATATATATTTTAATTTTAAAATACATGTAAACTTGAGACACATAATAAAAATTGTAGTTTTTGATTCAATTTTGATAAAAAAAAAATAATGAACAGTTTGATTGAAGAAAGGGAACTTTAAAAACCAATAAACACAAGAGTTAACAAATATTCCAATAACTTAATTTTGCAGTTAAATATTATACATACAGTGAAGTCAAGCAATACTAATTAAACATAAATAAGAGTAAGTAAAACCAAAACCATTTGTTACAGTTAAATTCTAATCCATGAGTTAGAAATTTATTCTTACTGGACATCTTCATTATCCTTCATAAGATATATTATGATTAATGCATACAACAAAGTCATAATAAATTATTTTACTTCTTAATACTAGTTTTCATAATAAATATAAGCAATTATAATAAAAAAACACATAATAGTTTTAAATTTTTAAAAATGTTTACTATTTTCTTGGTGTTCAAAGCATTTTTTTAATGAAAACCATTTTTAAAAATTTTTTTACACATATATATCCAATTTCCTACAACATTCAAACAGAAATTTAGAAAAATAGCTAGCATGAATTTGACTCACAGAATCCAAGTATTTTGGAATAAGAGTTTTGAGTAACTCAGCAGTTTTAGGAGCTAGTTCTGATGGTTTAAGAATCACACAATTTCCAGCAGTAATTGCACCAACCATGGGACTTAAAGACAACTGAACAGGGTAGTTCCAAGCACCTAGAACCAAAACTACACCATAGGGATCACTGTGAATAAATGTTTCATCCAAAATTGTAATCAAATTTTTTTCAGTCTGAAAAAGAAAGTATTAAATTTTTGTTAAGTCAAGAACCTATTCCTATTCATAGTTTAAATATGAAACATTTAGGACTATACATATTTACATTAAATATAAAGTAGTTAGTTAGAATATTGGGTGTAAGTATGATATCCTACCCAAGTGATTTCTTGCTAAGTTTTTGTTTTGATTATAGTGTTGCCAAATTGAGTCTTTGTTACTTATCAAATTTTTTTTGTGGCCAGATTTGGTTTATATCATGTTTTACATCATATATATGGTTCTTTTCAGCAGCAAGAGTATTTGAAGTTTTCTTTTTACTTTCAATTCAATCATTTTGTTCTACATTTGCTGTTGTGTTTCATTGTTGCCAGCATCCAAGCATCATAAGCTGTTCTTTTCCACAATTTTTTTTTATTTTGTTTATTTATAATATAATTTTCTGATATATTTCTTAAATTTATTATTAGATTTTTCTTTAATATTTTCAACATCATAAACTTTTTTTTCAAATTTCTTTTTGTTTATTTATTATCTTTTTCTTAGATACTTTTATTAATTTATTGTTATATTTTTCTTATATATTTTCCCATAATATCACTGAGCATATCTGCCATATGAGCTTGACATCATATCAAGTAAATCCATTACTGTTATGTATTTATCTCTTTTACCAGTTGTTTTGAGGAGAAGGTAAATCCAACAAAAAAGGTTTTATTCATTTTCAAGCAATACTTTTATACACTTTTTGTACTATTATGCGGTTTAAAATTTTATAAAACGTGTTTTTTAATTTTGGAAAAATTATTGCATTAAAAAATCTGCGCATAATTTGGCGAAGAAAAAGTTACATTGGTCACTAATGGGGTGAGGGATATAAAACTATTTCTGAATATTGGTATAAAAATTAAATAAAATTTAATAATCAAATACATTATGAATATAATAAGTTAAAAGTGAAAATATATGTAGAATATATGCAAATACTGAAAACATTGCTGTTTTAGAAAATGTATAATTTTAACAAAATTATCAAAACATTTCTCCAAAATTTTCAATATTTTTTACATTTATTTTTTTCCTTTACATTGATAAAATAATATTCTCCTTATTTCAGTAAGAACACAGAAAAACAGTACCATTTAGAGGTATTAGCTTAAAAGGCACAATCAAACATTGAAACCAAGTATAGATTTGTATTGCTAAGTCTTAATATAATTTCAAAAACTTTTCTTTTTATTAAATCCAGAGAAGCAAAACTTAAAAACAACATGGAAAATTATATTAATACAATAATTCATTTTACATACACTGAAAATTATATATAAATTTATCACTTTACAAATTAAATATCTAGAAGCAAAACTTACAGGTGCAGGCTTCACCCAATTTCTGATGTTGTTTTTCATACACCGAATGTCATTTAACATGAATTCTATTTCATATATAATGGACTCTTGGCCAGGCTATTTTGTGGTGAAATAAATTAAAATAGTGAAAAATAGATTCTTGTAAATATATTAATTAATAATAAAATAAGTTGACATTTGTATTAAACATTAATATTTATTCTTTTTATATAAAGTTACCTTAATATGATACAAATTACAATAAACTAGAAAAATTATATTTTCTGCTACAAAAATTTATCATAAATGAAAAATTTTAAAGACTTTCTAAGTATATTTTAGAAAGTATTTTAAAGACTTTCTATTTAGGAACAAATGAACATATATAAGTGGAAGTAAAAATAATAATGTTCAATATCAAGGAAATATATATTATCAAGGATTCATATTAATGTAATTTTATTGGCAAAGTTATTAACATTGACAAAAAAAAGAAAATTTATAAAGCAAAACTTAAAACTTCTATTAAAAAGTTTGCTAATGAAGAATTATATATCAGATTAAAATAATATATATCTTTGGTTAGATAACCTTGCAATGACCTCAACCTCTAAATATACAAATATTAAAAATTAATTAAATTTTTGTATAAATTAATAGAAGCATATTTTAGTGCAATAGTAAGCAGCCAAAAAACATTTTCAAGCACTTCTGCAAAGTAAATGCACAATAACTGAGGAATAAAGTAAATTGACTATGCAAATTTGGGAGAAACAATACTTGATAGAAAGTAACTGCAGGGCAAAATGCTTAACATTGTTAAGTTCAATAATTGATTGGAACATACATTTTATGAAGATTAATAAAAAACAATCTTAATTAGTAAATATTATATACAGGACATGCAATATCTAAACACTTTTCTTTCTGTTACTCAGATTTTCTACTTTCCAGGTAGGTTGGTAATTTTATGGTACAAAGTACAAAAATAAATAAATAAAAAAAATAAAAAGATAAGGTATACCACTTTCCACTTTTCAGAGAAAGCACTAACTTATTGATGAATTTTGTTTATTTGTCACTCGTTGGTCATCTTTTGCACATGAGAGCTGATCAGACTAGAACCTGCAGTTTAAAGTGAATTCTTAACCACTACAAACATCTATGTCAGAGAGAGATTTGAGCACACAAATTGTTGAACCAAAGGCAAAAGCGCTAACCATTTGGCTTCAAGCTTGGCAACTTATTTTAGAATAGTCAAATCTTTATGTATAGTAAATATTAAAATAATTTTTAAAAATATTTCCGAGATTTATGCTAATTGAATACAAGACATGAGACTACTCCTCAAATTCTTAACATTAATTTCCAAATTTGAAAAGAAAAATTAGAAAATAAATAACTAATTCTTACAAAATGCATTTTTATATGATAAATATTTTAAATATTTAACTTCTTTAATTTTCATATGGCAAATAGGGACCCAAAGTTATTTTTCTATATTTTTTGTCTCCGTATTCATTTTTAATTTGCAATTCAATATTTTCAAAAGTTACTGAAGGAAATAAATTTAAATTCAACTTACTATCAAATATTTTTGCTAAAAGGAGTTATAAAAATAAATTAATAATATACATACTTTTCCCAAATCCTCAGAAAGAGCTGTAGCAAATGATTTCTCATTTTCTGTCAATAACCTATACAAGTTGTTAAGTTGCTGAATACGAAAATTAATATTCTTTGTTACTCCTCCTTTAAAAGCATTCCGAGCTTTCTGTAAAATCTGAAAATTTTAAAAAACATCTGTAACAATTAAATTAGTCTAATTTAAGATTCTAAAAAGTATGACTTTGTAAGCTGTCATAAAAGAAAAATTCACAGAAAATCAGAGAAACTTTGTATTTATTAGATATATTTTACATAGAAATATAACACAGATTTAAATTTATAAACTCAATTATTTTTAGGAAATAACAAATGCAATGAAAAGTTGTTGCAAGTGTTGTATATTATTTTACTGTTACGAATAAAAGCAGTTTTAAAATTATAGATTTTCAAAATCCAATAGAATGTTATTTTTTATGAAATGCATTATAATGTGTCACTCAAACGAATTTTAAAGTATGTACAAAAGATGTACAAGTGTGTACAAGAGATTAAGTATGTATATACAATGTCTAAAACAGAAAAATACAAAATTATTGATTTTACAAAAGAAATATTAATTAAAAATTATGAAGCACAACTTCCTTAACATTTACAAACATACAGCAATTTATCTAATTTCCTTTAACATCAATATATCTTGAATTTAAAATAAAAATTATACTCTATATATATAATAAAAATTACATAAGTAGCATTTATACAACAATCTTAGGATTTTGAAATTTATTTTCTTTTCATGATCAAAAGTGTCAAAAAGTAAAAAAAAAGAAAAAAAAAATGTTTTACTTTCTTATAATTAGTTTTAGTTATAACCTATGAAGTCATTTACAATATAGTTTGTGCTTATTTTGAAAATAATTATAATCATATTGAATAATAGTTAAAAAAAATATGCAATGTAAAATGTACAATTTGGAAAACATTGAAAAAACTTCATAATTTCTTAAAAATGTTTCTGATGTTATGTTTACTGATTTCAGTGAACATAAACGTAACATCTAATAACAGAAACCACTGTTATTAGATGTTATGTTATTATTCAATAAATAAATTCTAGAAATTTTTTTAAATACATTGCTTTCTGAAAAACTTAACATTTCATAGGTAATTATCACATTTTTCACAGAAGTTCTATCAACCATACTATCAACTCCAACCAACCATAGCAGCAAATACATATGCAAAAATCATAAGTTTGAAATTTTTATTTTTATGTACTGTGATGCTTGCTTTTAAAAGTCACAATAATCAAAAAGAGTTTGGCAGTTGCCATTCAGAAAATTGCAGTTTTATCACAAAAAATTTTGATGACCATATTAAATATATTAAAACTTTTATCACAATTATTTTGATTAAAATATGAAGGAAAAAAAAGGCATTTTTATCATGGTCAGCATGGAAAGATCCTGATTTGGCATACTGATTTTGAGATGTTAATAAACTTTTAAAACTACGCAATAATATTTTCGCAAAGTTATCACCAATTCTTTAAAGAATGAGCTCACAGAAACAATATTAAAAAAGATTTTATATAGTAAATTTATATAAATAATAGAAGAATTGATTTTATAATTCAATAAATATATAATATTTTGATTAAAATATGCTAAAAGTTTCCCTATTGAATTCAATCATATAGAAATATTAATTAAAATAATAGGGAATTTTCTGACCTTAACAATTTCAGTACTCGTCATACTTGAAAATATTGAGCCTCAGTTCACACCTACAAAAAAGATTATGCAGATAATATAAAAAAAAGATCATTTTATAAGAAATACAAGAGCACAAATTCTAAATTTATTCATACATATATAAATATTTATTTTTACAGTGAGACAGTTGTTAAATGGCAAATAAATATTACTTTACAATAGAAATATATTAAAATTTAAAAATTAATACTAGTTAACAGTATTTTTGTCAATCACACAAACTTAAAAGAGAAATTATTTTGTTCCCTGTACAGGTAAGAATTTTTGTAAGTGACTATCTTAAACAAAAAAATGTAGAAATTCCTCTTTTAGTAAAAAATGAATTAAAAATTAAAATAAAATAAAAATTCTATTAATTTAAACTCAATTAATTTCATAGTTTTCAAATTAAAATTCAAGAAGAAATGAGGAGACACTGATGTATATGACATCAAGAGGAAAGAAGTATAGGGAATTGTTCATATAAGATTTAACTTTTTCAGAACATAATTTTATTCCATATAAATAAGGCATGCTAAAATTTAAAAAAGCGAACTTAAGTATTTATAATTTTTAAAAGCATCTTAAGTGTCCATATGCATTTGGGAAAAGCATATAGTAGCAAAAAATATACTTTGTGAAACAAATAAATTTTGTAAGAAAAAAAATAAAGTTAATAAGACAATAGATCAATTAAACATTAAAGTTGAATCAGCAAAGGAGATAATAAATTAACTGAACTCTTTACAGATATCCAATAAGAAAGATTTTTTCTATTAAAAAGCATTTTTACTTTGAATACACGTTTCTTAATTAGCTAAATATGAACAAGTGTCTTCAATTATTTATGTTTAATGCTAAAAACTGCAAAATAAGAGTAGATTGAAAGAGAACATGATACAAATGACAAAATAAATGTATATAATTGCCAAAAAGATATTTTTAATGCATAGATTGATTCAAGAAACATCCAAAAAATCAGTGAGAAATAAAAAAAAATGACAATGCAGTAAATTCTTTTTTTAGTTTTACATTGATTTTAATCACACATTTCAATATTATTGTAAATAATTGGTTGATAATATAAAAGAGATGAAATTTTTTTTCATTATTTCATTAAAATATAAATTAAAATTATGGCCAAAACTTAATTTTTCTTACATTTTTAGTAAGAAATAATGCTTACTATCATGCACAATCAATTTAGGCATACATTTTTCTTCCAAAGAATAATCAGAATATTATAGTTTCTTCTTTCCCCAAAATTGTAAAATATAAAGATACAATATTAAAGTTTGCACTAATGATAATACTTTATGAAATATTACAATAAAAATAAAATAAAAAAAACTAAGAGAAAATTTTTATAATTTAGACAACTAATATGTTACTTGAAATATCTGAAATAAGCAAGAATGATTTTTGAATATTTTGGCAATATTTACTATAACTTTATTTCGATAATAAATAAAGATAAAAGATTATTAGGAAAATATAAATCTTCTAACGTAATAAAAAATAAATTTTTTTTATAATATTTTGGTGTTAGATATATAATTCAACAGTCAATTATTTTGACAGAATATTTTTCAAAATATTTCTTTTGGTCTGACATATACGGCAGTTGTATTATTTATACAATTTAACTTAAGCAAAATAAAACCTCAGGAAAATTCTATGAACTGAATGGAAAAAATTATCTCTGTTTCTACTAAGGCATTGCAAAGCTAGATTTTACAATATTTTAGAATTAACACACCACATTAACATTATTTTAGCATAAACATTGCAAAAAATGTAAATTACTAAAAGAAAATAGTAATTTTTTTATAAAATTATACAATAATCAAAACAGACTGGTTGTTTAGTTAAGCATGACAGCTAATTTGTTCTGGATCATCAAATTAAAATGGATGCCAAACTATTACACCACCTTAAAAAGGTGGAAGTGAAATCAACAAAGCTGTAGAATTAAAAACTAGAGAAATTTAAATATCAGAGGTATAATTGTAATAAGAAAATATTTCCTTAGAGAACTAAAGTTGATCCGATAAATTTTTATAATTTATTCTCAATTCTTTTCAATTTTAAGTATTTTTAAACAGTCTTAACATTTTATAATAAAGTTATTCACAGTCCTGATAATAAAGTTATTCAAGAGAGTACTATAGTCCTGATAATAAAGTTATTCAAGAGAGTACTATAGTCCTGATAATAAAGGTGCAATACACCATTCAATTCATGAATGAAAATACTTGTAAAAAAGTCTTTAAAGTCAAAATTAATACAATAAATACAATTTTTTGATAAAAAAAAAATCCAAAAACATTAATTTATTATAAACATTTTAATCGTGTTTAGTTTGATAGTAGTTTTTATAAAATTGTAATGTTCTCATGGAGAATATTTTAGACATTTTTAATCATATAAGTGTTGGAGCCATAAAAACAAGAACATTAAGAAATTAAAATCTCACTTTTACACACAACAATAAAACTACACAAGCTAACACTGATTGGCTATATATTTCAATATTTTAAATTTTTTATAGGCATAAATATATATTTTTATACATCTCAGTTTTATTAGACAACTTTTAAAAAAATAATTGCAAAATTACACTGATTTCTTTGAAAATTGATGTTACAGGTTTATGAATATAAGATTTTTAAGCTTTAAATTAAAATATTAGCCAGTACTTTTTGTTTGGTAAGAAATAAGTATTTTAAACTAATTAATTTTACTTTGCATGCATTTTTAAATTAAAAATTGTCATTTTTATAAAATCATATTTTACTCAAAGTTGACGAATATTTAATTTGCTAATACATAGCATAATCTTGTATCTTGAAATTCTTATACCTGACAAATATGACCATTAACAAAAATTATTTGATAAATTTTTAAACATATAAGTTCAAATAGTTAGTGTAATGAACACCAAATAGATTTCCAAGACTTATGGGCACACTAAATTTTCTATTTTTAAAAATGAAATAATTAATAAATGTAATAAGTTATTATTGAAGCAAGGGAACAGTCTCAAATTCAGTTCAGAGGTTAGTCACAAAAATATGGAATTTTTGAAGCGATAGTGATAAAGGTTATTCCTTACATATGATAAATAACATACAATAAATAACAGATTACATACAATAAATAACAGCAATTTTTTGCTACAAATAGTTTTAAAGGATCTAAAACTCATTAGTCACATTTTTAGAAGCCAAAAAACAATGCGTAAAATAAATATAAAAAAAATTTAAATAAAATTTAGAACAACATAGCAATAATATATTTGCAAACAAAATTAAGCTTATTTCCAGTTCTTAAATTGTTAACCATTACATATGTATAAATATGATATTCATTAAAAATATTAAAAGAATTATCATTCGCATATCAATTATATTTGTTAATTTTGCAAAATTAAAAACAAAATAAAAAATAATTTTAATTTGAAAGGGTATTTCTTTTAAATTAATCGGAGTTATTTTAGATTTTCATATTCACTTAAAGCACATAAACATAAATAGTAATAATTCAAAATTTTTTTACTTTGAAATCAGCCTACTATAAATTCTCCAGCAGTAACTTAACAGAAGCTGCCTAGCAACATAAATTTTAATCAGAAGTAAATTATATATATAACAGACATTATATCTACAACGAACTATGAACTCATTGAGAGAGTTGTTATTACGATTCACAAAACCGATTTCCCAGCGAAGCAGTCATGTGACCTTCAAAATGTAAATAAAGAAGACATTTAGAGGACCAATGATTGTTGTGTAGTGTCGATGAGACTGAGTTCTTATTGGTTTTCAGCTATAAGGACTTCATTGAGTTTTTATTCAGTAGAAAACAGAGTCCATATTTCCCCTTTAAAAAAATTCAGTCATTAAATAAATAATTTAAAAGCTATCCCTTATCCCAAATGGGGAAATAATTGGAATCATCCATTTTCCCATTTTTATTTTATTCTAAAAATTTATTGAATAAATTACTTTATCAATCCAGGGGGAAAAAAAAACTTACAAATAAATGAAAAACGAATTTAATAAAAAGATGAATCATTTTTCTTAAATTATTTAAAACTTTCTTTGTCATAAATTAAGTAAATTTAAGTTTGTCCTAGAATTATTTTAATATTTTTTCCTCAAAATATACAATACAAATCATATATATATATATATATATATATATATATATATATATATATATATATATATATACATATATATATATATGATTTGTATATTTCTAATATATTACTTAAATGTTTTATTTAATGAGTTAATTTTGTTAGTTTCAAACTACCATCATTTATGATGACAACTTTATTGTTTAGTAAAATAAATTTCAAAGTTGAAAGATATTCAATCTCGATATTGTGTATTATAGTCCAAAAGCAATAAAAGAGTGATTTATTCATAATTTGCCTTTTTAAGCTTTTTTTAAGTATAAGCATATTTTTTAAATATAATTCTATTATTTTAATTTAAAAATCATTTGTCGTTATTAAACTTAAATTCGATGGAAATTTTATTATAAATATTTGTCATATTCTGATAACAAAGAATATACCTGTTTGCAAAGCCTCTGTAATAAATTATATATATAAATCTAATCAAAAAATACATACTGCATTAGCAGTGTAGGTGTAAGTAAAAAGGTTTGAACTACCTGATAATATTTCCATTGCATTTAAATGAGAAAAAAAAAAAAACTATTTTTTTAAAAGTAAATTAATTCTTTTTTGGAAAGCAATTTATGAAACAAGAATCTTGATACTTATAATGAATTGCACATAGTGCAAATTAATTGTTTTGTATTCACATTATTCTTCTTATACATTAAATTTTGATCTCCATGATGACAGGGTTAAATAATTTTAGTTCTACTTAGGGTTATATTCAATTCAATACTCAAAACATCAAAACCTAAAACATTATTGAAAAGAAAAGTTAAATGCTTAAATTTAAAGCTTTATTTATGTTTACAAATTTTACTCTAGTGTCTAAAAATAATAGCCTAGTTTTAATTAATTAACTACATTACATATCAATACCAAAATATATTTCTATTGAATTGAAATATTTCATGTTTGTAAATAGTTTAACAATAATTAAAAGCATGTTAAGAAGATACTAATAATTTAAAATCAGATATGATCTAAGCAAAATGATTTGCAAACATTTTAGTACAATAGGTAATTAATTATAGGTTGCAACAATCAAATAATTTGACTGATTTACTAGACAGTTTTTTGCCTGTACAGAAAGAATGGGCCAATTTTTGTAGAGACGTCTAGTTTTCAAATTAATCAAGATCAGTCATTGATTTTAATATCCTTTCCTTTATTAAATTGATAAGTTGAAAAAAAACGTAAATGGAAGCTTAAGATCAAATAAATATTCAATTACTCTCGTCGTTAAAAAATGTTGAAAATTTTTTTTAAAAATAATGAAATAAATAAATGTGAAAAACATATCAATTTAGACATATTTTTATGCGGGTCTTTGCTTAAGATAAAAATTTACGAATTTTTTTTTTCAAATTATTTCGAAGCACACACACATTTTTTGGATTTGATATCCTAAATACCTTCTCGTACCTAATGATTTATTTTATTTTAACTAAAATTATATACATAAATAAAAACAAGATAATAAATTAAAATTTTATTATAGTTTATCTTGAAGGCATTATTTTTATTTTCATTCAAAAAATAAAATGTTTAACGATTTGTTGAATATTAAATTACAAAAAAATGAAGTTTCAGTTACTAAGAGTTGCGTTTTTTTAGACATTAGTTTTTGAATATGAGGATATACATAAAATTCAAGTTAGGATTAAGTTCGTTATGTGTTATTTTCGATTCTCAAAGCTGAGAGAATGAATAAATAAACACTGGTAATCATTTTTATCAACGATACAAAATGAAAAATAATGATAATGAAAGAAACACAAGTCTCATTATTTAATATCATGATTTAGAGTTTATAATAAAAATCAAAAACTGTGTGTGCACCATGTTTTCAGAATATTTTAAATGAACGCATAGTTTTTGACCGTGAATTTTGAATGTATTTAGTTAAAATTAAAGCAAAATGGTAAAGTGCTTTAAAGTTTTCTGAAGTCTTTAAGTTACCTGTTTTAAAGAAAACACTTAAATGAAATTACGGTAGAGAAAAAATGTTCTATTATTATACTTAAAAGAATATCTTTTGTTTTTGTAAATTATCAAGTTGTTTATTAAATTTTTTCCATTTATAAAATTTACGAATAAAATATAAAATGCAAAATCTAAAACTGTCAAATATAATGAAAACTTTTATAAAAGTAAATGACTAACACCTTTAATCAAATCATATAACAAAAAATAAATTTCTCTTGTAAAATAAATACATTAATCATTAAAATAACGTAGAAAAGGCAATGGAAATAAGTTTATTTGCTCCTTTTCTTGATCAACTGGGAAAACTCTTAGTTATATAAGAAAGAATAAATAAGATTTGTTTTTTGATGGAAGTTTGACAGTTATAAAATTTAATTCGTAAATAATTAATTAATACAGCGTCAACCCATTGATGAAAGTGATAACATATAATTTCTATAATTGTAAGCGAAAATTTGGGGAAATACCTTCTGGAGCTCATATAAAAATAAAAATTTAGTAAAGGTGTAAGAAACTAACACAAATATTTGAAAAATAATTTTGCAAAAACTGAAAATATTTTTTCAGGTGCAGAAATTAATAACAAGCAACTAAGGAAATATTAATTCATATCTTTTATTAGATTCGCACGCACACATAGAGGTTCTGTCGAGCCATGGACTGAGCCTTAAGTTTAATGAGTTTGAATACTGGAAAAATAATTTTCTGGATACCATCTGATAGCCGTAGTTCAGCTCAACATCTCAAAAATGGGGCACATATAGAAGATAAAATTAGTTTATTCTATGAAAAGTAAACATCTTTCACCAGCACAAAGTACATTTTCAATGAATCCTGTCCTATAATATCGCCGGAAATGATTTGGCCGACATTTTTGCAAAAGAGGAACCAGAACATCCTGTTCTTTTCACCTTAGCGCTCATATATTGAGAGTTAATATCGAGGCAAAAGGTTCAAAGCAAAGAAAAATAGTTAATACCTTAGTTTCATAACTGGTATAAAGGTAAAAGACTAGGACTTTCTCTGTTACTCCTTTATGTCAAGTAGAACAACACATGCCTGTTCTGAATAGTCAGTAGACATTTGAAAGTCTCACATATTCTGGAAATAGCAAGAAGTTCCTTCTTTCCTCTAAATGCCGGCAAGAACAAGCGTCACCCCAGCACATTTCGTATACTGCCTTGGACTGAGCTATGAGGATATCCATAATTCTCCACTTCTAGTATCGGATTTCATTAAAGTCACGGTTTTATTGATTTGGTGTGACTGAAACAGTTAATGAGTGAAATTAAATACAACAGCAATATATTTTTCTTCATCCTCAGTAGCTCAGCCTAGATGACAATTAAAAAAAAATAGGGGGGGGGGGGATCGCTATTAGGCTGCATTTTTAAAATCTAGATTGGGGAAGTGGTTACATAAGAAACTTTATAGTAAGCTTAAAACAGCGTTAATTACAGTTTAAATTAATTACAACCGCTATAGAGTTAAAATTTCAAAACGAAACAGCCACTGTGTTAATCAAATCAGAGACCAACATCTTGATATAAATTTCTACTTATGCATTTTACTCCATCGCAACAACTTTTATTTCAATTCAGGACAAAAGTTCATGTACATAGAATAAGGATTTTATTTATATTGATTCAATTATTTTTAGAAATCTTGAGATTCTCGAGCTCTTTTTCCAGCTTATGATTTTTTTACAGTGTATACGTACTGAAATACATTTCCCCCGCGTTTTAATATATTGTGATATTTTCGTATTCTACCTTCGCACACGATATTTGTATGAAAAAAATTACACCTGTTTATAAGCCGATTTGTCAAATCATTATTTTTAATTCATATTAATGTCTAACTGCACATTTTTAATGAGGGCGTGGTCGCTAGGTTGTTTAAGATATCGTTCTTATTATTGGAAGGTAATGAATTCCAGTTCTGACTCACCAAATGATCTATTTTTTTTAGTAAAGAAGCTGGGTTACGGTGAATAAGTAGTGGTGGCAATGTCCTCCAAGTGAAACGATAGATCTGGGGGTGGTAGGTTAAGTATTTTGGTGTCTTCTGCCTGATTCTTGCTTCTAAATTACGAAGATTCCCATTTGGCTGCTTTCACTAACAAGTATAACCCAAAGCTGGGCTAGAAACTGGGAAATTTGTTGTTACAGCAATAACCGTTTTTTTCTGTTACATGAATTATAAATCTACATACATTTGAAATGGTACAAAGAAAAAATCCAGATTTGATGAATTCATACATGTTTAAGTTAATTTAAATTGTTGGAATTCTCCTTTAACTTAATTTTTAAGCGAAAGAACTGACCTTAGAAAATGTAATTTTTAGAAAGAAATCCCGGTTTTACCAAAAGAAAAATTAATAAAATGAATTATATATAAAAGCAACTAATACTCAAAAAGCAAGGAAAATAAACTGAGTCTACTAAATTTAGGCAACTAGATTTCAAGGGAAGAATTAACAATAGAATGAGAAAAAAATCATTCATGCATTAAGTGGATTATTTCTCTTTATTTCACAAGCCGTTCTATTTAGAAAGAAAAAAAAAATTATAATCTTATAATCTAACTAAAGAAATAATTCATCATAATCCATATATCAAAGTTTAAATTATTATATTATGGAATTCTCGTAAAACATTGAAACCAATAAGTTTTTTTGAAATTATTAAATTTTGGAAAAATACTAATATTTGCATAATTTAATTAATGCTAGGGATACAGTAAATATCTATTAGAAAATTAATAATTTAAGACAGTATTTTTTAAATAGAAAACACTCCAGTTATTGTTCATATATTTTAACTAAAAAATCTTGATATACATTATTCATCTTCTTAGAAAAAAACTGTTTAAATTAATGCATACTTATACAATTTTCAATAAAATAGTATTTTGATTATAAAATCATTTTATACATATTCTTAATTTAAGTATGTGATAGTGTGTTTAAGAATGTTTTATGTATTTTTTAAATACTATATATATATTTTTTTTCAATAATATGCTCGTAATAATGAAATTTTTATAAGTATTTAAAAATTTTTTAAATAACATATTTATAACATACATATACAAAATTCAAATTGGTGTCTAACAAGATTATTTAAGTTATCTGACAATGTTATTTATATTTTTAGTATAACAAAACAGCTTTATTTGGTTAAAATTGGTACCAAAAAATTTATTTGGAAGAAGAAATTTTAAACTATAAGTCTTAAGCCACATAATTCTAGTTAGAGACAATTTTAAAGACAATGATATGAAGTATGATGTAACTAACAAAAATCTCGATATTTATGATTACATATTTTTATAAATTAAAAATAATACACTTGAAAAAAATATTTCAATATTGGAAAACAATATCGAAATTCTGTTTAATTTTTCATAAATATATTTCAATACTACATTAGAAATAGGTATACCTTTGATATAATTGTAAATTTATAATTTTAAAAATCATATTTTGTACCTTATTGGAGTTAAGCATCCTTACCTCCTTAAACTTTTATAGGAATATTCTTTACTGTCTGCATATAATTCATTCACAACACAAAATGTTTGGCAAATTTCATTTGACACTGAAGATTTTAATAGATTTTTCTTCTCAAAATTAAATATATTTTAAAATTTCTTAGACATTCTATTTTACTAAAATTTATAATCTTTTTCTGATAGATGCCTTATTCACTAAAATTTTTCAAATGTTTTCTTCGGGAATTCTTTGAAATGTCAATCAAGTTCTTATCATTCTTCTAGCCCGTAGCATTCAACTTTTTTTTTCTTTAAGTAAACCCTTATCAAGTATTTTGTTTGAATAAATTGCAAGTCATTTGTCACAAAAAAAGGAGACTAATGAAAAAAAAAAGATGAATTTTCCGGAGTGATAAATTATTTAGGTGATGATTTACCGGGGTTGTTGCTAGACTATATATATATATATATATATATATATATATATATATATATATATATATATATATATATATATATATATATATATATATATATATAGCATAATAGAAATTTTTAGTATAATAAGTATGTATATATTATATATGTGGATTATATATGTAACCTCTACAAAATTATATGAAATCATTGTTTTTCAAATGCCATGTAATTAGCAACAATCGAATAAAATTATTTTTAGAATAAAAATATTCTAAATATTTAAAAAGGAAAAATGCCCTAGCTTTAGTAAGTAGCGAGTAAGCGAGAATGAAATACTGTCTATAACGGGATTAATGAAAAATGATGAATTTTCCATATTGACATAAAATAAATTATCCAGATGATGATTTACAAGGTTCTGCTGTATATATATATATATATATATATATATATATATATATATATATATATATATATATATATATATATATATATATAATATATATATATATATATATATATATATATATATATACTATTTATATGCACACACATATGGTTTTTGCATATAAATAAAACAAAGTAAAATCTTTAGAAATTTTCTCAGCATAATTAATATCTATATATATATTCTGTATATATGAAATCTTTGTTTGTACAGCAGCAATAGAATAAGTTATATTTAAACAAGAAAATGTTTGTGCTACATACATATATGCATTTTATAAATGAACGCAGAAGTATATAAACATATAAAATAAAAATAATAATATCGCATAATAAATTAGAAGACTTACGTGTTCTAAGCATTTAATGACACCACCAAAAGCATAAATAAAGCATTTCTTCCTTTCAAGCTATCTTTAGGAAAACCTGTTTCCTAGAAACACCTCGAAAGTAATAAAAACAAACATAATAATAATAAAAAAAAACCCTTCTACGCGTTAAGTTTCCTTTATTAGCTTGGCTGTTTCCTTTTCACGTGCTGCTGTTGATAGCCTTGCTTTAATTAGGAACCCGCATTGAAAAAAAAGGAAAGAAAAACGCGCTTCAGAGCTCTTAGAAGGGACCGAACTTCCTTCAAAAAGAAAAGAAAATATCGTAATCAAGGTCAGTTAGCGATATTCACTCCTGAATTGAATCAGTATAAAAAATAAATAAGTGTTACGGCGAGAGGATAATCCAGCTGTCAGAATGTTATTAAAATAAAGGACAGTAGACTGGTTTCCCAGAGGAGATAATTAATTGCTATGATGAAAAAAGCACGTGTATAGCAACGTGTGCAATATGTGATAAGTTAATAAAGTAATTATCAATGGCAGACGTATTGCGGAAGGAAAAATTAAAAATCATATGGAATGTATAAAGTACTTCTTGAAAATATTAGATCAATCAGAGCTAATCAATATTCATAAGGAAAGTACGTAGTCTTCCTATATTGAAATCACACAGTAGTCCAATGAAGACAAACATTGTGCATTGTCTGTTTACTTTAGGGGGAAAATAAACGCGCCCGAAAGAGAGTGTATCGTAATTTTTAGAATCGCATTTTTTTTTATCATAGAATATAATTTTTTTTTAAATAACAGGGTTTATTACTACTTAGCAGCATATTATTCAAAACCAAATTTTATCACTCAATAAAAATCTTACAGAAAAAAGAATAGAAAGTAAAAACCAATTTGGTTATTTAATTATCTATTTTTTTAAGCTAATTGTGTGATGCCAGAACAAATATAAAATAAATATTTTCTTAAGCGAAGAATGTTTCTATGAAAGGTAATATTAGTCAAACACATCAAGAATTGGTGTAAAACAATTAAATTACAAGTTTTCCTAAATTAAGTAAAATTTTTCTAAATTAAAGCAAATTCTATTACATTTTTTAAAATAAAGCTATTTTTTCTGAAATCTTCATAAGGAAATTTTTTTATATCATTCTCCAAGCTTTTCATCAAATTAAAATAGCTGAGATATCAAAAAATTCTCTTTCAAGAATCTATTGCAGAAAGAATTAATTTTAAATTGGAAAAAAAAAAATCATGAAATTATTATTTATGAATTGTTTTCTTACAGATTTGAATTTATTTTCTGAAATTGTTATCTTCAATTTAGAATTGAGTATATATGGAATTAAATGTTGGAGTAGCAATTTTATGGAATTCTTCAAAATATTTTAAATTACAACTTGACTTTTTATTCATTTCATCAAATTTTTAAAACAGAATCATTTTGTATAGCGATTAGAAACCAACTAACTAAATCAATTCTAATCAAAAATTCATTTTAATCAACAAAATCAAAAATGAATTTTTTATTTTATTGAAATCCCATCTTTCGGCCCTAGCAAAATTGAGTAATAGTATAATAAACTATTTGTATTTACGTATTTCGTTGCAAAATTGAAGGCGGGAAAATTAAGCCTATAAACAATAAATAAAAAAGGCACTTTTGGGAGAAAATAAAGTCGATTGTAATATTGAAGGTATCATCTGCTACGCCTGCATGTCTATTTAAGAATGCCCTTTGACTGTTCTTCAAATGATTATCCACCAAATTTAGTTCTGAAATTTATTCTCCAAAATTAGTTATTAAATTCATTAATAGATGGCACGAGAAAAATACGAGTTATAAGGAAATACGAGGATTACTCTGAAATTTTTGAGATACACGTAGACGAGAATTTGCAAAATAAAAATAATGGTTTAATTTTAAAATACAAAGTATTTTAACACAGAAGACTATTTTTTACTGACTTATTTCAACTTGTTTAGCGTAGAATACATTTTAAACAGAAGAGAAAATGGATTTGACGCGAGAACATTTTCTACGATTTTAAAGTAGGATTAAATCAAGAAAAATACGTTCAACGCTTGCAATTAGCATTTGGAAATGAATCTCCAGCTCGTGCTACTGTATTCAGATGGTTTAGAGAATTTAGAAGAGGTCGCAATTTTCTTCAGGATGAAGAACACACAGGAAGACCGCCATAGGCAGTAATCCCGGATAATGTGTCTGCCATACGAAAAATGTTAATGGATGATAATTGCTGTACTTATCAAATGATACAGAAGGAACTTAACATTGGATCCGCAGCCATACACAAAATCATTCATGAAGAATTACATATGAAAAAAGTAGTCTGCCGTTGAGTTCCCCATAATCTAACCGAGCACCAAAACGAAGAGTGTGTTGGAATGAGTAAAGAAATTCTGAAATTGCTAAATGATGGTGGCCACCGCATCATTTCTAAAATTGTAACAGGTGAAACATACATACCGTTTTTTGACGTTCCAACACGTCAAGAAAGCAAAGTATGGGTCTTTGAAGATGATCCCACGCCGACAATGGTGATAAAAACAACGCGCACTGAAAAAAGTGATGTATGCCATTTTCTTCAGAAGTACGAGATTGGTCAAAGCCATCAAGTTGGAAGGGCTGAAGACAGTAACAGCAAATTTGTATACCACTAAATGTCTTCCAGAAATTCTACAAGAACTGAATGTTAGCGGATAATGCTTTACAATGGCAATGTATCTTCACATACAGCCGGATTAACAGTTGAGTTTCTTAAACAAAAACAAATTAAAGTTATTGAACATCCGCCGTATTCACCTGATCTAGCTATGTGCGACTTTTGGTTATTCTTTAATCTAAAAAAGAACTTACGTAGACGTCGTTTTCATTCAGAAGAAGAGATAGATGTGGCTATAAATGCAATTTTTCCATCTATTCCCAGAAATGAATGGCTTGAGGCATTTAATCTGTGGAAAATTCGTCTACAAAAGTGCATTGATGCTGGAGGAGACTACTTTGAACACACCTAAAATTTTGTAAGTATAACTTTAAAAACCTAGTTGTATATCAGAGTGACCCTCATACTACACTTTGTTACTGTACTACACTTTGAATAGCATTTTGCTTAATACGTTCTTTCAGAATTATGGAGATAATGTTGAGAATTTACCTCTTACAATAACAGATAATTTTTGATTTATTTTTTCTCTTAAGATTTATAATTCAAAATCTAGACTAGTTGATCTAAAGTGATGTGTGCTGTGTCCAAATGATTTTAATGTTAATAAGAAATCAGCAAATAATTAATATTTTGTTATGAAAATTTTTACGAAAAGGTATGTCAATAATCACCATTCTTAAAGCATCTATTACCTTAACGCCATAAAAGTTTTTTTTTATAACTATTAAATATATGACTAAAATGATTGCGGTTTTTGGTCCGTCACATTGCACAGACAAGTAGTTTAAGGGCAAACTACACTCACAATATCACGCTCCACTGACATCAGCAACATTAATTTCTTAGACAAACAGATCTGGGCAATGCACGAATGTAGATCCAATTAAAGTTTATAAGACGTTTATGACGACTATATTACCACCGCAAAATATTTGATGATGAGGTATATTTTATTTTTGATGATCTTATGAACAAGCAAAGCTAGAATATTTGGGGGGGATGAAATAACTTTATATTCCTGATACATTGAGTAAAAGTAAAAGTTTGGATAGCGTAAGTCTTGGATTTTCGTCAAAGGACAGCTTGAATAATATTTTCAAGTAAAAAACGATTACTTCAAAATTCCCCGATAAAATTTTTATAAATGGACTGAAAAAAATTTCAAAATAAATGAAATTTGTTATTTTTGGTACACATTTTCTTTCAGGGTTAGAGGATTGTCACTTTTTACAAAGGGCTCTGTTTATGGAATCGATTTACTACCACAAATCTGAGATGTTGTCTAAGGACCAAATTAATTTCTAGTAATTTAACAACAAATATTTGAAAATTATTTTGGCATGCAATATTTTTATAGTTTTTTGACACGGGAAGTGAACAGAAAACGCTGTTGTAAAGCATTTTAATATTCAACGGAAACATTTTCTTCCGGAAGTACTCTCAGAGATAAAGGGGGTTTCCCACGCGTCGCAAGAGAGGAAACCCGAAAAATTCCAAGAGCATTTGTAGGGCAGAAGCAAAATATCCTCTTCCCGTTGTTTAACAGCGGCTAAGATCGAACTCAGGACCTTTCATGTTGATGAACATCATCTTATTATCAGGACACAATGAGATTATACTATTTTATGGGAAAGACTTATTTATTTTAGAATTGTTTAACATGCACTCTTAATGAAATTGGTTTACCCTTGGCTTAAGAATTGAGTTTCATTAATTTGAATAGTTAAAATGAAGGTTGTATTCCGTTCGTCAGAAACGAAAGCTTGCAGCATTTTACTCTGCTTTATTCGAGTCATTTCGACAGATTTTACACTATACATCCGATAAAAAATTAAATAATAAAAATATGAAGTTTTCATTTAAAAAAATAAATACAAATTACAGCTAAAATAAAAATATTTAAATCCCATAAATCTCGAAGCAAATACGGAAATCGCACGGTAAATGAAAGGTGGACAAATGTCAAAATAGAATGGACGTATTTATATAATTAAATATTTTTATTTTTTTTCCTAATATGAAAAATATAAAAATATTATTAAAGTTTCTTGAATTTTCATAATAAGAAAATTAAGAAATTTATAGTTAAAAAATTGTGCAAAAGTCAACATTTAAGTTCACTAACTTCAATTTTAATTTCACAACGTCACTGGCAAATAAGTTGATTTCTTCACAATAAATGCAGAAAATAAATTGCGGAAAACCACGATGTTAGCTTGTGCAATCACGGTTTCATAATAACATCCTGGAATTCACAAATGCTTTGTTCACTAAATATAGTCGTTAAACGCATGAAAACGTGGCATTTCGTTCTCTATCATTGTTAAAATCAATTTCACGCAAGTTTGTTTTTCAATAAAATTAAAGCAATTAACTTATTTTAAAATACAACATATACATTTAAACGCTATTCACGTAATTGAAGTTTTAGATCAAATTTCGGATATATTTTATTATTTTTATAGTTCTCATTTTTTTGTGCAATTTAACAAATAATGCATACGATTTGTGCAAAATTAAGCAGTTGAAAAAATTGTGTCTAATTATATAGCAGTAAATTATATGTTTCTTTAAAATGCCCTGCGACTAAGATATCCCCTTTTAGTATTACGAGGGGCGGAATGAGGACACCTTATATAATGAGGCGCCCAGTGGGACTGCCAGCTCATCCTTGAAAGGGAATCTGCTATTTGGTTCAACAGTTCGTGGGTTCGAATCGCACCTTGGGCAGTGAAGTTTGTAGTGGTTCGGAATCCCTTGTAAACTGTAGGTTCTGATATTAGCTCTCGTGTGAAAAAAATGACTGTTGTGAGACAAAGTAACTGAAAGTAGATCCTTGTAATTTAGATGGAAGGACAAAGCAGAAGACCCCCAAACATGGCCTGTCACCTCCAGAGTTATTATTTCACATGGAGGCATTGAGACCATGACATATTTCTTCGTGTTGCTAATGATACCAGTTGCCATTAGCAATACGAAGGATCTTCGATTGAGTGGAATTCGAACTCACCTACCCATAATGAGTGCCCTAACCAACCAGATCTCTGCAGCTCCACAAATTGTATAATTAAGACAAAAACACAATTACAAGAAATTCACGAGGATATTTTTCGTTATAAATGCATTATGAATTTATTACAAAGGATAAACAAACAAAAAGATGTAATACATACCATTTTAAAAACTTAGACTCAGGAAAAATGTTTTCAGATATTCTTGAATAATTCATTTAGTAAATAAACTTATCGAAAAACATAAATGCGGAGAAAAATTTACAATATTTTTCACAATGAAATATGATTTAGAGAAACATAATATTAAGAGTATTATGAAGAGAACTTATTAGAAACTATATTACATACATTGTCCGACATTGAAAATGCAACCCCAAGAAGGAGTGGCTAAAAATTACAAGAATTTCAGGGTAGGCGCATCTTACCGAGTTATGCAAATGATGTGAAATGCGTAGGTCTCCAGCGCACGCAGGGTAAGATATAAGGTGAGGAATCGGCAGAGTGGGTAATATTTGCATCGTTATTGATACTTGGAAAATAATCGTTGAAACTTTGTTCTTGTCACAAAGGGTGCTTGTAATTCCGGAGAATGCTAGGGCATCGTCCATGGATTCAGTTCAAAAAGACAGATATATGAGTGGCATGATAATCGGACTGAAAAGTTAGTCCTTACGGCAAATCGCAGCTGATAGATACCTGGACGCATCCACGGTGCATCAGTGTGGCGAAGATGGTTTGAACAAGGAACTATCGAACGTTTGCAGGGTGCCGGTGTTGCCAAAATGACACCAGCACGCTTAGATCGACGTGTCCGATAAGAGGCGGCCACGTAAAGCACGCCAATCGAAATCTTGCAGCATGTGCAAGATTCCTTGTACTTTCATATCCAGCAGAACTCTTTGCCATCGATTGGTTGCTAGTAGTTTACGCTCATGACGTCCGTTAAGAAGACTGCCATTGACCCCACAGCATAGACGCCTGGAATGGTACCGGATTAAGGCGATATGAACGACAGATTGGCACAGGATCGTCTTCTCAGATTAATCACGTTTGTTTCTTCAGTGATAGTTATGGCGTAAGTAGTTGACTTCGTCGTAGAGACATCCACGTGGAGACACATCCAATCCTGCAGCAACTGTGGAAATCCCCAGTGCACGACAACGTGGCATCATGGTTTGGGAAGCTATTGCGTGCAATTTCAGGTCGTATTCATGGTACTATGATACGCCAACGTTACGTATATGATTGCTGTATTCGGGAACACTCACTTACATTCATGAGGTGTCCAATAGCTCTTATCAACAGGATAACGCCCGATTGCACATGGCTCGCATCAGCCAACATGTCCTGCAAGGTGTACAGTTGCTTCCCTACCCACCGTACCCGCTAGATCTCTCATCAAATGAACATGTCTGGGATATGATTGGATGCCATTTGCAGACCTTACTGCAGCCTCATTCAGAAGACTCTCTCAGCAAATAGTTGACAAGGAAGGGAGACCCATTCCTTAAGATGCCATCCTTACTCTCATTGACTCGTGATTAGACATGTTGTGCTTCAGGTATTGTCGTCCACGGTGGTCCTACATCCTACTGACTAGATTCTGTCCTCGCTCTCTATTATACATATAGTTTCGAATTACAATTAACTTTTTGTTCGATGCTCTCTCCGTTTATCAAGTTTCGTTACTCTGACAACTCTTCTTGGTGTTAAATTTTCAATGTCAAACAGTGTATGTAAGATAAATTTTTAAAAAAACGCAGAGATGGTTTGTGATTATCAAAATATATTTAATTTTAATTATCAAAATTAATTATAATTGGATATACAGATTTTGAATTTGTCTCTACTATGTATTACACAATAAGGCACAAATCTGATCTTTGATTTCACAGTTTATGGGATTGAATCCAATACTGGAGATAACGTTTGGAATCCATTTTAAGATCTGAGCTGGTATGAGGTTTCGCAGGCAAAAAAAGACCACAGTCAGACAAATAAATAAATACCCAATTTTGTGCATGCAAATATGCTGTTCATTACATAATCTTACACTTTTGTACGCATTGTGCTATCTTTTCAGGAAATATTTTTGGAATTTTGTGCAGATCTTACTTTTAAACGTATTTTATGTAAGATCAGCAAATGAGAATTCACTTTCCTCACTAGGTTATTGGAAAAAAGTGGAAATAAATCATTCAATTCCTATTTTTCAGCAGTGGTGAGGATTGAATTTAGGACCCTTTACTCCATGAACATTGTTTCATCGAAATTACACTGAACCCCTTGTATGTTAATTTTATTTTTAGTGAAAGAAGAACTACAAATAAAATAAATTCATATCTAATTTGATTTGATTTGATGTAGAATAGAGAAATTGAATTATTCACGAGTCTATCACAGAAATGGTGATATTTCAATTAATTTTGTGCACATGAAAAATCAAACTTCTTGTAAATTATTAGCCTATTATTATTTTAAGTTTTTCGTGACGTCAAGAACGAAGAATATTTTATTCTTCTCTTTTTATCAAAAATATTGAATTTTTTAAGATTTTATCTTGAAAAAATTAGTTATCTAAAAATTCGTTCAAAAATTTCACAATGTCTGCTACTTTCTGTTCAGCAATGGTAAGGATAGAATTTCGGAGCTCGTAGAGCTATAAAACCATGCAGCATTTTCATTTATCATTAAAATTATTTTAATGAATATAAATGAAAGGGAATAAAACAAAAATTTGATTCGATATATAGATGCGTTTAACAAAAATTTGATTTGATATATAAGAAAATGTATAAATTCTGTTTCCGTGAAAAGTCAAAATATTTTACAAACCATAAGTCCAACATTACAAATTTTTCATTTATTTATCAAAAAGAAGAAACAAACGACCTACTTCTTCATTCATAAATGGAAGTCTTTGTTACATTGTTCAGTAAAAAATATGTATTGTGAGAAAGCAACCAGAAAATTTTCTCACAAATTTTCAACACAAAGTATCAATCTTTTAATTTCTCAATGACTTGAAATGACAACAGTGATCTTGCCGATAACAGAGAAAATTAAACGCGTAACCTTTTATATTATATAAAAATTATGATATCATCACTGAATCATGCGCGATCACGAATGCATTCTTTTAATTTTTTTAATTGACACACGAAAAAAAAAGATAGAATTAAAACATGCGATTTGATGTATAATTAGTTATATTTGACAAATGGTAAAAATAGACGACCCATGGGAGACAAGTTAGCGTCCGTAGCTTAGAAGCAGTAGGTACCGTGTTCGAATCCTGGTTAGGGCATGGATAATTCTTTCTCTTTGTGTTTGTCATTCTTTATCACATCACTTTCGGGACGAAGATGGGGCAGAGGTGCCGTATAATCTATGATGCCGAATTCTGAGATTGGTGATTTTTTGGCGGATTTTCTTATGTATCTATCAACCTCGTTTTTATTATGTCATACATATGGAGATCTATAAGAATTATGCAGAAAGTTATACTTTGGTAACCCTAGTATTTACGTCATCGCGCACGTCACGATTCGTCATCTTGGCAACATTTCTTCATCGCCAAAAAATTCAGAATTTGGAATTATGGATTATGCGGCTCGTGTGCTGAAGATGGCACACGCACTGGGTACCCAACTATATGAGATGCCAACACTTCGCCCATTTTAGAAATGAATAGGGAAAGGCCTGAGAGCAACCGGGCATTGGAAAAAATGATGAAAAGATACGATTTGGTATATAACTAGTTATATTTGATATGATTGGGTCTAAATAAAATGGATTTTTAAAATGTTTCGGAACGCTTTTTTCATCGTTTCAAGAGCAAAATTTTGTCAAACCACGGCACGATTTAGCCTAATTAGGTACAGTGGCAAAAATTTCTTTGCTTTCTCCTGCTTTACAACAAACTATCGATTCGATATGGAAAACGATTCTATTTAATTGACAACGTAAAATGAATTTTACATTCGATTTGAGGGCGCCTCTGATGTGGGAGCACGGGGCAACACCCCAGTATGACCCTGCCTTAATCAGTATTTGTGTCAAAAACTTTGCAATTCTAAATTACGGTAATGTGATGACGTCAACATCTGAGCTGGGGCTTTCTTCACCCTTGTTAGTAGAAGGTTTATTGAATTTTAAAGATTTTAAAGCATGTATGGACACTCTTACATGCTTTAAAATCTTATAGTGACAATATGGGGGAAATGGGTATTAAACAATTAGTTTCCATGTATGAAAATGAATCAGTATCTCTTTATTTTAATTTGCTATCCCAAAAGATAAAAAGTTTTATTTTATGAGCGACAAATTTTTACTGTGCAGAAGCTTCATCACTCCACGTAACACAACAATGAGCATTGAAATGATGATAAAAATAATGCTAACACTCAATTTTTTTCCACTACCATTTCAATCACCTCTAAGGAATTTAACTATGCTGCTCTTAACATGTAAATAATTTCTATATTAAATAATTTTGTATTAAATTATTTCAATATAAATAATATATTAAAAATTAATATTCTTCGAATCTAAAAATTCATAGTTATAATGAAGTTTTACTATAAATCAACGTCGCATGGAACTTTCAAAATTTATTCGTGATGTAATCTAACTTTTCACATAATTTCATAAAACATTTTATACTTTATAAACAAATTCCATATTCACATGTAAAAGAAACCGGAAAACTTACTTAAGATATTGTATAACTGTGTGTTTAACTGTACCTCAACATTATTAAAATTCAATTTTTTATCACTAGTTTTTCATATCAACTTATTTTAAGCCAAATGGAAAGGCAATTCCCGTGAAATATTTTTGTTTTTAAAGATTTTAAGCATTAAAAGGAATTTTTCTAATTTTATTAAAATTTTTTTCTTTTAGGATATCATTGATTTTTTAATTTAATTAACGAATTTATATTCTTTGTATTATTTCTTAACAGTAAACGCAAACAAATTGAAATATTCTCGAGAAAAACTAAATGCTATTAGTGTAAGAATTCTCAGGAGGCAAACTTATCTTGGAAATAGGAGAGATACTTGAAGAGATACTTCACAAGTTTTGAAAGATAAGGCATTTTTTATTCTTATCAAATCATTCTACACCAACAGTAAACAAAAAATGTCTGAGTTCATATAGTGATGATAGCATGATAAGCAACATTTTTGCTTATCTTATCTAATTAATTTTTTTTAAGCTTAAGAGTGATTACTTTTATTTGCAAATCATACTGACGTATATCCATTTGTTACATATGAGAAACAAGCTGACATCGTTAATTATATATTCATAATTTTTTCTTATTAAATTACTAAAATAAGACTTTACACACAAAAAAGTAAACGCTTTAAAATGATATGAAGAGGTATGAGAAAGGGTTGAATATCTATAATTTATATTAATTTAGTTCATTTCAATGCATTTCATTTTTGTTTAGCGATTTTTGTCAACAGAAGCTATTTAACACTGCCAACCGCTTCTTAAATTTTGAATCACTATCAAGCGACGAGATCAACAACTGAGTTATCCTCTTCCTTGCCAATGAATGTCATTATCATCAATTAACAGTCGCTGTGCAAATATGCATAATAGATGATAATGACATGTAGTGGTGTTCATAAAAATTCTAGATTTGCAAGTTTTGACACATAATCTTTGATAATTAAATTTTTTTGCATTATTTAAAATGACACCAGTAACTTATAAAAATTTTTCTTATAGAAATACGTTATCAAAATTTTCAGCAATAGTTATTTAATGAGGAAAGAGGCTGAGTCAGTAGCCTGGTGGGGAAAAAGACATAGCTATTTTGGACAAGAAGTAATGAGTTCGATACCTGAATCAAAAGAAGACCGTCGTATTTAGAGGATCTATGGACATGAAAAGCTCTGTAGTGTCCAAAATAGTGGTGTAGTATGGAGTGTTGGGTGCCAGCTCAAGTGTTGACTATGTCCACTGAAGGTGGTTTGGGAAGATTTAGCAGTATTTATTACATGTGATTGACGAATTAGGCAACAGGAAACGCATTGTAATCGATCTTTATGTTATCTTTTTGGATACAATTGTGCTCGAAATATCACGAATTCAATACTTAATTCAAAATTGAATAATTAATGTGTTGAGGATATAAAGTTTTTTGGATCCAGTGTTGTGAGAATTTAAAAAGGAAATTGATAACTCAGACGTCAACCACGTCATTTCAGCGCGATTCAACGAGGTTGTTTACATTCAGCAACTCCAATCAATAGAAATAAACAATTGGAATTGAATGAATAAAGAATGTTGCCAAGCTATCTAATAATCAAAACATATAGTGTGCTTTAATTTAAAAAAAAAAATCATTTATTTTGTTTTCCTTCAAAACATTAATATGAATGCAAAACAGTTGTATGAAACAACTTTAAGCGGACATACGAGTACTTGAATATGTACAGACTATATTGCATATGGTTTGTTTGCTTGTCGCTCAACGGTCATTTTTTGCACACGAGGGCTAATTAGACTGGGACTTACGGCTTAAAGTGGATTCCGAACCCCTACAAACATCCATGCCCAAGGTGGGATTCAAACCCACGAACTGTTGAACCGAAGGCAAGAGCGCTAACCATTCGGCTACCAGCTCGGATTGCATATGGACCCAGAAGAGCAGACATATTATGATTCAAATATCTGCAATTCCGCTTACGATTAAAGACAATAACGCTTACATTTTTTTAGACCTTATTGCAGTTATACAGAAAGTACAATATAATAATAATAATAATAACAAATTAAAGTTGAGGATAAAATTATACAAATGAAAATAATAAGGAGATTTTATCATTTTATAATTTCATACTGAATAAAATGCAAGTTAACGAAGATAAAAAAAAAAATAATAAATAGAAAAATATGAATAAATATGCATACTTATATAATAGCATACTTCATATCAATATGGTAAAAAAAAAGAGTAAAAATTTTAATTTAATTTTAAATTTAATTTTTTTAACATTTAATTAACATTATTAACATTTTTTAGCATTTAACATTTAATTTTAAATGTTAAATGCCATTTGAAATTTGACGTTAAATTCATTTACAAATTCAGATTTATTTTTGTAATAATATATAGTTTTGTTATACATTACAATACATCCTCTTGAGCGTTTTTTAAATGTGACAGACATCTTTTTTAGTCACAATGTTATACAATTAAGTCGCTTTTTTAATAAAAATAAAAACAGTATCCAAAACAACTGAAAACATAGATAAAACATGTTCATATTAAAAAAGGCAGAAATCTTACCAAATTGAATTCTCTGAAGATCACACTTAAAAAACAAACAAACCCAAAGATACTATTAACAGAGATCCGACTTTAAGAGCATGCTACACACTTACTAATAAGAGTTGTTCTTTAAACCATAAAGATAGGAGACGCTTTGGTCTCACTCAAGCATGATAATTTCCGCGTTAAACCGGCATCAAAAAGTGCTACTATTGGCAGTTACAGAAATGCGTCATTTCCGGCCTTGACGAGCAGTGGCTTACATGGGTTCTTAATTTAGTTCACGTTTCGGTTTTTCTTTTGTATTATTTGAAATCGGTTTACCTCCATTTGATACATGATGGCAGAAAGTTATGATGCAAAGAGAAAAAAGAAATTCTCTTTCACTTTTCTTATTTTTATAAACTTCTGATAGTGACACAGTTTTTCATCTACATGATTTGTAAACGTTGAGTTAACGCTTGCCTTTCTGTTCATGAATATTTCTAGGGTCATACAGGTTCTCATATATCTTGTTTCAATGTTACTTCAGTTGAAAAATGTTTGCGTCAACAATTTATGAACAATATTTTATTTATGGACAATATTATATGCCATGTGTTAGCCTTGACAAAAAATTTAACTTCGGATTTTTTTTTTTTTTTTAATCTATGGGAAGGTGTATGCATTTCAGATAAATTAATAACATTTTCACTTCATTAAAACTCCGAATTTGATCATAAGCATGATTCTATGATTTTTAATAATTTTCATTTTTATATGAGATTATTTCTATAGAGGGATCCAATCTCAGAACAAACGTTTTTAATTAATGATAAATTTTTAAAAGAATCATATCAGTTTTCAATAGAAAAGAAGTATTAATTTTTGCATTATATCCCCTATGCAAATTAAAAATTAAATAACAATTTCATATTCCTCAATGGAATCGTGTTCTGATTTCAATATCAGTATTCCGCTAAAATAACACAAACATCGCATAACCCTTAAAAAACAACTTGCTAAAAGATACTATAATGTTTCTTCTACTGTATCTAAAGAAAATAGCTTTCCAGAAATTTATTTTTATCAACAGTGGTTTGTAATAGATGTTATACACATGTCGGAATCAAACTCCAAAATGCATACCAGTAAGATGAACATGTTGACAATACCAGCCTTCTGTTGTAAAATAGTGAAAAATTCGAACGTGAAACTCAGTGAGTCACATAGTGAGACTTCTCAACGGAAACTCTTGAAATACTTTTTAAGAAAAATCTGCCGTAATGATCTACAATATAAAGTTGACTACATCACAGAAGGGGTGTTCTGTTGACAAAGGCGTTGTTCTTATGACAACAAGATCGTGGATTCGACAATGGCTTTCTGAAAAGCCTACTGCTGATTATATATGACCAGCTATCGATTTCCTTTCAAGAAGTCATTTAAAAATCTCAAGATGTTACATTGAACGTGTTTTAGAGTGTGTCTTAGTCTTCACACGAGGAATGCATTTCAGAGTGTGCCCTAGATCATCAGCAATAGCACTTTGTTTAATATGAGTTCAATGAAAACGCGTAATTGTAAACACGCATCAAAGATCAAAGCATAAAAATTATCTAAAATAAGAGAATCCATGATTTAATATTAAAATTAAACTCTATATGAATATTTTCTATACAAATGTATGATTCAGAGCAGGGATACACAGTAGAAAATATTTGAAATGTTTCGTTTTTCGTGGCAATCAATGTAGAATTAAAACATTGAGATCCAAAATTAAAAATTTTTAATTTTATTACATATTGATTAAGCATTCCTTAATGTTATTTATTTATGTAAAAGTATAAACAAAAAGCATAAAATATTACAATTCATTTAATATGATTAAAATTTGTATATACTTTGTACAAATTATACACAAATTGCGCAGGCACTATGTATTTTATGTTTATTAAATGAAAATATAAACAACATAACATAACATAAGTATTTCTTCAATGAAGTTAAATAAAAGATTTAATGTGAATCTTGCCCTTGAACACACACAGGTTCTGAATATTGTAGTATTAAGTAGAGAGAGATGAAAAATTACGTAGAGTGCCACTGAAAATTGTAACGCGTGCCAAATGTGGCACGCTTGTCGCAGGTTGCTGATGTCTAATTTAAAGCAAGGAAATGCTTCAAAAATTCAATTAAAAATTCCTGTTTACAGAAAATAATTAATGTAAATAAACACGTTGGATAATTTTTGAAGGCAATATTCTTGAGCAAAAAACTAAACCTTTAATTTTTGCTAGAATACAGAGAGATCATATCATGATATGATGTTGATTTTGACAAGTTTAATAAACAGGATAACGCAGCACATTAGATAAGTTTTTGCAATAGTCTTACATTGTGATTTACAAATACTCTGTTTCATCGTTTGCAACATACTTCTTATTAAATTATTTTTTTTATATAATCCACTGCATAATAAATAATTTTGTGACATAAAAATTGTTCTTTATTAATTTTTTGTTTTGACATTGCTTAGAAGAATTTGTTTTAAGAAAGCAAGGGAGTTGATGCTTTGTTGTTATTGTGGCTTATGCTCCAGCTGTCTGACGAAGTCAGATGATTTTCATCAGATCGCTGACCTTAAGGAAGTTAAGGACAAGAAGGGAGAACGAATTTATCTCCTGCCTAATAAGTTCCAGAGAATCCAGGATGGCTCAGTAGAAGCTTACTGAGGTTGATATTTTAAGGAGGCTTCACAAAGATCTTTCCTCCCTCAAAATTTAAAAGACTCTTAGTATGATCGCTTGATAGTCTGGAAATTGTCGATAGAGAAATTTTGTCACAATTGAGTGCTGGGCCGCGGTTGATAGGTTGTTTAGGGTGTCGCCTCATTATCGGAAGGTAGTGAGTTCGAATCCTGGCCTACCAAAGATACGTTGTTTTCCCTAAAGGTGGCTGGGGCACGTTAAAACTGGGTGTGCTCAGAATGTTCTCCTACTGAAATGATACCTCTAATGGTGGCAGACCAAGTATTAGGGATGTTCTGCTTGGTCCCTGTTTCGAAATCACGATGACTACACCCGGCTACTTCTATCTAATTGGTAGAGGTCAACTCAGGGCTAGGTACAGGGAAGCATGCTGATACAACAACAACGGAGTGCAAAGGAGGAACCAGATTCTGTGACCACATACCAAGAATGGCTTGAAGGGATATTCCACTCTTTTGAAAATCCAGTATTGACAGTAGATTGATATTCTAAAAGAGTGTGGTTTGAAGAAGAAAAAATTGAGTGTAGTTGTAGCCCTCTTTGGCAAAGCTATTCGCTTTCTCGTGGCCGTATATGACGACATGCTGTGGGATCGACTGAAAATGAACATCGTGGGTCTCTGTAATAAGTCTGAATTTGGGAGAGATAGGAATACTTGTTTTGCCTCCAACGGTGATCCAATTGTGCATGTGTTGAAGAGAAGAGCGATTACTCGAAAGTATTCAGAGTTCTCCAAAGTTGGTTTCATGGAGAATAGTTTCAAGGCTCTGATCAGATGCAATTAATTCACTTTTGAATGGGAAATCAGGACTGTGGAGGCAGATCGACAATTATTTCCTGGTTTTTCAAATCAGATGCCACTACAAGCGTGATAATCTAGTCTACTGCCATCCTTATAAGTTTGAAGGGATTATCAGAGATCTCATTTATGATTTCCAAGACCAATTCCTTAAGATGAGCTGGGATTAAGTTATCCTTGTTGATCGAGAACTGTCTAAGCGGAAATGAACTCTGGGGAGTCTCTCTGAATAACTTAGACAAGATTTCAAGGAGCGTGGCTCAACATTATCATAAGGCAAATGCAAAAATTTAGCATAGATAAGACTGTGTTTTTCTTAAGTCTTTTATTTGAGCTCTTCACTTATTTAGGTTTTTACCTAAATTTTATTATATTGACAATAGCTAGAAATTTTGCTGAGGCACATTTGCCCTTTCTTCTAGCTTAAAGAGGTTGCACATTAGCCTCAGAGAGAACCGTTTCTCTAGGACAACTACTACTCAGTCCAGTTGTGATTCTAGGAACACCAAGTTGGACTCCCTAATTTGTTTAAGTTGGTGGCTGAGGTGAACAATAGACAGTCAATATGTATTCATGTTTTAATGGAGTTAATCATAGAGTTCAGTAAATTTGATTCAGTGAATAAATCTAGGGATATTAGAAATTTAGAAGCTGACTATTTCATCAAGTTTAGTATGCAACGCTTCGTACACAATGACCTCGATCAAATCCTGGTAAACATCTAAGGTTAATTAACCAAAATATTAGTTGTTATAACTCTGGTTGGAGTTACAAATTGGTATGAAATTTTAAACTAATTTTCTAAAACTTGATTAGAATTAAAATTTTTTATTACAATTTATCAACAATTGAATTTTATATTTAATAATTTCATTCATGTATTCAAATATTTGTTATAGGGGCTGGAGCAGAAAATTTCTTTCTTTCTATTTTATCTTCCTTCATCAAGGGATTCATGTAGAAATCTATTTAAAAATTTTAGTATCTAAATATTGCAGACACAGATTTTTCGTCTTAAATATATCTTTATATAAAAATGCCACATTCTCAATAGTGTTGAATAAATTAACAAAATTAAAGAGTGCAGAAATAAAATGTAGTATATTAAGGTTAAAATTAAGTTGTAGCTTCGGCAACACTATTCAACGGTAGAAAATACGTATATTATCTTAAAAACACACATATTTTCTCCTCAGAATTATTTCCCAAAATGAAATGCAGATACCTTTTATTATTTTTTGATATGCAATAGTTATTTATGATGTAACATATGAGACTATAATTACATAGATTTAAAATTTGCATCTTTTTTATATAGAGTTAGATATATTTTGATAAAGCATTCTGCATACATAATTTTAATGTTTAAAATATCACACCATAAAACTTGTGCTTTTGTATTCATCTCTATAAAAAAATAAGCCAAATGTTCTTGATAAAGTTACAAAAATGTACTAATTTCCAACTGTGTTTATTTAATTTTTTTTTAACATTTTAGTTTTGGTAATTTACTCTTGTTGGATTCTTCAAGTTTTCTAAACATCCTGAATTGTTAAAAAATACCTTATTTGTTCGGAAGAATTTATGAAATTAGTTTTAAATTTTAATTTGCAAAATGCACTTTGATAACTTTTTTGTAGCGAACTCTTGCATTTTAGACATTATTGATGGATTGTTCTCTATAGAAACACAACAAATGTTCACAGAATCACCCTCTTGTTTCATCCTTCAAGTTGGATTTTCGTTAATAGAGAATACGCCAACCAAAAATAATGTTTTTCATTCAAACAATAAATATGTATCAAATGAGCTTTGAATTTTCTTGTACTTATTTTTCTTATAAGAAGTTCGACTTGTTTTTAAGACACCATAAAAAGTGTACTCGAGTCAAGCAACTGCCTTTTTCTGAAAAATTCATATCATATTAGCTTCAGAGATATCGCTTTTAGAAATTTTTTTTGCTGTGAACTCTTATTATTTTAAAGACATTACAGAAAATGTTGTTTTATATACAAACAAAATGTATTTCAAATAAAATTTTAATCTATCTTTTAAACTGTACTTATATTCTTCTTCTTGTAGTGTACATTTCTTGGATGCTGTATACAATAGATAGTGTTGTTCTTAATTAAAGCTACAAATGCGTATCAAATAAGCTTCGAATTTCATCCTATGTTTACACTTCTTGTGATGAATTCTATTTACCTTTAGACACCATAGAATGTTGTTGTTATTAATGACACTTGGACAAGCCAAGCTCGCTATGCCTCAGCTATGCAAACTTAAGTCAATTGGAAGCGTCTTTCGTTTAATCAGAGCACCATGAAGGTGAAAGTACGACTTTTGCTCTTCAAATCCTCCGATAGATGACAGCACCAGATGAACTATTCCCTCAATTTTGGCAATGATCTGAATGGGGAATAAATTTCTCCAGACCACTGCATCCATGGTAACTGCTCAACGACCGACCACAGGACTTTCGATTCCACAGATTTAACCAGCATGTGTATCGCATGTACTCGGTGGGTTTTTGGCGGCATTGGGAATCAAACCACACCCTTTCGGATGGAATACCGTATGGTAATGGTATGAAAATGGCCGATACCCTAACCACTAGGCTACGTCAAGTTCATATCAAGTTAACTTCGATTCTCTTTCTTTCTTTTGTTTTTTTTCTTTTGATGAATATTCTTGCTCTTAAGATCCAATAGAATATATCGCTTTCTATTCTGATGATGTATACCAAATGAATGACTGAAGTATATCAAATTAGCTTCGAATTTCATCCTATGGTCATTCTTCTTGTGTTGAATTCTATTTACCTTTAGACACCATAGAACATGATATCTTTTATTCAAACGACAATAATTTTTTTATCAAGTTCATATCAAGATAGCTTCGAATATCTTTCTTTTGTTATTTTTCTGTTAAAGATTTTTCTTGCCCTTAAAATCCAATAGAAATGTGTCACTTTCTATATTCTGATAACATATATCAAATGAGTGACGTATATTAAATTTGCTTCGAATTTTAAGTAATCTTAAGTAAGTTTAAAGTATGTTTTTACCATTCTTTTTAACACATTTTGCATTTTAAACAATATTAAGATATTAATTCAAATTCAAACTACAAATGTAAATTAAACTAGCTTCGTATATTATTTTCTAAGTTGAATTTTTGTCAACCTTTCAGTATTGGTATTTTTTTTCTAATGCCCAGCTGCCCTTAGGCCTTTGTCCGATTCAGCTCTACGATGGGTGAAGTGCTGGCATCTCCTACAGTAGAGCACTCAGTGGGTGTGCCCTCTTCCCCCCGAAAGTAAAGAAACACAAAGAAAGAAACATCCATTCCCGAACCAGGATTCGAACCCGGAACCTACAGCTTCGAGGTTATTGACGCTAAACTCTTCAACTTCGGTCAGCGGTATTATTGGTATACAATTTCAGTAATTTAGATTTTCGCATTCTCATAATGATATTTTCAGAATGATGTCTTTTTAGAAATGCATGTGCGGTTTGTAGTGTAGTTACTTCTTAGGACAGGGGCAAACTTGGAAGATTTCGCTGGAAAACTGACGCTAGCAAAACTTCGGCGAACAAGTGACGTCAGAAAACGTCACAGAATAGGCGTTCCGAGAGAGCTTGAAAGTTTGTCAGAAAGTTAGAAATATCTGGCAGGGCACCGGCGACAAAGCAAATTATTTACCTTTTTCTTTTTCTTTTTTTTTTTTCTCCCCTCAAAATAATGTTTGCGTTTAACTTTTATCACTATTTTTATAATTTATGAAAATTCTTCGCAAAGGTCATGAAATTAATTTTTGAATATTAAATATTATCTTTTAATTAAATTATTTATTAAAGATGATAAAATATAGAAAATTTATTTTAAATAAAGCAAATAATAAAATTCATTTTTTTATTTTCTTTATTTAAAATAAATTATATCAGTAAAATAATAAAATTTATTTAAAAAATAAAAAAAGTTATTTTATAAAAATTAACATTTTTATAATGATATTATTTTATAGTTTTAATTTTATAAAAATTAACATTTTTATAAAATTTTATAAAATTTATTTATTTTATGAAATTATAAAGACCGATGATATCTGTGGAATTCAAATGATGGAACTTATTTTTGATTATACAGCTAAAAGTATGGGATATATTAAGATTTTTAAAGATTCTGGAATGCATTATTATCTTTTTTATTTTTCATGAAGCTATTTACATGAAAAATATTTTAATACAATTTGAATTGCGTTGATAATTTGCTTGCCATTTATTTAAAGACTTATAGTTATTTTTATTTAAAGATTTACCGTTATTATAAAAAAATTATCTCAGATATTCTTTTAAAATATATAATTATATTAATTCAAAACAATGATGTAATTCAGTGAGTTTGATTAAATTTAGATTACGAAATATACACTAGTTTTGTTGAATAATGATAATTTTCAATGTTTTCAAGAAAAATAATCAAAATATAAAAAAAAATGTCAAAAAATAAGGCATTCTGTGTTTCAATATAAATAAATTAATATATGCATGTGATATGTCTCGATAAATAAATAGTTATAATTTCACAAAACTGATATTGCCCATCATTTAAAATGTACATAATAATCCAATATGATTTTAATAGTTTCATTGGTTCACTTGAACAATGACGTCACATAGTCACATGACACGACATCATTATTTCTTGAATTCACGAAGAATTCTCCGAGCAAGGTTTTCACCGAAGAATTCTTCAGTAGCTTGCGCCGGGCCTTATCCTATCTTGTTAGTCAATAGTCTTAACCAGAACAATAAAACCACGAACTAACAAAATATCCTAAGCAAGAAAAGGATTTAAAAACAAAAGTCCTCTTTTTCAAGTCCTAAGTAGGAAAGTAGATGATCAAGGGTAAAATGCATGATACTGCATCGCCCGCGATATGTTGTAAATAGTTTTATTAATATTAACACAATTATTAATTTATTTAAAATTATTTATAATTTTAACAAATCTTAAATAAAGATTTTAACAAGAAAGAGCTAAAAAGTCCTGAAACAAATTTAACGAATAGTTTCTTCTTTCAGTAGTCATTTCCATTTCAGGAATTAGAATAACTAATCTGTAAATATTGGATTTCTTCCTAAGCCTCGATATCAAAATATCGTGAAGTGAAGAATGTCAATTTTTCCTAAAGAAAGTGTTTTCCTAGTGACCTGAATTTTATCAAAAGATGTTTTTAAGAGCATATTTGTGAGTGTAAACATTCGAATTGATAGACAAGTTCCACTCACATCACAGCTTGTTTCCGATAAGCAGATGAATACTTTAAATCTGTTGTAACTTGACCCATTTGACAGACGTTTCCGGGTGCATACTTCGACGGGGAATCAATCAGCGTGTGAAATTTTATATTCTTAACATGTAATACCTAACGATTTTCCTTATGAATTGTCCAGGTTATTAATTAGTTGAGCAGATTTACCGGAAATCGTTCATTTTGGTTGAATGTTTAGGTTATCCAAAGCATGATAATTTCAAACAAGATGTAAATATAGTTTTATAAAATAATATTGCGTTTATTTTTCATTAAAAGCACAATTTTTTATTTTTTTTATAACTGATATTATTTTGTTTATTTATTGAATTTGATTATATCATGATAATTTGTACATTTTTTCATAGATAACACTTGCCGAACGCACACAATTTCAGTCAAAGTGAATTAAAAATATTAGGTTAGGGATAAGTTCGTAGCGTTTTTACCAAAGACTTTTATTTAAACAAAAAACAGTAATTATATCAATAAGTTAATCAATTATATATTCGCCGGTGCTGTTTACAAACACTTCCCACCTCTCGACTCATTTGTTGATGCCGTTCCGCCAAAAATCGCCTGGTCTGGTGTCGAAGAAGCTATGGAGCCAGTTTTTAAGGACCTCTTTGTTACCAAAGGTAATGCCCTTCATATGGTTTGACAAAGAGCGGAAAAGATGGCAATCGGTCGGAGCAAGCTCCGGAGAATACGGCGGAGTTTGAAGGACCTCCCACTCGAGCTCTTAGAGTGCGACTTTGACGACTTGTGCAACATGGATCTCTGGCTTTGTCGTGAAGAAGTATGGTTTGATCATGTCTATCAGTTCTTATCAGTCGAATGCCTCATTCACGCGGTGTAGCTGTGCAATGTAGAGCTCCTTGTTGACAGTGGCATTCTTTTTGAGTATTTCCTAGTGCGCCAAGAAGTCCTTAAAAACTGACTCACCAACTTTTATAACATCAGATCAGGCTATTTTAGCGGAACGGCATCTACAAATTGGTCGACTGGTGGGAAGAGGATGTACACCGCAACGGCGAATATATAATTGATTAACTTATTGGTTTAATTATTATTTTTTTGTTTAAATAAAAGTCTTTGGTAAAAACGCTACGAATTTATTCCCTAACCTAATATAATAATATATTAAAAAAAATTCTGTATATCAAAATTATAAACCAGATTGCATACGAAATATTTTTAAGCTATTTTTTTATTTTGTTATATTAATAGCTTAAAATTTCTACTGGTTTGCAACGGAATTTGTTTTAGCTTTCCCTTTCTAAAAAATTTTTTATTATGAGCTATGGGAAAAAAATGATATTTTGTATCATTTGTATTTGTATAATGTGTAAAAAAGATTGATCTTTTCTACTCCAATGGCATTAACTGTTTAAATAATATTAAATAGGTTTTTATAGAACAAATTTAAATATTATAAAATTTCCTTTAATAAAATAATTTAAATATATAATACATTTTAAAATTTTTTCAATAGTTAATATATAAAAATAAAAAGAACTTGAAAGAAATCAAAACTTAATTAAATTTCGTTAAGCCGAAAATACTGTCTCACAAAAGTGATGAGACACTTGTGCTTTACAAAAGAAAATTGTAATAAAATTAATTAAAAATACATGTACAAATTTTTTGTGTGTGTATCATATTTAAAGTTAGTAATAATTTCTACATAACATACATTTTGTCAAAATATTGAAATATTAATTAAATAAAAATAAAATTGCTTAGAACGGAGCAAAAAAAGCTTACATAAGTGATGGGATGGGATACTTACTTTTCCATCAAATATTTATCTAAAAATTTTACTTTTTAAAAGGTTTTAATATTTTTTTTGGATTTCCTTTTATTTTTAAAACATGATTTGATCTTCTTGGGATGGATTTGACTAATTTTTTTGTGATTTTACCTCATTCTTCTTGATGCACCGATTTTAATTGTTGTTTTGAAGAAATGGTGTGTTTGCGACTTATTGATTCCAATTCTTGCCAAATGTTCGCTATGGGATTTAAGTCTGGAGATTGTGGAGGTGTTTTTATTATTTCAGAACAATTATACAGCATCCAGAGTCTAACGTTCAAAGCAGTGTGCTTGGGATCATTGTCCTGGTAGAATTTAAAATCGATATGACGGTTCAGTTTTCGTGCTGAAGATTTCAAATTTTGCTTTGGAATGTCAATATACTTGTACTGATCCATTTTACTATCAATAAAAACAAGATTACCAAATCCAGCGGACGACATACACCCTCATACCATAACTCCTCCACCTTGTTTTACTGTTGTCACCAAGTTCTATTTACGAAATTCTTCCCTCTGTTTTCTCCACACTAAGATTCTATCGTCAGAACGAAATATATTAAATTTACTCTTATCAGCAAATATAACTTTATTCCAGTAATCAGAATTTTTATTCATGTTAGATTTTGGGAAAGTCAGTCTGAGTTTTCTATTTTCTTTTACCAAGAATTTTTTTCTGATATCCAGCAGATCGAATTAATCTTCTAATAGTCTCAGGATTAACAATTACTCTATATAATGCTTGCAAATCAGCAGCAACTTTAGGAGCACTCATTCTCGGATTTTTTTTCAATAATTCGAACGACAATTCGCTTTATTCCATTAGATAGCTTTGATGGTCGGCCATGTCTTCTTTTATTTTGAATCATATGATTCTTTTTATATCGTTTAATGGTATTGAAAACTGTTGAATGACTCAAGTTAATTGTTTCAGCAGTTTCATTAATAGATGTTCCACGTTCAATATGCAAATGAATAATTAATTTTCGAATTTCAGGCGAAGTTTCTTTTCGCTTAGCAATTATGGCTGCACACAGCTAAAAGACACAAAAATACGAAAACAATCTGAAGATAAATACTTAAGACGAGATTTTATAAATTAATGTCAATTGCTTTTGAGTAAAAATGAAACACCCAAAAAAAAAATCTAATGGTGTCCCATCACTTATGTGAGCTATTCTTTGCTCCGTTCTAAACAATTATATTTTTATTAAATTAACATTTTAATATTTTGACGAAGTGCATGTTATGTAATAATTGTTCCTAAATTTAAGGATGAAACACACCCACAAAAATTTTGTATATGTATTTTTTATTTATTTTATTACAGTTTCTTTTTGTAAAGCACAAGTGTCTTATCACTTTTTTGAGACACTGTATACCTTTTCGTTAGCTTTTCTGACACAAAAAAGTTTCAAAACCAAGAAAAGTAGATTCATGGTATTTGGGCGAACTGCATGTTAATTCAAGATGAGTTTTTATATTAAATATTTTGTTAGAAATAAAATATAAAATAATTTTTCCGTGAAACTATCTTTCATTTGAAATAATTTAAGTTATTTTCAATACTTATAAAAAAGAATAAAAAGAATACAAAATCATTTTTACTAATTCATTTCAAAAAGTGAAATACGTCAATTAGTTAGTTTAAAAAATATCAGTTACATTCTGCAGATATGTGCTATTTTACTTAGATCAGCTGTCTGCAAAAGATAATAACATTATTTAAGTTTTGTTTATGTATTTGTTTAACTCAGATAACATCTACAATAATAACTTATTGCGGAAGAATATATCCTTTATTGTACAACTGAAGTTTATTGTATGATATATATGATATATTAATCGCGCGTTTGGTATTCTAATGCTTAAGAATTTTTACACACTAATTCAGTTGTTTGTAAACATAAATGCATTCTTAAATTAACTACATCATATTTATCCATAAATTCAATAAACGCTCACTTAAAAAAGCGAGACAGATTTTTATAATATTATCACGCGCGCGGAATGCAAATTTTTAAGCTCATATCAAGTTTATAATAAATTTATATCTGTTTAAAAATATGCATGAAACTGTATCTGTCCTACTGAATTGAACTTTTGCAGAGCTTAACAAAAATATTCAATGCGATTATGATAAAAGTTTATTGGAAAAGTGCAAAGTTCCAAATCGATATTGAATGATAACAGCAGACAAACACAAAAGGGAGTTTTTTATTTCTAAAATAAAGTTGATATAATCTTCGTTAGCTGAAGTGGTTTAGAATTGATAGTCATTTTCAGATGAAATCTCTCCAAGAGTTGAAAATCCAAATATAATAAGTTTGTGTTAAATGATTGTGCTATTTTAGGAATACATTAATAGATTAAAAATGGCATCGATAAAACATCAATTTGAACTATAGCTATTTATCTAATAATAAAGACTTAGGGAAATCGCAGAGATCAGTTACGAATAAAAAAAAATTGATAATTCAAGCTTTATACATTTTCAAAGGAAGTTTTATGATCTATTTTTTGCATGTCCATATGAATGAATATAGGATTAAAAATTGAATTTATAAAACATGCTTGAATAATATGTATTGCATTATAATGTTCTTAGGAGTGAAGTAAAATAACTTTTTACAATAAAACAAAAAATATTTTTCAATTAAAATGTAATTATTTTAAGATAAAAACATTCTCATGCAAAAAACATTCAAATACATAAAGCAATGGATAAATAAGTTATTGATAAATGACTTATTCATTCATTGCTTTATGTATTTTTTACACCAATTTGACCTGGACGTAACACTTTAAATGGACTTTTGATTGGTTGGTGCCGTGTCCATTTGAAGTCAAGTCAAACTATTCAATGCGTCAAATTCACAAAATGGTCTATTACAAACAACAATTTTCCAGGCCAGAACCGAACTCATAAACTGAGCTCCAGCGAGCTATTGATTCCAGCTGTCAGCTGAGCACAGATTGTTTGTTTTATACGTAACAGTCATTTTGCGTATAAAAATTATGAGAGAGTACGTATAAAATCGAAGGAGGAGCTCAGATATCTAATTAAAAGACATCTAAATTCAGAGCTAGGACATCTAATTTAGATGGTCAGAATGGCCTGGTTAGTTAGGGCGTCGTTCACATTATTGGAAGACAGTGAGCTCAATTCCCGGCTTAATTGAGGATCCTTAGTGTTTGCTAAAGGCGGCTGAGGAACATTAAATATGTCGTGGTAGCAATGTCCTCCAAGAGAAATGATACCTCTGAGGGAGGCAGAACAAATGGTGGAGCTCTTCTGCTTGGTCCCTGTTTCAAAATCATGAAGACTCCACCTAACTGCTTCTATCTAATAAATAGGGCCCAAATCAAGGGAAAGTAAAGGTGCTGGAGAACAGCAATATCTAATTCAAAAATTCGTGAGTTCAATTTTTGTCTCGAGCAAAGATGCTAGTGATTCTGAATCATCTTTAAGTCATTGCTTCCGCTGGAATTAACCTTTCGTATCCAAAGAGATAAACTGTAGACTGACTACTAATAACAGTAACTGAAGAGAAAAGTTTAAACAGATTTCGAATCAATATCAACAATCGTTGTCGATATGCGTGCAGAACAGAAAAGTAGAATTATAATCTAATCATTAAAACATTTTGTTAACTCTATTGCATCTCTTTTGGTGTGGAAGAGATTTGGAGAGGAAAGTGCCAACCCATGTGTCAACTTCCTATTTGAGAGTGCCTCAAAATTACAAGGAAATTTTATGTATTTAGCTGTTTAATATCCAAAAATGAACCTAATATAGTAAATGTTGTTGTTGTTACTAATGGCACTTGGACAAGCAAAGCTCGCTATGCCTCAGCTATGCGAATTTAAGTCAATTAGGGGCGTCTTTCGTTTAATTAGATCACCATGAAGGTGAAAGTACGACTTTTGCTCTTCAAAAGATGACAGTACCGGAGGATCTCTCGCTCAGTTTTGTCATTGATCTGAAGGAGGAGTAAATTTCTCCAGACCATTGCACCCATGGTAACTGCTCAATGACCGACCACAGGATTTTCGATTCCACAGATTTAATGAGCACGTATATCGCATGTACTCGATGGGTCTCTGGCGGCATTGGGAATCAAACCCCCTCCCTTCCGGATGGAAGGCCGATACTTTAACCACTAGATTCCCAGGGCCCGAATATAGTAATTAAAAACATTAATCTTTAACCTAGACCAGTTTAAAAAGTTCATATTATAGAGGAAAATATAGTGTTTTGAAGCAAAAAAAGTATTAATTACCTTCTATTTAATATTTACATTCATTTATATTTTTGATTTTTTGAAGAATAATGGAATAAAGTCGTTGGGAAAAGGAATTAAAATGAAAGTTATTTGTTACAGCTAGTGGCGATAAGAACTCTGGAGATTCTTATTAGTTTATTAAACTTATTTATCGCGAGAGAATTCTCAGGTCATGACCTTCTAGAAGGGCAAAAAATATATATTTGTAACGTGATTACGAGGATTGACGTCAAACAAAATTCTATATCCGGTAACAAAAACAAGTTTTTGCAATACAGGGCCCCTTTCAGAAGGTATTTTACCAAAAAATTGATTGAAATATTACTTTCGCTTTCTTTCTCATTCACTTATTCTTTTTTTTTTCTGTTTATAAAGTGATAAATGGCCGGTAAATTAAAATTTCGTCTGTAATGAAATAATTCCATACCATTTAAATTTATTTGAAAGAAAGGAATGTTTGCAAATTTTAATCAGAAAATATTTTTAGTGTTGGAAATCTTTATTTCATCTCATAAGAATTTAAAATGTTAAAGTGAGCATTTGATAATGAAATTAAAAGGCGATACTATTAGTGTTACAAATTAAATTTCTAAGTGTATTTGTAAAAAGATTATGAAAAAAAATTGATTAATATTTTGAATGTCAATGAAAATGATAGATTTCTTTTCAAAAAATCATATTATAAATAAATATTTTATTTAAGATTCTCTCATTTTATTTGTTTTAAATTATTAACAATTTATACAAAATTATTAATACTCTTCAATATTTGAGTTCAAAAAATGTGAATTAATTAAAAATTTTAAACGCGATTAAAGTTTAATATATAATAATAACGAGCTTCTTTTAAATAAATCAAAGAGAGCTTCTTACGTAATAATTAAATGGTGAAATTTATAATTTGAGACTTACATTCAAGCATACTTTTGATAAGTTTAATTCATTGTAATCCCAAATAGCTCGCTCGCATTGGAAACTCGTCACGTACTGTTTAATGCTAGAACACAGCATTAAACTTATTATTGATATTTAACATAGTAAATTAAAAACTTAAATTTTTAAGTTTGTATATTAAAATAGAATTTTATAAGAGTGAAGGTCTAATTTGAGTTAATCATATAAATTTTAACGTATATTATGTAAGCCCTCTTAAAAGCAATATGTAATGAAGTGGGTATGGAACACTTAACTTCCATACAATATGATAGAGCTAAATAAAAATAATTTTCGAATAAACTTTTATCATTAAGAAAAAAAGCTTTCAGACGTATTAAATATCATAATTTATTGAATAAAACACATATGAATGGATAACAATATATATAAATTTTTAAGTATTAATTATAAAAAAATAATATATTAAATGTATTACTTTTTTATATATATACATTAAAGGTATCACAAGATATTATTATAACTATAAAATTATTTTATAAAATGTATCAATTAAATTGTTCATTAAAAATTATTACATTCAATGCCATAAATTGAATTCATTTTAGTGTGGGGTTTAATGTTCTATATTTAATATTCGGTCTTGTGTGAGCTAAAATTTATTCATCATTTTTAGTTTAGAATTGGATTTTTTAAAATAATGACTAGCATTGGGTGACTAACCATTCGCCACAAGAAGGCCGGAAATTGCTATTCATTTGACTTTACCCAGTGGGCACCTGTTAACCAAGTCACGGAGGCGAGTAGCATTACCCACGCCATACCCTCCACAAACCCGTTTATAGGGTGGGCCACATTCATACATCATATTAGAAGGACAGAGAAACAGAAAGTAACATCCATACCCGAACCGGAATTCGAACCCAGGATCAACAGCCTAGAAGTCAGAAACTCTAACCACTCAGCTTTCGGTGGGAAAAATTGTGGACAGTGAAACATTGCAAATATCCACCTGGAAGCGGAAATCTAACTTGGCAATTTTTAAAATAATGGTTAGAGCACTGACCAAGTTATATACTGTATAAGTAGAATTATTATTTCTTAACTTTAGCAAACATACATTAATTTTTTAATAAAATTTTATAAGTAATTTGTAAATAGCATTACACAATACATCCAATGATATTCCTATTTTTATCAGTTCAATTAGATGTTTTTCCACTAAAAATAGGAACTTGATTGATATCACACATTTTATTATATTTTTGTGAATTTTTACGTATTTATTGATTCATCGATTTGAAATGCTTAAACTCACTCACACTATTGTAATGCTATTCAAATTAATAGAATAGCATTACAATAGTGTGAGTGAATATATCTTTCTCGTTAAATATCAGGCAACATGCCTGATATTTTTCATTAGATTTAAAACGTGAGGATATACTCATGCTTTTAAACTGCTGGCCACCCAAATTGCAACACCAAGAAAGGCAAAAGATATCACAAAATTTATTTTGTAGATAATGTGTTGACCAAGTATCAAATGATTAAATTTATAGACTTATATGAAGTGTAGCTCCCTCCAAAATGATTGGCCCTCTGGCCAAAATCAGCCAGAGTAGCCGATATTGTTGGTGATCTCCGCTACCACACACCTCGACATTGATTCAAACAGACATTGGAATCAATGCCGAGGTGTGTGGTTTTGGGGTACAGTTTTGGGATTATTGGGGTACAGCAGCCCAAACAGCTTCCACACGTTGCCAAAGTTATCTGGTGTGGCAGCTGAAAATGTAATCTGGGTCAATCGTTGAGAAACCATGGACTATATGTTTTCTATTGTCGAAAGATACGGAAAGCGAGCCGGACAGGGAAGCAGTTCATTCTGGCGTGATTGACGAAGAACTCTTGGATAATGAGTGTCACGTGTGGTTGCGCATTATTCTGTTGAAATATGACCGAGGGCAAGCCCTGAAGGTGAGGAAGGAGAGCTGGTTCCAATAACTTGGAGATTTAGCACTGGCTGTTTAACGGTGTCTCCAGACTCGAATGCGACCATCGTGGTGTTGCTAACAGAAGCGTGACTTTTCAGTAAAGGCAATTTCATTCCATTCTCCCATCCACATCCTTTTTTCATAGCACCATTGGTGGCAGGGACTCTGTGTTTCTGCGTCAAAACTAGACAAAGCAATGGAAGTCTTGCGGACAGACCACTCTGCAGTAAACGCCGTCGAATGGTACACGCAGACACAGAATGATGCGTTACAGACTGAATGTGCTGTGCTGTGGTTCGTGCTGTGTTTGAGGGATCCGTACTGCCATGCAAGCAATTTGCCTGTCATCGCGTGAAGGGGTGCAACGAGGGGGATGTGATCGAACAAGTCAGACCGTCGTACCCTCCTGCATCCTACGATCAAATATCCGCATTACAGTTGTTTGTTCTTGTCCAATAGGACTACCGATTTCTTTCAAAGATAACCCACAAACTCGATAGGCTACTATCTTGCCTCTATTAAACTTGGATACTTGACCAAAAATGATCGCTGTTTTCTACAAAGCATAATTAATCTCTTTATTTTGAAAAAAAAGCAAGAAAATACAATTGCCGAACTTGAGATCGTCGAGATCTCCAAGCCTTAAATAGCTCTTCAAAATGGCTCCACAGGCACGCGTGATGTGCGTTTGCCCTGAAATTTTAATCATTTACAGATCTCTCCTCTAATGCATGTTGTAAATTTCATGTTATTTGCACGATTCCTTCAGGGTATTGAATTCACGGAGGCCAGCAGTGCAAATTTTATTACTAAGAACATTATAAGAAAGAATGTTTCTTACGAAATAATTTATATTTACTTAAATAACAGGGTCGATATTAGCAAGAAATTTTCGATGTATAACTCTATAAAATTTTCATTGTAACATATTATGAAAATTTCAAGAAATCTCACGAGTATTTTTGAATAAAATTAGGAAAAAAGTCACTTTTGAATTTATTTTGGTATCACAAGTTGCACTGTATTGCTGAAACTAAATATGGAAATTTATTCATATTTGGAAAATAATAATGAAAAATGCTTGTACACTGTTTCAGATTAATCTGAATATTTTTTTAAAATATGAATAAATTTCCGCATTTAGTTTCAGCAATACAGTACATCATGTTAAGTAGTTAGATTCTTAAGTATTTTTTACAAAAAGATCTTAGTTTACAATCTGAATTAAAAAGTATGCCTAAGCGGCTCCATTATCACTATTTTATTGAAGTTTAATGTCATAATCTTTGATGTTTAAAGTCTTGCTGATTGTAGATCCACCTGTCTGAGTCATCAGAACTATTTTCTTTATTATTCAATGTAATTTTACTTTTTGCCCCAAAACACTATAAGTGGTATGGTTATCTCTCTCTTTCAAATAAGATTTTTTTTAAAAAAATAAACATAAATATTTATTTTATTACATTTTGTTCATAGATTCTTCTTTGAAAAGATAATTACGGTGCCTGTAAATCAGAGGATATTAATTTTAGAAATGAAATTACTTGCATATTACTTTTAACTTCGCAAGGAAAAAAAAACTCTTCAGTCATAATTTGCTTGTTATTTAAGGCTTTTTTTTCAAAAGATAGAATTTAATTGGTGTTTAAATTGAAAAATAAAATATGTTTGAATTCCATTTAAGTTCCAATGTTGAGAAGAAAGTTGAAACCACATACTGTTTAATGATCATGTGAACCGAATAACAAAATACAAACTATTGAGTTACCAGCGTGGTTTTTCTATTAAAGATATGATACTGTTTGGAATTTTTCACATTATAGTTTAAATTTAATTTTAAATTTAAGATCGTATATTAAGATAAATTTATTTTAGTTGTAGTGTTTCGCGAAACATGAGGCTCTGATATAATTTAAGAGTACTCTTGTGTTTTTAATCACTGATTTCAATTTATTTATCGACAAAAAGGGAAAAAATATCAAAAAAATATTGTGAAATTAATGCTTAAAGGCACTTAATAAATATCTCTTGCAGAAATCATTCTAAAAATGTAAGTCTATTTTTAATTAAAAATTGTTTGAAGTAAAAGTATATTACATTGATTTTATTACTTTGGAAAATCATTTAATCATTTTAAATATATTGCTATTATTTCTCTTTTAACCTATTTCCTTTGGATACCGCACTTAATAAGTTGTCATTAAAATTGGCATTTTTATAACCATAATGTGTATAAACCGCAGATTATCATAGCACTTGAAAAAAAAGTTAAAATAATATGAAGTTGATAGGAATATGTAATTAATTATTTTAAAAAGATTTTAAGTATATTGACAAGTATCATGAACATTATGATACTTGTCAATATCTTAAAATCATAATGTTAAGGAATATTGTAAAGTGGTAAATAAATTAAAACAACAAAATTTGTCAAAAAATTTTAAATATGATGAGAAGAGTATACTATTTATTTTACAAAAAGTATACTTTAAACATTTGTAGATTAGAGGTGATTTCAAATATGTAATTAAATTAATTAATCATTTGATTGAGAAGTTATATTTTAATAAGCAAGTCTTGACTTTCTTATTTATTATTTAACTAAAATTAACAAAAGTATTAAATAAGCATCTAGAACTATACTCTTTACGTCAATTATTATTTAATTTTTTCCCTTTCCTGAGCAATATATGAAGTTAAAAATAAAACAACCTAATAGATATATTTTTTTTCGACTTTAGCTTACTTATTATCGAATAATAATTGCTATGATAAATATTGTCCTTAATTTATTCAGGAGGAAGACTTTTCTCAAAACATTAATTATCTTATTATGAAATAATTTTGTTTGTGTATAAGGATATCCAGTTTGGTTCATTTCTTAAGTTGTTTGTTTACCTTTTTTATATATATTTCATTGGAGCTATTTTTATAATCAATTTTCAAATAAATTTTCAATAATTATTTGTAGTTAATAATATTACAAAGGCATAATTAAAAAAAATGATATATCAATGAAAGTATTCACGAAATTTTTGCGAATTTATTTTGATGTAAGAAACATGAAGTAATATTATTAACATAATTTATATTTATTCCTTCATACGTGAAAAATGCAGTTTACATGAAGTTAACTAAATCCTTGGTTATGATCAAAAATGGCAAATAAAAATTAATTGCCAATAAAAGTTGCATTGGCAATGTAAAATTTATCAGACAGTGTTTGAACAGCTTTTCTGAGGTAGCTATTATAGGAATTGTATGAAATATTTCATATGATTTCCTCATATTTTATCATGGAAATGGAAAGTAAGAAATGATATTAATAAGGCCATTATAGAGCTCTTCTTTTTTATGATCTCTCTTGATTTTTAATCCCTTTCTTTCTCTTGTGACTATACTTAAACGACATTCCATAGCAAAGACATACAGCGCCCATATTTGTTTCCTGTTACCGAGTGTCTTGAGTGCAAAGCGTATGTCCCGGTTAGGTGATCAAGAAGGCATGGTTAGGTTACCCGAAGCGTATGTCCCGGTCTTGCAAAACTCCTAGTGTTTAGTTCCCAATCATGCTTAGTACTCCCTTTTATCAACCCCCCACTGAAGGGATGAAAAGCTGAGTCGGCTTTGCCCAGCTAGAGGACTGAACCCCGGAGTGGCGAGTACGAAGCACTACCAGTATGCCATCAGGCTTCCTTGTGACTATACTTCTCAGTATTAAAATTTCAAAACTAAGAAGTACTACGAATAGTATGAATGATGTAAGGTACTTTGCAGAGTATAAATCCATCAATATTTCATATAAAAGAAAAATATTATTGTTGAAAACGTATAAATGAAATGTTGTTAAAACTCATCGTGATCTAATGGTATGACCATAATAAATGCTTTCTCCAAATGTTTTCAGTATACGTCGGCGCTAACAATTGTTGAATAACGGAAGATGCATCCTACGTTTTGCTTTTACCCATATTATAGGGTAAATGCTTTGAAAAAAAATTGGGTGTTTTTACGGTTTTTTTTCCTTTAAAAATAGGAATTTGGTCAACTGTTTTTGAAAAGTCCACCCGAAAAGTAAACACGTGGAGAATATTCAAATGCTTAAATCAGCGTTCAACCGTAAGGGTATTTCGAAACAAAATCATGATTCTAGAATTTATTGTTATGCAGTTTCAAGGATACAATATGTTCTGTAATGGAGACATGTAGGGTCTTTTGAAGTTTTGATTCATTTTTGACTGCAAACGTTAAAATGGGACTTCTGACTGGTGAAGTACGTTGCATATTAAAATTGATGTTTCATATAATCATTTGAAGAATTTGATTGCGACAGTTTAGAACCTTGTTGATCATAGAAAAATCTCAATTGGTTTCACGTATCTTTGAAGTAACTTTTCAGAGAGTTATTGAGGATTATGGTTTTATTCAAAAGTAGGTATACAAGGTGTACCGCTTGTATATTACTTTATATTGTTATATTTTGCTCTTCAGATCAAGTTCAGATAATGGCCCCAAAGTTTAAACATTCTTTTATCGCTATTTATGAAAAGCAGGATTGATGCAATGATTGCAAGACCTTCAAGTACAAACATAACTATCATCTAAGAAATGTAGCTCACAGGAATGCGATTTCTTATAGCGTTGATATTGTCCTTGCTTGAAAAAGTATAATCGGCGTTTGCTTTTTAATGTTGTAGTACACGTACATATGTACTCGATTATTGGTGTGGCATTTAAGTTTTCCTATTTTATCTCTATTTTTATGAGAGATACAGGGATAAAAATATCTTAGTGGCACAATGTCACGTGTTTCACACAAGATTATTGCATGTATACAAGCTGAGGTCTTTTTTATATATGTTAGACATCTAAATACTTATTTATGTGTTTGTGAACAAATGAGAATTCGTCCACATTTTACATATGTGAAGGAAATTGTAAAAGATATTTTATTTCACTATTCCTGAATATATAATGCATTATATAAGGCAGAGAAATAGTTTAATAAAAATCTGAGATCTCACACACACATCATTTTTTTTGGAGATTTTCAGCAAAAAATATTTTTTTTAATCTGGTATTTTAATCATTGTTTATATTCCTGGTAATAATACAAGAATAAACTTTTATTCAAATTTAACAACATTTTCTTTATATCGCAAATTGGTTTTAATTAATATAAATGAACATGTCGTTAACTAATTTTTTCACTGAATTTATTTTATATTATAGAAGAAAAAATGGTTTAAATTTCAGGAAAGCTAAATGATGTCAGAGTTAAGTCATTATAAAATAAGGAAGTCAATAAGATTTTTATTCTAAATTAAAAAGATTTTTGAGATAGTGTATTGACTGATAAAATATTCAGATTGTGTCTACACAGAAAAATTTCTTTAGAAATTGTCTTTGATAATCATGCTAAATAGTGAACATTCTTACATGGTTTCATTTCAAATTGGTGGATTTGTTTGAAGACAGTTTAAAACAACTTGTGAATGGTAAGATTCGGCATAATTTGATTCGAAATTAAATTTGAGCTGTTTCAGTAACACATACGATATAACACAAACGATAAGTTATAACACAAACGATAACAGAAATGTCGTCTTTGTATTTTCATGGAGTAAACAATCAAAAAAATGATAATCAACATGGTCTAGCTACCCAAGAAAATGGCATGACACTCATTTGTGACCACATATGTATAGTATAATATTAATGGCTTGATGCGCAATGCTACGTTAGAAATTCTTACAGACACTTGTTTCAGGACACATTTGGAAGCGGGACAAGTCGCTTAAGACAACTTATTGTCAATCTTTCAGTGCAGTTCTGAATTTATCAAACTAGTCGTCGCTTTAATAAGATTTGATAGTGCACCTGTGCAAGAAATAAATGGCATAATCGTGAATAGTATAAATTTCGACTCAAGAAATGAGTGATCGAGTTGATCGACTCATGACTGATCGTGTTCGGTATATATTTGAAGAATTACCGTAGTCTTCTAGTATGACAGCTCTTTTCGGGGCAAAAGATCTCGTGTTCGATACCAGCCATTGTTGAACAATGCTTACAAGGGGCCCCTCTGTACGGAATATTTATTATAATTCTATATTTCAGCACACCTGAGAATCACATACTAAAGTAAAAGCTTTCGCTGAAAATACCATTCTCATTATAAATGGCGGTAAAAAATAAACTAAAAATCATCTGTAACCATGTATTGCGTTTTTTCATTGTTTACATAAGATATCCCTAGTGGAAATTAAATAGAGCTTTTGAATATTATACTGAGAATAGTAATGCATTTTTTCTTCATTCTAATTCATAATTAGAGGGAAAATATTGTTAATCTCTATTATGATTTAGTAGTAGGAGAGTTGTCTTCGAGGATAAAGATTCTTGGCTTGATTCCAACCATTGTTGAATAGGAATGTATATATGTATATAATGTGCAAGGTAAGTGCTTGGAAATTTTTTTCCATGGACACGTGAATATGATCCACTGATTAGGAAAAGCCATTAGCTATTCGACGTCGCATTCCATTTATCATTGAACATTTCCTATGATGCTCATTTTCTTTTCTTTTTTTATGAAATATTTTTTTTCATTTAAAAATTGCTTATAATAATTCTATTGAATTCATCATTTTACAAATGTAATTTTTAACGAATAATTTCGAGTTAAGAGTAGTTCAAGAGTAGCAGTTCTTTCGATGGGGAAGCCCACTTGAATCACTGCAGTAGTTTCCTTTTTTTCCTTGAAATATACTTAATATGTTATTGACATAAGATATATATTTAAATTGACTTATTCAAGTTTGATTTCACAAAGGCTTAATACTTGAGAAAAGTGCCGGCCAACTTGTCTAGTGGTCAGCGGGCCTGACTACGGATAGGGAGGTCCTGGGTTTGAATCCCGGTTCAGGCATGGATGTACTTTCTCTCTTTCCTGTCTTTGTCCTTTCCTTGTGTGTGAATGAAGTGTGAATGATTGCCTACCCTATAAACGGATCCCTATGGTATGTATGAGGGTGCGATGGTGACCCATTCCCTGGGGTGCACCCGGGACTCCATGCCAAAATTACGGTTCAGTTTGAAAAGTGGAGCAGTGCACCCCAATTTGTCAGCCTAGCTGGCACACGAGAACAACAACAACAATTAATTACTTTTGATTGTAAATATGCAGTTATAAAAAGAACTTATGTTCTACTATGTATAGCAACTAAATCATATAAAAATGTCCTAAAAATATTGATTTGATTAAATATGGTAAAATTTTATTGATTATTATTTATTATGATGTCATGTCAATATTTTTTTAAGATTTCAGTAATTTTCATTAAATTTTTTATATTATTTTTAAATTATTTATTTATTAATTATAAAATTTTTCATACTTTATAAATTTTTAACTATAAAATCTTTAATTAAAAAGAAATATATTCATTTATTTCTAAGTAACTGCCCTATACGTTTCTACATTACAATAGAAGTAAAATTTATTCTTTGCAAAATGATGCATATTTTTTTTTCAGATTGATTACTGAATTCTAATTAGAATAGTGTTTTAAAATAATCATTAGAAAGGGAATTGTTATTCTTTTATTTTATCAAAGTTAGTCGAAGGCTTCTTGAATTATCATTTTGGGTTTCAACATACGTGTAGGTGTCTAGACGCAAGAATTCGAAGTGTCATAAGAGCAATGTGGATAAAGACATGCGTTTATAGTCAAGGTGATCTTCTTTATTTTCTTATTGGAAATAAAACATAACACTGTCTGTTCATAAATAATAAAAAACAGTATTTCATTCCGCGAAAGAAAATTATGATCCTCTTTTACCGTCTTTCTCATTCGAGTTGTCGACTATTATTAACGACTTTTTTAAAATTTATTTTTATAGAACTCACTATTATTTTTAAATAAAAGTTTTTACAATAAGTACAGTGAATATAATTTAAAAAATTATAAAAAATTGTCCTTGTCGATTTAATTATAACCATAAAGTGGATATTTTGTCTTGTCTTTTTCATTTTGCTTTTTCTTCTAATCTATTTTCAGCGTGTTTAATTTGAAAATTTGAAAACCAATTATTTAAAGCTAAAAATCATGAATAGATTTTTTTTCTCATCGCCGACGACACTCAGATATTCAATAGTGAAGTTCGTCTTGCTTGCTCTCCCTCGGAGAATGCAATTTGGAAGCAGGCAGTAAATTCGTGGGATAGTTGAATTTCTGACGCTGTCTCAATACAATGTGTAACGTAGATGAAACGTTATCTGACGTCATGGATATTTTAAACCAATGTGTGTGAGAGAACAGTAATAAAGTGGGGTAAAACTGGAAAAAAAAAAGTAGGATCCTAACTGGAACGAAAGAAACAATCTCTTAAGGGTTAAAAACTTAAACTATTTCCAAAATTGATATATAATTAAAATTGATAATAAAGGATATACTCCCTTGCTAAAATAGCAATGAATTTTATTTATTATCTATAAGAATCACGAATCTGCTCATTATATAATATGTAGTACAGAATGAGTATTCAAAAGTTTTTGCTGTATGTCTCAGCTGTTAAATATTAACAGCTGGAAATTTGGGACCCAGTTGTTAGTTTTCCTTTTCATGAGATTTTGCTTTTCGGAACGTTAGTTCCCTAGTTCGATCCCAGCCATTGTTCAACAATGTTAGATTGATGTTGCACTTCTGTCTTATGAACGCTGTTTTATGGAAGAGGATGAAATTGGCTGATTGGGTGGAGACTCGTGCATTATCGAAAGACAGCGAGTTGGAAGCTAGACTTAATAAAAGATCTGTTTTTAGCTAGGCGCTTGGATAATATACTTGTGAAACAACAACTGAAGATCAATGGGTTCACTAAAGGTGAAAAGGCGCGTAAAATAGCTTGTGATTGCAATGTCTTCCAAGTGAAAAACTATTTTTAAGGTCGGCAGGCCAATTTTGGAGGTCTTCTGCTTGATCTTTACTTCTAACTTACAAAGACTTCCATGTTTCGTCAGCAGCTTCCTCCCCCCACCAGCTCGTAGGGTGCAAATCTGAATTAGGTATAGGGAACTCTATTGATGTTCATGTTTTTCAAGATCGGGATGGGTGTTTTCTGGGTTTTCTCCCTTGTCAATGCAAAGTCTGCAAGAATATAGATGCTCGGTGAATTGTTAAAGGATACATCCTATAATTTCCAATAATTAGATTGATCAACAAACAATGATAACAACTGTACGTCAGCAATATACGTCAAGTTTAGATTGAACTCCACTCACAATTGAACAACAGCATATAAAAATCACTCTTCATGTACATTTGTCACGCTGAATGGATAGAAATTTTTGTTTTTCTGTGTTGTACGAGTGTTATTTATAAATCTGTTACATAATGAAAGAGTTGATTTTATAGTGAAAAGAAAAGGGAAATTGTATATTCCATTCATCGGTTTACACGACTTTTCTCTCATTTGTTTTTATTCACTATAAAACCAACTCTTGTATATTTAATAAAATATTATATCTAAATTTAACAAAATCATTCAAAATGTGAAATAAAAATATAACTTATTCTTTCATTGTTACTAAAAATATGTAACGTTTTATTCGAATTTTTTTTTATTTCGAATATTATTATCACATATGCATACGTTATTAACATAACCAACTTATGTTATTATAATATTATTTTTAACTCAATTGCTATTTTAGTCGAAAACTTTAAAATATGTTTAATTAAGATTTTTTTTAATTAACAGGTTCATATAGAATAAAATAAGATATTAATATTTATAAAATTAAGATTTATAAATATTATCTTTTTTTAATAATAATTGACATAAATACAATTAATAAGATGGGAAAAATTTCGTTTTAAATAAATGAAATAGAATATAAATAAAAATGAAAACATATATTTTCCACTTAATTTATTGTCTCATGTTTTGTGTGGCTGAATTGTACAAAATAGACACCAATTAATCGAAAGCATTTAAATCACTTTTAGATATTTTGTTTAATATTAATGTAAATAAATGATATATAGAGAGATAATTCACTAAATAAAGGATTCATTTGATGACGAACAGTATCTTACAAAGGTTTACTATTAAAAATATTACAGATTTTCGTATATTTGATTATTTTACGCTATGAAATTAGAGAATAACGAATATTTGGATTTTTTGCAATTAAACACATTCATTATTCTCTAAATGATTTATCATAATAAACAATAGGAAACGATTTATCATTTTTATAGTAAAGTAATATTATATATATATGTGTGTGTATATATATATATTATTACAAATTCAAACATTTATATTTTATTTAAAAAAACACAACCTTTTTTTAAATATTACGTTGCAATAATTTTTATGTCAGTATTTTCAATAAATATAAATGAATAGTCATTTCAGTACTGAAGATATTTCTAAGTTATTGCCTTCAAAATTTAATAGCTGTTCATAAGCAGATTTTATGTTCGGTAATTTTGAAGCAAATTATGCAAATATTTTCCCTTAATCATAATAGATTTTACCTTTTGCAAGCACTTTCTTTCACGTGGCATATCGTTAAACTCATTCAAGTGAAAAATTACCTTCCTTAAATTCTATGGAGTCAGCTAATTAACAGACAGCAGCCTTTCAAACGATGCCAGGGTGAGCAACAGTGTAACTGTGACCTTGACAGAGACAGGAGGACGAGGAGAAGATATCCTTGCGGATAGTTTAAGTTTCCCAATGCAATGCCCGCTACACCGGCAGGAACCGAAGGTTAGGTGGTTGGTTAAGAAAGTACATGTGAGTAGTGAAAAGGAAAACCAGGCAGGAAATTTATTTTGAGAAAATCAACGACAGTCATCGAAGTGAAACCTGTGACTTGATTTTTTTCTCTTATAGCTACCTTCGGAGAGGATAATGATCTATTGTTTATGAAAAGTGCTTTTTTTTCCTTGTTTAAATTGCTTATGATAAAGTTTATTACAAGTTGTCACACTCTTGTTAGTGGTTATATGTTGTTTTGATGTCTTTCCTTATCCTTTGTTAATAAATATTATGAAAGATGATTACTGTCTTATGCTCAAGATGTTTACTACCAAAACTGTTTACAAAGGTTGTAAAAAATAGAAGTAAAATGTGTTTGTAAATAAAGAAGTTTAAGATGGATTTTATGGAAATTAGAAGTATTATCCAATAGAGGCTTTAACTAGAATTAATCGTTTAGTATTTAACGTGAATATCTATAATAACACTTGATGTGTATGTTATTTACCTGAAATATAATTAAATGTAAGTTAAGTACCATGACAAGATGCATCGAAAATCGTAAATTTTATTCTGGAGTTAATATGATTTTTAGAATGAGATTTTTATTCCCATATTTGGTGTACATTTTGCTATTAACAACAGATATTTTTTATGACGAAACCATAAAATGTCTTTCAAGTATTTTATAAATGAATGATAACTCAAAAAATCAGATTAAGGGAATCATAACTTAAAATATCAAGAATCTTTATCAAGATATTTTGTTTCATGGTAGGGTGAGTGGAAAGTACCTAAACTATAAGATTTATAGAATAAGTTGTAAATTATCGAAATGATTTTCACAGCTTAAAGATTAAATTGTGAATAAGAATATTAAATAATAAAATGAGTAAAAGTGATTATGTTACAAAGTTTCGTAATAAAATGTTGCTATTTATGTTTAGTCATGGAATATATTAGGAGAGAAATTCGAAACGGAGCATCAGCTGTGTGTGTAATATTAGGCAACGCATAAATGATAACGTAAGTTGTTTTAAAAGTGTTTTAATATACATAACAGATTGGAATATGTATCATAGATAAAGGATTATATTCGCGCATCACAAATGAGGTGATCTAAAAAAACCTTCCAGTATTTTTTCTCCGATGACAAAGTATACTGAAAATATGAAGAAGGTGAAATCTATCTCTTTCTGACAGTGGTAAACTTCGAACCTTTCCCTCCAGAGAATGTGGGCTTACTGACATACTTGGAAGCTTTTTCAAATAATTATTGCAAAAAGTTTAACAGTTTTTTTGAAAATGCTGGTGTGGAAAATTACTGCGTAATAAATTCAGACCTCATTTATCACCTGAAATGCAAATTTTTTTTGCAGAAATTTAAACTGGAATTTTGGCCTCATCAATCAAAATATCATAATTTAGGGGCATCATGTCGATTTTTTGACATGGCACAGCAGATAACTTAACGGTCAAAGGCAGCAGTGGTTGCTAGTATACCGTACTAGCAACCACTGCGTAAATTGCCTTCCGGAATCACTTTTCACTGATAGTGAATCATATTTACGTGTCACAAGGCAGGAAACCATAAAAACTCTCAAGCACCTATCTCGACAAACGTGTGTGCAGAAGCACAATATTCTTTTCGTGTTGTTCAACAGTGTTCAGAATCAAGCCCAAGACCTCATACTCAGAAAAACTATTTGGTCAACATTCGATCACTAACGATTTCGTAATTCTGGAGATACTTTGTGAGATATTATTGAATTATTGCATCACCAAATTGATCCTTCCTGTATCATGCTTTGCATTGTTATTATGCTTCTATTATTATGCTTTGCATTTTCCTGTATTATGCTTTCCTGTATTATGCTTCCTGTATTATGCTTTTATTATTAGATTTCTCTTCTGCATCATTCTAGTACGCATTGCTATTACACTGAACAGCCAGCCCTACATTTCTGAAATGTTGGAGTTCCTTTTTTTGCATTTTATTATCATTTGTCATCAGACTTGTTTCAACAGGATAATACGTAGTCACAGTCACATGTGGCACGCAATGTTAAAAAGTTCTTCTTTACTCAACAGACTGAATTACTGCTTCAGCTTGCTTGTTCTTCTGATTTAGGCCCATCAAAAGTGCATGGCCAATGATTACCTAACAACTTGTGCAGAATGCACCATTCACTGCTGCACCAGATCATCAAAGGCTATATGTTGAAGTATCATCGCTTGCTAAACTTCAATATTACACCCGAAATTTCCTTGATTCTATGCTTAAGAAATTGGCGGCAGTTGTAGCAACAATGACTGCTATATTTATTGATTTTGTCATTATTTACCTTTTGCAGAGGACTGTAATTTCAATTATTTGATCTTTGTATTGCGTGTTATCTACCAAATAAATTTCGCTGTGATATCTCGGGATTTTCCCTGTGTTTCCTTTTGGATGATGAGCAGTGTATTTATCAATTGCTAAATACTTCTTGTTAAAGACTACGAAAGTTGACTGAAATCTCATAGGCAAATATTTCTTTTACAAAACCCAAATTCTTTTTCACTTATTTTACTATTTCTATTAAAAAAGTTCATTTTTTATAATCCACTATGGTTAATATTGTCTTAAAATATTTATATCCATGAAATATTTATTTCATGATGCTAACTAACAGGTGTGAGGTACTGATGTAAATTAATGTAAATCAAGTATATTTAGGAACAAATTTTCCTAAGGTTCCATATACTCATTCTCCAGATATAATAATAATTTCATTGTTTATGGGAAAATTGACTCAATCAGTTATTAAAGCATCTGTCAATTTATAGTTAATATAATATTTAATGGGATGAAAATCTAGTTTTGAGAAAATTGAATCAAAATTAATTCATTTTTGAATAAGTTTTGAGAAAATTTCGTATTAAATATCAAATATTAAACATAAGGTAAAAAGAAAAGAATAAATCCAAAAAAAGAGAAGAATAAAAAATAATTTAAAAATTTTCTCTTAAAATTTTTTCAATGTCATGGTTTAGTATATTATTTTCAGTGCCATTTACAATAGACATCAATCACCATTGCTTGTAACATAATTTTATTTATCATTATCATCAATAGTAAATGAAGTGCTTAGGAAAAATTATAATTAATTAAGATGTGAATTTGACAGTACAAGTTACATTTGAAAACAATGTGAAGATAATGCTTTTTTTTCAAAATAAATATTCAAAATTTTAAATTCTTATTATCAGTAGTAGTAGAAATTTTATAGAAAAAATAATTATTTGAAAATATTATTTGCTACCATTTCTACTTTTTCAGCATTATAATGGCAATTATATCGTGTGGCCTACAATGGGAATGTCATCTTGGTGTCTTCGTAAAGTGAGCGTGTCTTCGTAGTTTAGTAGCAGGAACTAAACAGAAAATCCCTAGATTTAGCCTGCCATCCTCAGAGGTATCATTTCACAAGGAGGACATTGTGACTATAACCTATTTCATGTTACCCAGCAGCCATTATTGAACACGAGGGGTCTTCGGTCGGATTAGGATTCAAAATCATTACCTTCTGATAACGAGAACGAACATCTTAATCATTCAGGCTATCATGACCCTTTCCTTCAAAGCATAACAAAGAATTTTTATCAAAAAAAATTTTTTGAACAATGTTGAAGAAAAATTATGCTTTTTAATAAATATAGAAGCACAAATTCCAGTTTGAATATATTTATTGATAATTTCGCAATTATTTTTATTCGATAAAATGTAATATAATTATTGAATTTTAAACTAACTATTTTCTATATTTTAATGCTTAAAAATATAGAAAATAATTTGCATAAGAATTAATGTTTCCGAGAAGACAAGAGAAGTAATAGTTATATGCTTAATGTGAAATTATTAATTTTTTTATGAAAATGTAAGTTAATGGATAATTATATATATATATATATATATATAATTATATATATATATATATATATATATATATATATATATATATATATATATATATTATCTGATTGTGTAATCAATTTGATAAATTCGCAGTTTGGTTTAAGAGCTAATAAATTAGAATAATTTACAAAATGTTCAATATAATTTAAATTATTTTTGAGGATGACACACATTTACATTGTTTTTGCACCCAGGAGGAAAAAGAAATAAGATAAAATCAGATTATTATATCTAAGATTCTATTTTTGCAATCATTTCTTTCAGAAACTCGTGTATTTCCAAATGACATTCCATGCAAGAATTGAACTCTTATCAATTAGTTTAAAGCAATTCAAATAGTAACAATAGAATATTGATAAGAGTTTAGAGTCATCATTTTTCAAGCGTTATCGTTGGCAACTGAACTGGCTGATTCTGAATTTCAGTTTGATAGTTCAACTTTGATTAAATTTTTATGATGTTTCAGAATTCTCTTCAGATTACAAGTTCTTGTGGATTTGTCTGCCCATAAAAAATGATCGTAGAACCGCAAATTGAAATTAGTCTCTGTTATTCTTCAATTTACCGTAAGCACAAAAACAGTTTAAGTAAAATCTCTTATACACGCAGTTATTTTTAATAAGATGGCAACATTTTTTACTCATTGTAATTTTCCATCTAAATTTAAAATAAATAAGATTTTGGGTAATAGAAAGAAACATTTTATTTTATACCTCAAACTAAATACCTGTGCTACTCAAACGAGATTTACTCACATAAAATAAATTTATTACATAAAAACTGAAACTGTCAAATTTGTCAGTACACCTAATTTTGTAAAATATTTTAGGTCTAACATTTACAAATATTAATTCTCATGTAACTATTTAACTGGGGTCTGAAGGTTACATTGTTTTAATAATAGAGCTATATGAATCATAAGCGACCTTGATTTCTCCCCAATTCAAAAAAATATTCTAAAATTATTAAAATATTTTAAGTATTTCGAACGCTTTTGAAAGCAGGAAAATAATAAAGTGTGAGTGATATTTCATAATGTAAATATTTTTATTGTAGAGTTTTACTTTAAAAAATGCTTATAAAAAGAAAACAAGTGTACTAAATATCTTGAACTTCATAATTAATGCATAAATCAAATTTTTTTATTTTCTACAAAATAAAAGTAGGGACAGTTACATTCAATTAATAATCAGCTTGAACAATAAACATAATTAGGTATGGACTCAGTCTTAAAATGGTAAGAAGCACTTCTAAAATATATTACCCAATATTTATATCTGACTTTCTACCGTTTTATGAAAGCAAGTAATTGCTTGACCGCTTTCTTAAAATATATTTTCACATGCCAGGAAAAATTTTCATGTGTACATGGCATCGTTGATTTCAGAGATATGTTTATGTCATTATCATACCACAGGCTCTAAGAAAAATCCTAAAGTCAGAAATTGAGGCTTGATGATAGAATGACAAGAAATGAAAAATTTCACTGTTGAAATTTCAAAAGTGTTAGATGGATTAGAGCAATTAAAACTTATATTTATTCCATCATTATTTATTTAAAAATAATTAATAAATTTGTATAAATTCATAAAGTTCAACTATTTTTTAAATATTTTCAGGCTTACTTTTTCATGCCTCATTTCATTTAAAACTGTTGATTAAAGTGCCATTTTTCTTAAAAGATGGGTGTTTTGAAATTTTTTTTTTTTTTTTGCCGAGAGAGAAAATAAAATTTTAGTTTACTATTATCAAGTATGATGACATTTTGTCATGCAGTTTCCACTTTATTGCTATTTAGAAATGGGATTCACAACCAAAACTTTAACTTAAGGAAGTTGTAGTTACCTCATGTTTTAATATTTAGTTTAATATTAGAGAACCTACGAAAAAAAATTGAAATCTTTCGTAAATAGCATAAAGCTCTTTTGCAAAACTATTATCTTATCTAGTTTATTAAGATATAAAAAATGAATAAGTAAGTTTGAGCATAATAAGTTTTTCACCCTGATGAATAAATTTCATCATGTTAAAGAATAATGATCATTTTTTAACTTAATTATAAATGTAACAAGTATTAAACTATATAAATCTTACGTATAAATTAAATAATACTTATGTGTGAATTAATTTTGTTTCTATTAAGTTAACAATTTATAAAACTCCTTATAAGTTAAATATAAAATACAATGTAATGTCATAATTACTTTGTATTTTTATAATTAAATGAGATTTTAAGAAATTAAAATTAGTTTCGACAAGATTCACTAATTTCATTTAATATTCTAAATTCGTAAGCTACTAGAATTTTTGGATTTATTAATTCCCTAAATTTTAATGTTCTTAAATAGTTTCTCACAATAATTTAAACTAGATTTTTTTTTTCCTTTGACTGAAGAAATTTTTCAATTATCTCTAACTAGAAATCACACTAATGGTGGTTGGGGAACGTTAAACAGGTAGAGATCGCAATGTCCTCTAAGTGAAGTAATACATCTTGTGGTGGCAGTTCCAGTATTGGGGATGTTCTGCTTGGTTCCTGCCTCTAAATTATGAAGACTTTCACCTGACTTGCATCGGCCCAGATGCCATCTAATCCAGGGTGCTAAATTCTGAGTTTGATTTTTTTGGTGAATTTTCATATTTATGTGGAAACCTGAATTTTATTGCCTCATATATATGCAGATCCAGCCGACCGATGGCTGAGTGGATAGCGTTCCTGACTCCTGAGCTGTGAGTCCCTTGTTCGAATCCCAGTTCGGACATGGGTGTTGCTTTCTTTCTCTGTTCTCTCTTTGTTTCTCTGTCCTTTCTTCTGTGATGATGTATGAGTATGGCCCACCCAATAAATGGGTTTCTGGTGGCATGGCGTGAGTAACGCTACTCGCCTCCGTGACTTGGTTCACAGGTGCCCGCTGGATAACAACAAATGAGTAGCAGTTTCTGGCCTTATTGTGGCATAGGATTCATCACCCAAGTGCCCGCCGTTGAAAATCTTTCTCTATCTATCTATCTATCTATATATATATATATATATGAAGATCTTTATGAATTAAGTAGAAAATTCTATTTTGGCAACAATAGTATTTATGTCATTGCTCACATCACAATACGTCATCTTTGCAAAATTTTTTTTTATAGAAAAAAATCAGAATTTAGCATTTTGAATTCTATGGCATCTGTGTCCTTTGATCTAACGGGTAGAGTCCATATTTGGGCAGAATATAGGAAAGTATACATGTGCAACAAGAACAAAAACACTCTTAAAAGATCTGAATTTAGAATTGGATCTTTCAAGTACAACCGATCTTGGATTTTCAAGTATATGTTGACAAAACCGATTAATAAAATCTGAAATTTATGACAATGCATGTGTTTTAAGAAGATATTAAAAAAAATTATAAAGAACTTAAAAATATTGCATTAAATTCAGGATAGTCAAAATTAACTAAGGCTTGTTATTACATTTTATTATAATGTGAATTTTAAATACTTTTTTTATTATGTTGTATTCATCATACTATAAATAAAGCTTATATTTTGTGTTCTTTAAAGGAAAATATATTTTATAAGGCAAAATAACGACAAATGAAAATATTTGCGAAAAAAATCTTTTACACGTGGACACGATATTGGAAACCTGTTTTCGTAAGATAGTGTGAAATTTCTTTTTATCTTGAAAAACACTTTTTATCATAATGATCTAATGACAAACACATTTCATGACAAAATCTAAACATTACTTATATTTACCCATCATAATTTTTGCTGCTGTCTTTAGAATTACAAGTAAATTATATTTTTTAATTTATTTAATTTTCTCTTTTGTTTATTATAATTATTTATCTACCATTACCTATAATCACTTTCCGAATGTTATCTATGCTATTTTTGTCTCATTGTTTGACTTGAAAGTAAAACTTTAAAAAAAAATTAAAAATTTCAAAGTAAAACTTTAAAATCTTTGTCGTCATTAAGACAGATGTTACCTGTAGTTTTGTGAAATCTGAGACTAAAGTCAGCGATAATTTCCTTGTTTGTGATTCCTAAGTTAATCAGATAAGTAAGATATATTTAATATATATAAGCTTTTTAATGAATAAAATTTATGTTAAAATGACTTCCTCGAGTAAGATTATATCTTCAATTCATGGTTATTTAAATTATATCTTACTTGAGGAAGATGAAAATAAAACTGAGATAAAATCTCACATAAGAAATTACTTTGAAATAAATTATTAAGATTGTAAAAATTGTATGCGTGGGTTTGAAGAGGATTAAATTTATATAAATAATATGGAAGCGAAAGATCAAAAATCTTTAAATGTCATCCAAAATTTTATCACTTGAAATGATATGATTAAAAAAATTGAATATAAATATTTTCAATTTAAAATTATTCAGAAAAATTCATTGAAATGTTCTTTAATTACATTTTTAGGAGAATAGCTCCATAAATATTTCAAACTCTAATATATTAATATTTGTTGAACAGGATGTTAGTGTTAGGGAGTCTGTCACAAAATTCAAAGGGTATATTAAAATAAAAGTAAAGCTTCTCTATTTGAAAAGTTAATTACTTGAATTTATTTATAAGTAAGGCAAAATAATTTCTGTTTGAGACCATTTAGAACATTTAAAAGCAATTGTTTTTGGTTACAAATTCATTATATTTTAATTTTTTTTTCATCATTGCTTTGGCTGTTATGGTATTTTACAATCTGGTTTAATACCTACACTGTGTCAAAACAAAATTGGGACACAATATAAGTTCATGAAATTTTATCATAATATAAAAGTTAAATACACAAATGAAACAAAAAAGACGTATATGACATTTTGTTAAATGTAAATCACAATGACTGAAACAAAACTCAAATATTAATGTAAATATTGTTATAGTTTAAAGAAAAAATCAAGGCAAAAAATGAGCTCATAAAAGTATTGGGACTCTGCCCAATAAATAAAAAAAACAGCAAAAAATTCATAGTTTATATCTTGTTGGACCACCTTTGTACTTTATGACCTCTAACAGTCAATTTGGCATGGATATGACCAGTTTTGAACATAACGACCAGTCGATTTTGGCCCACTCTTCAACCAGATGTTTTCTTAACTCCTGCTTGTTAGAAACGTAGGGTTCATTGAGTTTTTGCTGCAAATAATCCCATATATGTTCTATGGGATTAAGGTCTGGACTCTGTGCAAGAGTTTTAATCACGCCAGGACAGTGGTAAAGGGCCCATAACTTGCAAATGTGAGCAGTATGTTTTGGGTCATTATCCTGGTACAAATTAAAATGACTTGCTATTCCCAACTTTCTCGCACTTTGCTTTAAATTTCGCTTGAGAATGTCAAGACAGACATATTTATTCATTATACCATCTATGAAATCCAATTTCCAACACCAGAGCTTGCTATGCAGCCCCAGACTAATTGGTTGCGGTCTTCATATTTAACAGTAGGCAGCAAATTTTTGACATGCAATTCCGTATTAAGTGTCCGCCAGACTTTTTGCTTCCCATCTGATCCGAAAATGTTTTATTTGCTTTTGTCTACGAAAATTACATTTTCCCAAAATTTCTGGTAGCTGCTTTACATGCATTTTAGCAAACGCCAGTCTATCCTGTCGGTTTGCTTTGGAAATGTAGGGCTTTCTTCGAGGTACTCTACCATGATACTTATGTTTTCTTAAAACCTTTCTGACCGTCTCAAGATTTACAGATTTCCCGAACATACTTTTACATCTCAGAGTCATTTTTACTGCGCTGGTTCTTGGTTTGATGAGTTTTATTTGTCTCACAATCCACCTTTCTTCACATTCAGTAAATACCCTAGGAAGCCCTGATTTCTGTATTTTTTTTTAAACTATTTGCTTTCGTGAACCTGTGAATAATGTTAAAAACAATAGACATTACTCAGCTCCAATATTTGTCTTGTACAGCGAACTGATTTTCCATTTTTCCAATGGCTTATTACCAGATTTCGCACATCCATTTAAATCTCTTTGTTTTTCGCAATTGCTCTACATGTAACCATTGAAAAGTATTGTCTAAAAAGTTGTAGCAAATTAAATTTTATTTTGTGTGACATATTCATTGTTTTACTTGCTCATTTCAAAAGTGTCCCAATACTTTTTTGACCCTTTTTTGCCTTTAAACTATATTTAAAAAGCTATATCAAATTATAAAGCTAAAATAATAGCAAAATTTTAATTATATAGTGTATACCAAATGTTAAAGCACCTCTTGATTACTTTAGCTTCTTTTTAATGTGATAAATACTTACATAAATAGCTTTATATGTTACGCATCCCAAGTGTCCCACTACTTTTTTGACTGGCTGTATGTGTGCAATTCTCTTTCACAAATGAATGGATAAAAAGATTATTAATGAAACAGTGTTCAAAAATGATATTAATAGCTAAATTTATAGCAAATTTTTTAAAAATGAAATAAATGTAAACATTTTTTTTAGAATGTATTGATTTTATCTGAAGATTTTGCCAGATTATTTTATACTTGTGTTATATGCACAAACAGGTCTCCACCATTTTATCAATAATCCAAGATAAGTAGTTGCAGTTACAAAAATATTTCTAAGAAAGTAAATTTGACGCAAATTTCGTATAGTTCAGAATGGCGAATTTTGGCAGATTTTCTTATGCATCTGTGTGGCAAGCTGGTTTTTATTACGTCATTGATATGAAGACCTATAAAAATTATGCATACTCTAATTTAGCAACACTAGTATTTACGTCATCGCGTACATTACAATCTCATCTCGGCAACATTTCTTCATCGCCAAAAAAATTCAGAATTCGGAATCCTAGATTATACGTCATCTGTGCCGTAAGTTTTTAATCTTTGCTATAACCATATATAAAGAGTCCTATTTTTAAAATGTGTAAAATTTTAATTTTTAACTCGTTTCGGGTGATATTTAAAAAGGTTTTTTTCCATATGACTATATATAATGATTTTTAATTAATCTATCCTTAAAATGTTTTTTAAAATTTTAAGGATTATGCATGAATAAATTTTAAAATTATTTTAGAATATATAATCTATTACAGAAGCATTAGTGTGATTTTATAGAATATATTTTCCAATAATAGTACAGCACTGAGAATGTTATTTGCATAATATCTCTACGTTAATAATTATGAATGGTTTTAAAAATTGTATAAATGTATGTGCTTGTACTTAGTGTTTAAAAATTGAAATGATGCGAAAGCACCTATTATTTATTCCTAAAGTGAATGTGGTTCTAAATTAAATATTGTTTGTCATAGCAAGAAAGAATACTGTACTGAACATGTAAGAGAATATAGAAACGAATATATAAGAATACTGTAGCTCTAATTAAATTATTTTATCGTAAGTTCTGCAAAATTATATGAAGCTATACACATATGTCATGCTCGAGAAAATCGTCAAAAGAGATCAAAATTTCAATTTGGAGTTCTACCAATGGGAATTCTTTCGCTTCAAAAACATCTTACATTACCTCACCGGAGGAAAATCTTGATTCACTTCTGTTTCATGTTTTTGTCATCAACATATGCGTTTTTGTCTAAGTCAAACACAGTAATCTTTTATGTACGATTCTTTTCAATGCGATTTGTTTTGTGCACTTTTTTTTTTTTTTTTTTTTTTTTTTTTGCGATTTATAAGTTCGACTTTTTATGCGGTATTTTAATTTCAAAGGCTTTGCAGTATTTTCTAATCAGAAAAAAACTTTTTTAGCCAATGTTAAAAGAACATTGTTGCAATGTTTTCTAACCGCGTAATTGTAAAGAACTTTTTATTTAAAAGATTTTTCTCTTGAAATCAATTAGCCCTTGAAAATACACTTTCAACCGTTTTCGCTCCACGCGTTAGAAGTTCAGATTTTTTTTTCATGTTTGATTCATTTTAGTGAGATTAAACTAATTTAATTAGTTTTTACCATTTAGATTTGTAAGTGTATCTTTAAAAATACTTCATATGTAAAGTGTAAAATAAAATTTTTTTGAATGTTTATATGCATAATTTAGTTATTTATTTTGTTTGAAATCATTTATTTAACTATTTCGTGAATCTCGAAGATATTTGAAAGTGATACTTTTTATGCGATCGATTTTAAACAATAGAATTTTTTTCTTTAATATGCTGTAAAAATTATTTTTTCTATCTGTATTTATTAAGTTTTTCAATACTTTTTTGTGTGATTTCTTTTATATTAATTTCATTTACGGCAGAAAAACTGATTTAGTTTTATTAAATGTACATAATATTCATGTAAAAAAATTCTACTCATCTACTAAGCTTAAGGTATTCGTTCAAAAATTCTTTTGAAGAGAACATATTTGAGAAATTTCAAAAAATACCCAATGTTAAATTTATATTGTCATTCGGATGTAACTTAATTGAATATTGTGTTAGGTTTGCATAACAAATACTTCTTTTCGAACAGAATATGTATTCTAGCATTGGTGATAAACATAAAATACATATCACATAAGCATTTATAGATTTCTAATGATTCATGGATTTAGGGAAATCTGGTTAAGAATAAATGTTTTTGCATATTTTGCAATGAAGTATTATTCCTAATAGATTAGTAATTAATAATAAATTACAAGGTAAACAAGAAAGCTCTTGCCATTTATTAATAACCTCAAACAACATGACCTGAAGATATAGCCTATTGTTAATCCTCAAAGTAATCGCCATCGACTCCAACACCTTCTACCAACGTGTCTCCAGTTGTGTTATCCTCTTGGGGAAAAACTCGGGAATTTTTGCAGGAAAGAAATGCTTAAGTGCATGGTACAAAACTGCCTCATTGGTGGAGGATTTTTCACGATGATAGTCCAGAAAATGGAAGAAGGGCCAAGAATAGTAACCCTTTCGATTAAACATCGCTGGCTCCTTCTTTTGCAATGTCTGTTCCAATCGCTGTGAGTACAGGTCCACAGCGACCGTTTGATCTGTTGGCAGCAGCTCACAGTGAACCATTTGACGATTATTCCGCCAGACACCAGCTTCATCACAAAGGGATATATCACTCGTTCTGAATTTGTTAAACCAATGCAAACTATCATTCACAGCACTACCCCCCAAAAGCATAACATATTCTGTGACTTGATGCAGCAGCTGATACGCTTACTTTGAAGGCATAAAGCAAACACGATAAACGAACTCCTTCGACACACCAATTTTTCTTCGCTATTGTACGAGTTATGATTGATGAATGTGAACGGTGGACCTGCTTTTATAATGACTTATATTGATACTCTCGATTGTCCAGTGTCTTACCACGTTATATACTAATTTGCATAATTATTATCACCTCATTCAATGGAAACGCGAAAATGACAAGAACTTTCTTGTTTATTTCATAGTACTGTAAAACATCAATGTCAGTTTCTCATGTCAAATTTGTCATGTGTAATGTCAAATCTTATGTCATGTGTGTGAATTTCTCATGCCAGTCCTTGCACATTTATGACTGAATAAACTGATATTTATAATTGATAAGAATTTCTCTGACAATACGAAGTTTTAATAGAAATATGAAAAGGCTAATCATTGATAAGAATCTGACAGGAAATTTTATTTTCCGTAATGCAACACAAGATACAGCTTTGATGTTATTTCATTAAGTTTGTTATAATGTTATGATAATTTCTCAAAACATATTCTATATACGAACACTTATAAGTAATTCATATTTATAAAAGAGTCCATACTAATAATTATTTCATAAATTAAATTAAGTAAGTTTAGGAAAATTATTGATTCCTTTTTTCCCAAAATTACTGAAATATGTTATTTATTTTAATAGTATTTAAAAATGAATGAGATCATTTATTACCTATGGCAAAATATTTATATAATGATTTATATAACGATGTTTTATTAAAATATTTATTACCCCTTTATTCCAGATTTTTATTTGTTATTAAAAAAATATGGCACTTGATTATTTTAGAGAGAGAGAGATTCTTTATTTCTTCGAAACTTAAATAAAATATTTTAAAACTGAATTTCTTCAAAAGCTGTGTTTTTAGAGGAACTGAAATTTCATTTAAAATGCAATTAGTTCTTTTAAGTGACGTTTTTAACTTAAAAAGTATTCTTATTAAGATTTTGAAAAGTAATATACAAAAGATATGTATTTATTATTCATGAAATTAATAATAATAAATTATTTGCTATTCACTTCAAGAAGTGTGATGCAGATTCTATTTCATGGGATTCTGTAGGCTTTGGTGCCCCACTTCTGTTGAAATTATTTTTGAAATAATGGCTGAGTGAGGTTGTCTGCCGATGCAAGTGACTCTAGCTAGAAGGTGTCGATTGCTCCAAGGATACTCAAGGAGTTCATAACCGATAAAAAATAGAACAATCAAGACTTATCTATTATTTGTAAAGGAGTCTTATCTATCCATTTATTATAGATGGATAGATAAGACTCCTTTACATTATTATCTATCCATCTATAGTAAATAAGTATGAAATTTAATTGCATTTAAAAGAAATACATGACTATACTTACTTGTGAGTTACATTCTAAATCTGTTATATAGCATTTAAATCTGAGTATGATTTTTGCAAATCTCTCACGGGAAGTAATAATTAGAAAAAATAATAAAAAGGGATAATAAAAAATACATATCTAGAATTTAATAATTTGTAAAAGTATTTGCTTGCAACATACTTGCAAAATTTAATTTATTTCAAATTTGTGCAAAAATTCTCCAATAACTCTTTTATAGTTTAATATTTTGAAAAATAAACTGAAGAACTTAAAAATTGCTCCAAATAAGGAGACAAAATTAATTTTATAAAAACAAATACTAAATAGTTTACAAGCTAGATCAATGTATAGTAGTAAATGTATTTATTTTAGTTTGTTAGATTTTTATTTTAAAATGGAAAATGATATTAAAATTTTATTTTCATAATTGTCAAAAACATATTTATTAATTTGAACCGATCGGTTATAATAAAATAATTTTTGTGCCTATTACTTATATTTCTATGTCTATATTATATATACAAGACCATGTACGTATTTATTATAATGTCTTTATATATTTGGTCCTGAAAAATTATAATAAAGAGATTTGTGTGCTTGACGTGTGTGTGTGTATATATATATGCTGCATTATATATGTATGTATATATATATTATATATATACATATATATATCTATATACATATGTATATATATATATATACATACATATATATATATATATATATATATATATACATATATATATATATATATATATATATATATATATATTTATTATTACTGCTAGTATTAATATTATTATATATTATAACATGTAAGACAATTAGCTGAAAAATTAACTTTTGAATCATCTGTAAATAGCTTTTTTAAATACTGATAAAAAATTTAAAGAAGATAATTCAGAATATTCTAATGCAATCAATAGTTTTAACTATTACGATAAACTTCACAGAAAAAAATTGTTGCCTTCATCTGTTAGAGTGAGTATTGACCTAGGAGTATCTTGAATTAAATATTTCGTTTCACATGTATTCAAGGCTTTTTAAGCAGTTTGCATCATACATATTTCGAACTTGACATTTTATTTGCATACGAAATTCATCTCGTTTGCTCGTTAGTGATATGCATGAAATTCGAAATGAAATGAATCTGCAGAAAAGTTTCTAATAATGACCTCAACAGAAGTGCTTTGAATATTTTCTGTAGAAATAATTTCTTGATCACACTTACGTTTAAGAGATTATTTAATTAAACCAAATTAATAATTAGCTACAATTGCTCAGTTCTCTCTAAATGTATGCATAAGGATAAGACTTTTTCTCATATGATTATTTCTAAGATAATTAAGTTTTCCTTCAGGCAGATCAATATAAAATATATGAATGTACAAGTTATTTCAAATGTAAAAAAATCATCATCAAAAGATAGTTAATTTTTTGCAATAGGTTAATCAAAAAAAAAAGGTCAAATCAAGGAGAAAAAGTATGAAATAATTTTTAATGAACCAAAGGGAGATATTAAAGTTTAAGGAAATTAATTTTGAATATTTTTATGGATTTTATTTAATTATTTAAAAATTTAATAAATTAATCCCTCATAAATAAAAAGGATAAAAAATATTTAGAAAAATTTCTGTCGAGTTATTCTTAAGTCTATGTTGTGTAAACATTGTGGAAGACAATGAACTATATTCAAGGAAATGATATAAAACATAAAGGAAGCAATTATTAAACAATTGTGTGACTCACACACACAATCGTACCATGTATTAGGAAATAAACTAACGGTGCCTAGTCTCTAACGGTGTTGGATAACCATATTTTTGTTGTCATGCTTGATGCTCTTAAAACACCTTTATTTTTACGAGTAATCGAAAGGTGTGTTTGACTAATAATATTTTTGCTATTAGAGTATTAAAACACATAGTATACAAATTGTATAGTAAAATGTATCTACTAAACAATTTGTTTAGGAACTGAAGTCAGTCTTACTCAATGTTTTTTTTTTTTCCTATTTTTAATTCTATGAAAATTTCAGTCATGAATCATTATTTTACCGAAGGAGAAACACTGATATAAAATTTTTATATTTGCTTAATAATTTCCTATTTACAAATATTTACACTCAATGTCTGCACTTAAATTATAAAAATTCTAAAATTTTCTTTATAACTCCAATGCTTGTAAGTAATATGAAAAAATATTTTTCTCGTTTAAAATAAAATTTCCAGTCAAATATTTTAAAAGAAATACATCACACACACACACACATTTAACAAAATATTTGTCAAATACTTTGAATTAAAAAAATAAATTGTGAAACTATGTAAAAAAGAACATCTATGGAGTAAATTATTTTAATACGTTACATGATAAATTAAATAAGCTAAAGAGTGGCCTAAGTGAAATAAAATAAAGAGGAAAAGTGAAATAACTAATGATTATAGAATTTGATATATCGTTGATGTCAATTAAGACATCATCTTTTTATTACTTCCTAAATAATCTCTGTTATTGAAGTTCCTCACTATTTTTCAGTTGAAAATCTTTCTATTTCATCCTGAATTCATTATTGCATTTGAAAATTAATAGAGCGCAAAAAGTGTCTCAATAACACCAGCTTGTTTTTTAATATCACATTCAACGAAAATTTCATAGAAAGATATCAAATTTACTTTCCTTTTTTAAATTTAATGAAAAAACTGTACTTTACAATGCAAAATATTTTTTTCCAGTTATGAATTGAGAGTATTTTTATCTAGAATAAGTAAAATCATATAAATTTATTATCTTGGTAATATCAGACCAGAAATCAATGAAACCATGGATATCAGCGAAGTTCGGTATAAGAAGAGGAGAGTTCTCTGGATACCCTACCAGTTCAGTCCAAGATGTGCCGAGGTGATGCCTGTTCTTGTCGGCATTTAGAGCAAAGTGGAAATCATCTGCTACCCCCAGAATATGTGAAAACTTTCAAGTACCTACTGGTAAGTCGTCAGAACAGACATGTGTTGATCTGCCTGTAACAAAGGAGGTACAGAGAAAGTCCTGGTCTTTTGCCTTTATGTCATTTGTGAAGTGAAGGTGTTAACCATTTTTTTTCCTTTGAGCCTTTCCCGTCAAGAACAACTCTAGGAACATGATCTTCTTGTTCCTCTTTTGCAAGAGTGTCGGCCAATTCATTTCCGTAGATATTATAGGAAGGGATCCATTGAAAATGTATTTCGTGCCGGTGAGAGATGAGCTTTACTTTTCGTAGGATAGGTAAACAGATTTTTATCTTATATATGGGTTCCATTTTTGAGACATTGAATTCCTCTACAGTTGTCAGATGGAATCCAATAAAGAAATGCAGCGTTCAGCTTGTTTGTCAGCATGTCCATGATAGTAAAAAGCAGCTTCTCTTGTACAAGGACATAAGGTAGAAATTAACTAATCAACAAATTTTTTGAGTCAAAAAAAAAAAAAAAAAAAAAAAAAAAAAAAAAAAAAGATTTCACAGAACTTTTTGTGCTGACTTCAAATCTATAGGTTGTTTTTTTTTCCATCAATCTGATTCCTTGCTTATTTGCATGGTGATTGTAAACGAAATGTTGCAGATTTTCATACAGACATGATATTATTCGATTTACTTAAAAATAATTATGTCATTGATTTCCAACGGTATTTTTCGTCAAGGATTGTGGCACACCCTTGATGATTATTATGACTGCTACTTTCTTCTTCATGACCATAGTATCTTGGTGAACTTATTCTTCTCCGGCGAAGCTGACAGTGTTAGGGAAGAAAGCTTAGTGGATGATGAATTAATGAGAGGATGATAAGTTCTATGTAAGAATCTATGTTATTTGATTTGGGGACATTATACTTCATATCTTAAGTGCATATCTTCATATTTTAATTAAAAATTCAAAGTGCTGTATAAGAAATCATAAATTTATAATGAACAAATATCAATCATAATATAACATTTATAATGCATGAAAAAATATATGCATAAACATAGTACATATAAAACACCAACTGCTTGATTCATATTCTTAATTATCCGTGAACGTCTTCTCCGGTTCACTAATTATTTGTTGTGTCTAAATTCTCTAATGAAACGAATAAAAACGCGTTCCCTGAATCCTATTAAAAAGTGTTTCAGTGCAAAGAAACAATAATTCAATAAGTTTTTAACGAAAAAGATCTATAAATTTGTAAAATTTAAATGTTTTTTATTCCACAAATAATATGTATATTTACACTACATATTGTGAATATGAATTGTTTAACTACATATTTTTTATTCTTTTTTTCGGTAATTTTTTTTCTATAATCTTATGAATTATTTTCGAGTAATGTGTTACTTAGTTCTACCGAAAATTAGGAGTTTACTTTGTTTCAATTACATAAAATAAATAAGAGAATGCTTGATAGTAAATCGCATTATGTGGCAAGAATGTATTATTTTAAATATTTTCATATCATTTATTTGACGTGGAATATTTATATATTACTATAAATTTTGTTTGGCAAAAAATAATAAACACCAAATAAGAAATAAAAGGAGTAAAAAAATTTGATGACATAAAAATATGAGAGCAAACTTCTCTCTCCAATAAAAATCATGAAATAATATAATTAATATTTATAAATTTGAATTCAAAAATTATTTATAATATTTTTGGGCTAAAACTATGTTTTCAAAGATAAAAAAGAAATACGAGCCTTTGGAAATAACAGCATACGAGCACTTGGTATACTTGCATCGACGTAACATCGACGACGTTTGCTTAAAATAGAGGACGCGTATACATATACCCTATTTTGTCTTTCCTGATTTCGATGCTATATCAATAATAAAAGGAGCACGTTTCAGAAAGTTAATTTTATTCCTTCTGATAGGATTATATTCTCACATATGAGTATGTTTGTATGCACCTAATATATTTTATGAAAGTCCTCAGATTCTTTGAAAATATATGATATTATCATATAACTATGACAGACAGAACTATTTTTAACCAAAAGTTTACACATTAAATATATATATATCTATATATATATATATATATATATATATATATATATATATATATATATATATATATATATATATACTGAGCAAGGTCGACTCAGTCTTTCATCCCTTCAGTGGGTCCATAAACTGAGTAGCAAGCAGCCTTGGGAACTGGTCGATCACTTAATCAGGACATTTAGCTACGCACCTCAGAGCCTATTGATCAGAAAAGCAGTGATATGCATTGTAGGCTTGGGCAACATGAGTGGTCGTTCCATATATATACATAAATGTGTGTGTGCTTTAAAAGTGGATCAAATAAATTCAATAAAATTAATTTCTTCATTTCCTCTATTAATTAAGAATATTAAACTTTAATTATTTGATTACTATTATATAAATATTAATCTCAGTTATTTATTAAATTATATGGGGGAATGCGTATATATATAAAATCAGGCTTATTAGTTGTGATACTTCAACTAGACTTAGAGAATTTTACTTAATAAATTAAAACATCTCCACGTTTAAGAGAGTGCCATTTAAGAAAAAGAAAATTAATAAAAAATATAGATCAATAAAGATTTGATTTAAATTTATATTTAAATTTGCACAGTACTTAATTAAGTAAGCTTTTAAGAAATTTATAAAATCAACAGTTTAATAGTACAATTAAAATATTTAATTGGAAAAGTGATGTTTATGCTCGACGGAAGGTAAAAATGGCAAAGTTGTAACCCGTTAAAAATAATAAATCTTAATAAAGTGGTTTTTTGCATGCATTGAAAGAAGAAATTTAGGCCAGATTAGCTTTCTGATTGCGTCTGGATATTTTAAAGCAGCCAAGCGAAGATTTTTCTCTTCATGATCCTTAATGCATTTCAAACGCTCTTTTGCAACTTTCGTTCTAATTTTTCCCACATTTTTTGAAAAAAACAAGATGCAGAGAATTTTCTCTTGAGAATATTTCTTATATCATAATTCTTAAAAAAATTCGATAAGTTTTTCTTGAAGAGTAAGAGGAATGGTTTTCTTCTTCCTTATAAAAAGTACGCTTTAATTTTTCACACATTGAGCTATAAAGTGACATTCTTAAATTTAAAACAACATAAGTTTTATATTTTAAGTACAGCAGAAGTATAGTTTTTCAATAATAAGAACTTCAATTATCCGAATCATTTTCAGAATTTCAGTAAAACAAATTTGACTCAATAGGAGAAGAATAATGAGAAAAATCAAAAAGTTATAGAGAAAAGGAAACATAAGAGAAGAAAATGAGAGAGAAAGAGGCGCGTGTCACTTGAAGAATTCAAAAACATTCTTTTGAAAATTCCTGGATGTTCAGAAGATAATGCTGAAGATATAGCAGAATGGATTATGAGTGAAGTCTTAGATTTCAAATTGCAAATGGTTGCAAGCTTTTTAAAAGTGTTGAGTAAAAAGATGACCGTAATGTCTATGTTGTAGCAGACACGAGACCATCAGCTCCTGAAGCATTTACTGACTTTGAAACTGTTTTGAAGTGGATAGAGCCTAAGCCCTATTGTGTCCACATGCAAATTCTCACTCTCAAGCGGATGCGTAACTCGATTGTACGAGAACGGATGAAGACAGTGAAACAGCTTACTCTTAGCGTAATATTCAGCAAGCAATGGCTTTGTTGTTGTTGCATGCCCCCGAGGTCAGCAGTGCTAGACCATATCCGAGAGCGTACACCTTAAAAAAGTCCAGTAGCATAGGTGGATTCTCCATCAGATCTCTCCCAGAGAGACCAAGGCATTGAAGAATATGTTCAGGAGAGGTTTGTTCATTTAAGAACTTTGGAGCAAATTTCGAATTTCTTCGTATCCTCGACGAATTTCAAGTTACTAAGATTACCACTTCTGAAACGGGCAATAGCCGTTTGTTCTTGTCTATTAAGACCAGTAGCCAAGGAAGCACCTGGACACAGGCAGCGGTACCAATGATGATCAGGAGGGACAATCCAAGTGGTTTTATTCTCGTCTTTAATCAATGAATGAATCTCTTGAAATGTGAGCGGTGCCGACGGCACATCGTCCTCAGACACTTGCTTTGGCCAAAGTGTTCGCAATCTCATTCCCCTCGAGATCTACGTGGGAAGGAATCCACCGTAGGTGTATATGATGCGATACGAACACCCGTTTTAACATTTGAAGTATTGAAACTCCAGTCCTGTCTTTCGCTTTTTGTCATCTGGCTAAATGCTGTATTGCACTTTTACTATCAGACAAAACCCAAATCTCAGCTCCATGAGGAAGTGAATTCAGGGAGTCCAGGGCAGCACTGACTTTGCACCGTTGTACATACATATTGTATTAATATACAGAACTGTAACTACATTTTATAAAAAAGTGTTGCATTTTTTTTCAATTGATTGAAAATTTTTTTTCCTTAAAAATATGCAGTTTTTTCTTCCAATTCGAACTAAAACAATTACTTAAAATAAATCCTTTTTTTAAATCCATTTATCTGAATATTTGATAATCTGAATGGGGTCCGGTTCGAATTCACTCGGATAATTAGAATTCCACTGTTCTTATAGATAAGAGATTAACATATTTTGAAAGCAGAATAGCGTGGACACATTTCTGGATTTACAGTATCTTTACGAATAAAAAGCTCAAGATCGTTTACATTTAAATAGAATTCCTTTCTGAATTTGGCTGCTTTTTTAGTTTCGATGTTCAATAATTTTATTAAGACTTTTCCTCTTTTTTGATGAGACCAAAAAAGCTTAAATTAGATACAGCGGAAGTTTGTAGCAACTTACAGTATGTTGTATACAGCTTGTTGTACAATTTTTAGTTCATACATTGGCAAAGGGTCAATGATTACTCAAATATTTTCCTAAATTTCTACGTTAAAAATTTTGTGATGTTCAGGAAAAGCGTAATGATGCATCTTCATATTCTCTCAATAAATTTAAGAATTTTTTTCATCGTCTTTCCTTTGTTTTTCAGTAATCCCAAGTCTGAATTAGTATTAACTAATAAAGCCATTTATGATAAATTTTAAAATTTCATTTATTTGATAAAAATAGTTCACTCACGTAGATCAGAGTTTTAGAAAAAAAAATCCAACTTGATTCTATCGGTTTGTTGCAAAATCCATCTTTGCTACTTAAAATTATTAAAAAAAAAATGAGCACAGCTGGTTATTTATTTTTAACTGTATATTATTATAGAGTTATTTTTTGAGAATAATCAATAATACTGGTTTCCCTTTATGACATTTTTTCACATGTCTGTTATTTATTTAATACAACAATTAAATAACAATTTTCATTTTGAAAATTGCACTCATAAAGATTTTTTCGGCTAAAGTTTTTTTTTTTTATCACTGTCAAAAATCACTTCCTTTCCTTTAAAATGTTTAGAGATTTGAATCTTATTTTTTTTTAAAATCTTTTGCGCAGAAATTATCTTCTTCTCTAAAATAAAATAATATACTTTTTTAAAAAAATATGATAAAAATGTGTTCTTAAACTGAAATTTTTTTTATCTCAAGCTTGTTTAAGTACTATTAAAAAATGGATAATTACAACAAACAAAAATACATTGAAAATCAAATTAACACTACTAATTTTTTTCATTCTGTATTTATTTATGAATCAATGTACCGAAAATGTAACATTTTTTAACTATGCATATATTTACTATCACACATAAAAATATTATATATTTATATTATTGATATAATTGATGAAATTCAATTTAAAACCATTAACTCTGTTTTTCTTTTCTCAAACATTACTTAAAATTGTTGCAGTTAGAATCCCATAAACTGATATAAGGAATAATTATTACCCTACGTGGTAATATATACGTACATGACCATAAATTAAAAATAATGCCGGAACCGGCAACTAAAGGTGAAGAAACAAAATAAACAAAATAAATTAATGATAAGATTTTTTTTTCATAAAACCTATGTATTAAACAAATCAGAAAGGACCAAACACTAGGTATATATATGATATTAGGCTGGCATCTCTCAAAGAACTACTATAGCTCCCGAAACCACTTACACCACTTATCTCCCGTGCAACAACTGAACCGTACGTTGTTGATATACATCGTATGTCTCCCAGACGAAGAATTACATTGCGTACAACAGCGAGACATGCTGTGGATGACATTATCGCGCTGCACTAAATTTAAAGAACTTCACTTAGCAAGAATTGCTCTCTAAAGATCCGATACAAATGTAGGAAGTGGTTGACGAACAGTGATTCGTTAGCCAAATATGTCCCACACATGCTCTATAGGATTCAAGTGATGCTTGCCATTCCATTCGCATGATATCTTCCGACTGAAGGCAGCCATTAACGATGTTCGAATGGTTAAGACTGGTATTTTCATTCATAAACACAAATTTAACACCCAAGGAACACTTAAACGAACAAACATGTTGTTCCAGAATAATGTTCCGATAAGCTTGGTCTGTCATAGATCCAATTCGAAGATGCAGATCTGTTCTAGATCTCAGAACATTGCCTCCCCAAACGAGCACTCGCGCACCACCTTAATGTTGGCGTGCATTGATATTGTCTTGTTGGTACTTGGTACCTAGAGTTCTCCATATGAACGTCCGAAGTGAATCAGATTGCAGGCAAAATGTTTAATGAGTACGGAGATTCATCTTGAAATATCAGTTGTGTATGGGCCACGTGCAATATCACGTCCAGCCATTGTGAAATGGTAGCAACTGCTTAAAGATGGTTGTACTGACTTAACCGATGTGGAAAGGCAAGGAAGGCCAATAACGGTGAGCACATTGGGCTTGGTGGAGCTGGTTGAAAATATTATTCTCACCAATGGCAGAGTGATTGTAGCACACATAAAGCAGTAGTTGGAAATATCTGTTGCCAGTACTCATTCCATCATCCTTTACTAACTGGATTATCGCAAATTGTGTTCACGATGAGTTTCTTATTCATTAAGTTCCGAAGACAAAGGCTTACAACTTACCTAAAATTTAATCTCGTTATTCTGCCGAAGACAATGATTTCTTAAGTCGCATCACTATGGTTGATAAGACATGGGTGCATCCCTTCACTCAAAAAATGAAGCAAGAGTCGATGGAATGGAGCTATATATCATTGCCTGTGTGAAAAAAAATCCTATTTCTTCTACCAGGGAGTAAAGTCATGGCAATGTTTTTTTTTTTCGATTGTGATGGAATTTAGTTTATGCGCAAGGGCACAGTCATTAATACTGAGTCTTACTGTGAAACATTAAGAGCTTTGCGCAAAACTGTGGAAAATAAGTAGCAGAAAATTTAATAAACGCGTTGCCTTATTGCACGACAATGCAAGAATTGAAAAGGCATTCCCAGCACAGGATTTGCTTCGTAATTTTGGATAAGAGTTCTAGAAGCATCCTCCATGCAGTCTCGATCTGGCATACTTTCATGTGTTCGGCGAACTCAAAGAGCATTTAGGTGAAAGACAATTTTCTAAGATAACCGAATTCAGGCAGCTGTTTTAAGCTGGCACAAAGACCAAGGATTTTTTATCATCAGGGCTACATTCCGATAAGTGTCTGCAGCTACTGGAAGATTGTATAGCGAAATTGGGTGATGAAGGAAACGAAGGTGTGATATTTATTGTATTATAGCGCCCTTTTCAGTAAAGTATTTTTTGACTTACATTGTTCGAGTTTAACTTACTGCTTGAACGATCCTAGTATACACTTATGTAATATGAATAATTATTTCCGAATAAATGGCTATAAATATACATAAATCTTATGCTTATAAGTTCATAATGCTTATAAAAATTATGTAAATTTGTTATAAAAATGCTTATAAATTTATTATGTTTTTAAAATAAAGTAATCACTATTTTTTCAATAATTTGACTACAAAAGTAGTAAATAAATCCTAAGAGGATTATTATAAATCTGTTCTCTTGAAAAAAGGCTTACTATTTTTTCCTGTAGTAATTTGAATTTTCTTAGTTAATATTCTTTTAAAAGTGATTGGAAAACTTTATCAAGAGAGATAATTTTTAGTAGAATAGACTTTAATTCCAGACTAGAATAGTTTTCCTTAGACTAGAATATAGTCTAGAATAGTCTTCCTTTGATTACTTCAACTTTGAAAAGAAACATTTTAATTGAAATGTTTGTACAATCAATCAAATTTGCTATCAAAATTAACATTGTAGGATTACAAATGAAGGAAGTAATGACGATCAACAGCTATCATTTTTATTTGGTATGAAACGAACTTTATTTCTAGGTAAATAAATACATTCTGACCTTCTAAAAGAAAATTCAAGAATCAGCAATGAAACTATTTTTTTCCCAATTATTTTAAATTAAAATACTTAATATATTGTGTGTATTTCCTCTTATTTTGGAGACATTATAAGTTCCAAGTTCTGATTACTAAGAAAAATGTATTTTTTTCTAGTAGAAGATACGAGATTCAGTCTCAGTCCATGTTGAACAAAGGGTGAGGAATGTTGTTTCTGTTATCTACCTTCATTATCTTTCGTGATGATTCCATGAGAATGAAGAAAGCAAAAAGTAAACTTAGTAAAAGGACATGAGCATTTCGAATGGTCATTTCGAAGGTCATTTCATCCCATGGTCATTTCGAAGCTATGGACTTCACTGCTTATCACTCTTAAAATTTACTTAGATATTAGATGTAGCAAAAGTTTCTGCGAAATGAAATGAAAATATTGAATCTGAGTAACATAAAATTACACATTGATTGCAATTGTGTATATTTGAGACACCATAAACACAAGTGCTTGATTTCATGAAATACTGAGGATCATGAAGTCTTAAATAAACACAATTACAATCATTTTGTAATTTTTTAATGAGTAATTAAATTACATAATTTTGTGTAACACAGACCTAGAGTAACAGTATCTATTGTTAAATAAACTGAAATGTGCATTAATTGAGTTGAAAGTCTTTTTTTTCAAAGATAGTTATGCAGTTTAAAAATTATAAATGAAACTTGGAAAAGTATTAGTCACGAACACTTGAATTTAGGGAAGAAAGATGCCCTTTAACACAATCTTTTCCCTAAGATAATATAAAAAAAGATATTCGTCTATTGCTAAATGCTTCTGACAATGTTTTTATGAAAATCTTTTGTAGGAAATCAAGAGTTAACTAAATTTACATATCTCCCGATAAACGCAAAAATGTTGGATCATTTTTTACCTAAACATATTAAACAACTTATTCAAAATAAAATTGAAATAAAAATAATTAAACATGAAATTATATATGATATTTTTATACGTTTGTATAGCTTTCTTTGATTGGCATAATGAAAAATAAACATGTAAAAGTTTTTTTTTTAAAAAGTTGTTCTCAATGGATATCTTTATTACTTTCGATTTATTATATATGATATAAAAAAATGCTTTTCAAGGCTGATACTTGATCATAGGGAAATATTGATCAAACCTCCTGATTCATAAATTGATTTATAAGTTAAATAAGTTCTTATTATTTTGAGACAGTTTAAAACATGCTTTTGAATTCATTTAGGGAAATAATGGTAATAAAGTTCTATGCTTATGTACGCTTCGAAGCTTATACATGAAATGTTCTTAAACTTCTTGAAATTTAATTTGAATTTCAGTACTTATGAGTACTTAACACACACACACACACACACACACACACACACACACACACACACACACACACACACACACACACACACACACACACACACACACACACACACACACACACACACTGATATATGGCATAGATAGATTCTGAGTATAAAAGGAGATTAGTTTAATATTCTGTTGTGAAGTTAAGCAAACCAGAATTAAATTGAAGAACCAATTTAAACATGAAATACTGATTTGAATGATTTTTCAATTTTGCAGAAATGTAATTATTTCCCGATAAGTATCAAAATCGAGTTTATTTCTACACAAGCAATTAGGATGAAAAATTTATAATATAGTGTAAACTAAGATATAAACGAAATTTTATTATTTATTTGTGGGTTGTAATATAATTATTATTTTTTTGGGGAATTTTTATATAGTAGAATTAAAATAAACATTATATATAAATACTGTTAAATAACTATTTTGTCAATAATCGAGTTTAAAAATATTTTAGTTAAAGATCTTTTAATATTTCAGGATATGTAACTCCATAACCCTACACAAACATGTTTTTCACTCTATTTATTTACCATATTGCATTATTTCTTCATTTCCTGATTCTTCATTTGGACAATAGCTCTTCCGATACCAGAAAGAATGTTTTCTTTTGTTGTATAATTGGTCCATTCTAAAGAATGAGATCACCTCATTTTGAAACCAAAATTGCAAACTTTCTTAACTCCTACCTTTGAAATTGAGTCAAGAAATTTTGAATTTATCACTTGACCATTTTATTATAATTCTGTGTTACTTCAAACAATGCCTCTGAGTCATCACAATAATATCAAGAGGCTATTTACTGATTATATCTAGTGTATGATTAGATTATATCTAATCATACATAGATTAGATTATATCTAATCATACATATGATATGCCTTACATTATATCTAATATATTTGTGCTTAAATATATATTATATTATTGTACTGCAAAGGAAATGTTTTCATTAAATTATTATAAAAAGATAAAATTTATAATAAGAAATATATATTTAAAACACTTTTTTAAAGAAAAATTGGTTCTACAATAGAAATATGAATGGTTAGCTATTATTGCTGGTATATCATGCAAGAAATACTTGATTAACAGAAACAAAATATCATATTAATGGGTAATGTCTGTGACAAGTATATCATAGAATGTATTTGCTATCAAATAGTAATTAAATGATATATGCAATTCTTATATATACGCGTTTATAAAATTTTTATTCGTTAAGTATCTTCATTCAAATATTACAAAATAAGAAGTTTTAATACACATTATTTTGTAATATTTGATTCATATTTGAATAATATGCGATGATTGGAAAATTCAAGGATCTTTTACTGAATAATATAAGTACTTAATTTTATAATTATTAGTAATTTCTTAAACAACAATATTATTGTTATTTAAAAATTAGTATGTAGTTATTATTCTACTCTTAATTGAGTCATTATCATTCTTTCTTTAAACGGCACAGTGAGATTTTTAAAATGAAATTTAAATTATTTTTGCAAAAAAATTGTAAATATTGTATAAAATGTTTAAGCAAAAATGCCTTTGAAATAATAATTTCTTAATTTGAAAATTTAAGAAAAAGAAACATCTTGTTATTTTTATTTACTTCAAAGATCTAAGGTTTTTTCATGAGTATATTTGTTTTTTCTGATATAAAACATAGTTTAAAATTAAGTAATTCCATCAAACATCAAAATATAAAACTTAATTTTTATGTTCGGTGGAACATTTAACATTTTTAAGAACTTTCCGAATATGACTTTAACATTGTTTATAAGTAATACATTTTATAATTTTATAAGTAAGAATTCAAATTTTATAATTCAAATATACTTTTTAATAAGAAAAGTAGAAAACTATAAGTTACTGCTTATGAGACAATAAGCATGATATTTTCGCCACATTTTCCTAAATCAACTAAAATATTTACTTTGTTGAATAAATACACGCAATTCAGATTCACAATGTATCATTGCGAAAGACTTCATTTTATTTAATAAATTTCACAAGCTCTACAATATATCAAAGTCTATTTTTCAAGGACGAATGACTGTTTATGAATAAATATTACATTTTATTTTTAATCAACGGCGCATGCAAATTTTTGAATATTTACGAAAACCGTGAATAAAGAAAGGTTTTTCATCAGTTTCTGAAATAAGTGAATATTAAATAGTTTAATAAAAACATATGGAATGTTTGCTCAGTGGGTTTAAGAGTCATTAAAATGTATTTTTAAAATTTCACAAGGGTAAATGTAATCTAAGCGGCTGTTCATTTAACTCTAATAGTAATTCTTAAGTTTTTGTTATTGCAGTTCTTATTGACGGAAATTTTTCTTGACACATATATATATATATATTGCCTATAATGCGACATACATAGATTTTAAACCTAAAATCGCAAAATGTTCGGAATCAAGTGTTTGTGCTATTAGGTCGCAAGTCAATAGGGCTAATAAATGCGCAAATTATTTTTGCAATTTAACCTAAATTTAATATTGCAACCATTAAAATTATAAGTTTTTTTTTCCAATGGTGGGCACATAGGTGATGAACCCTATGCCACAATAAGGCTAGCAAGTGCTACTCATTTATTGTTACCCAACGGCTACCTGTGAACTAAGTCACAGAAACGATTAGTATTGCCCGCGCCATACCACCACAGACCCGTTTATAGGGTGGGCCACATTCATACATCATCACAGAAAAAGGACAGAGAAACAGAGAAAGAAAGAAACATCCATGTCCGAACCGGGATTCGTACCCGAGATCCACAGCTCAAGTGTGCTAATTACTCAACCATTGGTCGGCATTAAAAGTATAAATAGTACGTCTATTATGTTAATGTGTCCTAAAGTTGAATCATGTTCTACGCTAGTTCTAAAATTCTATTTTTGCAATTGAGATGGAATGGAAGATATATGTTGCATTTCTACCTTTTCTAATTGTCTTTCGTTGGTGAATGGTAGGAGTTATCCCTTTTGTGACTTGTAAATTCGGTTAAATAAATATAAAATATTCCATCGAAAAAAAAATTGAAAAAATTTCAAAATTTAAAGAAGCCACATTATAGAAATTCTTTTAATATCATGGTGAATTAGGATTGATGCCCACCGTTAAAAGGGAATTCTAAACTAATATCTGAAGTGAAAATTGAAACCCCGAAGATAGAAAGTAGAAGTGCAAACATTTCAACTGCCTGTTCGACTAGAGCAGTGGTCGGCAACATTATCATTCATAAGAGCCAAATCTCGATAATTCCCAATTGACATTTATTAAAAGAACCATTTTTTAGACATAACCTTAGCTTAAGTAGGAGACATTATTACGCAATTAATTAGGATTAGTACACTCTCAAGCTTATACTTTTGCTGAATAAGTCTTAGTTTTACTTACAGTAAATTAAATAAAACTTGGCATATGCTACTTATATGAAGATAATAATATTTATCTAAATATATCACTAGTTAAATTATATAAATGATATTCTTAAAAATAACTACAAATATTCCACTAAGTGACTACACAAACTTTAGTGCAGTGCGACCAAGGAAATTGTGAGTTCCCAGTGACACTTGTTAAACAAAGTGATCGTCGACATCAGCCGGACACAAAAGTGGTTTCTCAGACGGTCAATGTTAGATCACAACGTGACAGAACCAGCAAGTGAGTGCGTGCAATCAAATGGGTAACAGACTAATGTTCCAGATGAAAGCGGCACCACTAGCCGGAACACAGGGTCAGCGTGAAAGACACCCGGCAGTGTAGATACGAACTTTACTATCGCATTGCAAGGCAAATAAAACCGCGACCACCAACCCAAACAAGACAAAGGATGACGCCGATTTAAATTATTATTCCGGCGATCACCAAACACTGTATCAAGACCATCGTCGTCAGAGCGTGATGCAGCTCTACCTGTAACGCAGCAGAGTTGCATGCCAGCTCGGGGTGGGTTCTAGAGGTTTTCATGGTTTCCCTCTAGACTAGCGCAAATACAGCTCACCTTCCCACAAAGTCCCCCATGAGGGCAACTACTCCCCAGCCCTCACTTGTAAAGGTAACGCTCACTGTGTGTGCCTCACCTCGCGGTCGGGCTTTGTGTTGTCTTTTGTGTGCTAATAAACGGGGAATGGTGTATACACGTTGGGTTGGTGGATAGGCTTGTCTGGTTCATTCCAAGGACGAGCAATAAGACAATAGTTGACAGACCAGTATCGGTCAGACAGAGTGGTAACCCGTCTGCAATTAACTCGGCTACTGGATCAGCTCTCACTTTCCAGGCCCGGCAGGGGGGGGGGGGCTCTTTGCCTCCCCGTGATGGGGTTCCACTACGCAGCGGACATGAACAGCCTTACACTGGCTACGCGAGTAGGCTGTCCGCCTGCGGCGTCGAAATATTCCACTAATGTGAACACTGGCTTTGCATTTTATTGGAAAATAATGGTAAGTTAAGTTTGTGTGATGTAGTTTTTAATTTGAGGCACGATTCCAAGTTCTAATCGATAAGCCGATTTCTTGATGTACTCTTAAAATTGTTCATGCTTGAAAATGTTTGCTCACATGAATATGTAGACCCATATAAGGAAAAAATGTCAAACGCTAGTTTCTTCAATTATTCTGTTACCGTGACATTCAGAGACATGATTGGATAACGAATCATTTTGATGAGTACGGATTTCTCAATATTTGCTTACCTTATCGAAAACTATTTAGAAATGACTGATAGAGAAACGATGTTACCTCCAAAATCATCAAACATTTTAAAGGAAGGATTTCGAAAATATTTTGCACCATTTGTCTAGATCATGGATTCCCAAATTGTTTTTTTTTTTCTCGTGGACCACTTTCAAAGTTTTACTATTTTCGGTAAAACCCCTGCTGCTTAAAAAATTACCTAGGTACTAACAAAATCAACTTAAGCAAAAAAGTACCTAGATACCTAAAGTTTAATCATCCCTGCCTTTTCGTACTTTTTATAAAAGTTTAGAATAATCTCTAGAATTTATTATTTTTATTACATAACTACCTTCTACACTCAAATTGTAAAACAAATATAATATGATTGATAAATTAAAATATACAATAAAAATATGTACAACAAATAGGCAGATACAAATAGATATTTTCTGGCACTGCAAACACTGACATCGATTCACTCACAGTTACATTTTATTTTTAAAATCCCGGAAACAAGTAACGTTTTATTCTTGGAGTCGCATTTCATCCCTTTGCAGGTCTAACACAAGCATCCAGGACGTGTTGGTACACAGGAGGCACTTTGCAAGTATTGACATGTGGTGTACACTTGTACTATTATCTATTGTTCTATTCAATTCTGTGTTTGAATTGAGTCTGGAATATTTTTGAGTACCTACCTACTGAATGATACTACCTGCGTATGTTGATAGGTAAATACAAGCCAAAATTTTTGTTCTTTATTTTGAAAACCAGAAATTTTTTCATGGACCCGAACTTACAACTTGTGAACCCCTTTTTTCTTTTCACGTCTACGTAGACCCCCGTGTGGTCTTCTATGTATCCTTGGGGGTCCACCTAGACCACTTTGGAAACTTATGGTCTAGATTCTGTGTTACTTTTGCTTTCTTAAATGTTCCCCTTCTTTATAGCATTGCTTTCCAAAAATTTTTACTCGTCTCTTATAAGGTAAGATAATAAATAATATTCCATGCCCCCCCCCACACACAGACTAAGTAAACATTTTGGAGAAGAACTGTAGTCGAAGAGCAAAGAGCCACAGATTGCCGACCACAGGGCTTAGTGTACTAAAGGAAAAATCACTGTTATGTGTACTAAGTGTTGCATCAAATCAATCCTCAATTCATCAATGAAGTCAAGAAGACTTTAGATTATGAATTAAATTATAGCAATGGAAATTAACAATTTTTAATGACGATGAGTTAACTGTATTTACATAAACTAGTTTTGTAGACATTTGATAAATTTTTATCTTCATTTCTTTCAAGGGTAAATTTCACAAAATTTTACTTGTTTTCTAGAATTGGTTTCTAAACATTACGTTAGAGATTATTTTATAATTTATTCTAGGATTCATTTACTTATTTTTTTTTAATTTTTTTTATGGGGTTTTAATAATTAAATACTTGGGTTAACGTATAAGAAACTTTTTCCTATATATTTTAATCACCAAAATTTGTGACGCACTTTAGATTAATTTTTCTGTCATTATACAATTATAGTGTAAATATTAGCAATTATAACTTAAAAAATGAACTCTAAGGCCACTTTCACACTAGACGACTTTTTATCGCACGATAAAAAATCCTCCGAAATTTTATGTGAGAAGTTAATAAAAAACCACACAATAGATTGGTCACACAATATCGTCTTCCGTTCAGTGCGAAAGAGAGCAGTCTATTGTGTGTTTTTTTTTAAATAACTTCCCATGATAAAATTTGGTCGACTTTTTATCGTACGATAAAAGTCGTCTAGTGTGAAAGAGGCCTAATTTTTTGGAATCTAAAAATATGAAAAAGAAATATAAGTGTTATTGATACAAGCCAATTAATCTTCTGAAAGCAGGATTTTTTAAAATCTAAATAAAGGATAATATAAATAAATTACATTGCTAAATCAAAATTATTTCAACCACAATTCTAAGAAATAATTATTGCTACAATTATAAGAAGAAATTGGTAAAAGAATAAATACATTTTTGTACGTCTATATAATTGAAGAACATCAATTTTCGCAATTGAATAGCAACAACAGTTGTCATACTAGTTATCGGTTAATTAAGCATGGTTTATTCTTGACTATCCCTGTTAACAAACGAACATATGCTTACAGAAATGCAGAAAAAAGATAAAATAACCCAAGTAGTTAGTTATTTAGGTTAATGAAAGAGTAATAAAGATGGTGTCAGAAATAATGTTTTTAAAATCGAGATCACATGGTTTCAAATCGGGATTTTAGTCATTATGGTAAACTTAAAACGCTTTACACACAAACAAACAAATGATCGATTTTGTTCTTTTTTTGTAACATAATGATAGCAATGACTCGTTTTCCGCCCTTTGATTTCAAGTGTAAAGAACTCAGCACCGTTGGAAAACGCAAGTGACTCAAACTGTAAATATTTTCGTTGCCAAACATGATAAAATTATGAATAATTGATTTGAAATAAACAAATGTTATAATTAGTTTTATTGAAATAATAATAAAAAATAAAACGCATATTGATCTTAGGAAAAAGTGCATTTTTCCTGTATCCAAAACATTATTTCGATATTTATGTCAGCATTTCTTGAAAGTTGCTGATTAAAATCACTTCAAGTATCAAGCTAACATAATTTCGCTAAATTTTTATCCACTCTCTGAAGTTCTTTCTCCTTTTAAATCGAAATGGTAATTAATTTTAGAAAGAATTTGTTCACGACGTAGTCTTGGAGGAAAGATTCCGATAACAAAATGTATGATGCTAATTTTAATTTAGTTTTTAAGGATTACATAACAAGCACATTAAAAATTATATATGGCTTGTGAAGCCCATAAATATATTCATAAGAGAATGGCGTCTCAAATATTCAAAAGAATTACATATAAAGCTGACTTAAGAAGCCCAAACAAATAATTAGTCATTAGTTTCGAGGCTGGTGTCTCTAATAACATAGCACTTATTAATAAAATGGTTTGAGAAGCCTAACTAATCGCTGATTTAAACAAAAGGAGACTGGCGTCTCTACGAGCATAATAATGCCATATCTAAGGCAGGAAGCATAAAAACAGGAAGGTAGGCTTAGGAAGCATAAAAACAGCTATTTTCGTTACAAGGCGTGGTCTTCTCTGTCTAGCATCCCCGCCGGAATTCTCCACAAAACTTGTTTATCTATTTGTTTAAATTATGATTTATTGTTTTTTTTTTTGAATGAATGAATGAATGATAAAATTATAATCACTTCAAATATTGCACTATGTTCTTATAGATCCTGAGCAATTTGAACTTCTAATGTATTCTCTCGTAAGCGGTATTTGGATTTGTAATGATCATTTCATTATTTTGTGAATCTTGCAAAAGTATGGCTTAAAAATTTTTTTCTTTTGTCAATAAAAATGAGAAAAATTAACCAATTAAGTAAAAAAACAAAAGTTTTTCCCAATTGACCAGCTGTCCTTTGGGTATACCTAATCAGCACTATTAATGGGCGAAGATGATTTCATGTTATACAGTGGAGCACCCATTGGGTGTGCCGTCTTCACGTCAAAATTAAACAAAGACAAAAAGAAAGGAATATCCATACCCGAACCAGGAATCGAGTCCGGGACTCAATGCTTCCAAGTTACGGACGCTAACCTTTCCGCCCGCGGTCGCCAGGAGAAGAGAACTTATTTATAATAATTTATTTTTTAATTTTAATAAGCTCTCTCTCTGTTCTTATCACAACATTAAAAGTTTTTTTAGTCATAGTTAAAAAATCTGTTTCACGGGTTTGTCAATATCCCAGATTATTTTCAAGTTTTCTTTCATTTTTCTTCGATATTAAATACCTGAAAATTTCAAAAAGAGAAAGAAAATAAAAAAATAAAAAAATATATATATTTGCTATGTTATTCAGTAATAATTCATATGGTTTTAATTAATTCACAATTAATTAAGAAACTTGTCTACAATTGCTTCTTATTTTTTGAAGACTTCATTAAAGCATTCATTTCAACTTTCCATTTTTTTTTATAATACTAGTAATAGTAGCTATTTGTATTATAATGATTTAATATTTCAAAACAAAAATGTAAACAATATAACAAATTTTTTTTGAATAAATGATAATATTTAATATATTAATATTCATTTTAGAGTAAGAATTAAAAAAATCAATATGAGTTTCAAATTTCTTTGGAATACTTTCTGAAAATTTATATATAAAAGAATAGAAATTAAACTATTTAGTTTAGAATATTAATATTTTAATTTTTTCACGATTTTGAGGGCTGTAAAAAGTATATATAAACAATTCTTGTAAGAAAAAGACTAAATATTTTTATACATATTTATAAAATTATCTTATTTTCATTGAACAGATTCTTAATTTAAAATGTTAATTTTTTACTCATTATGTCTATTTCAGAAGCTCAATATATATATATATATATATATATATATATATATATATATATATATATATATATATATATATATATATATATATATATATATATATATATATATATATATATATATCCTTATCGTATTATAAGGCACTTCGCTTTTGCTTTAAATCTTGAAAAAGGATGAGAAGAAAATTTATTTTTATTTAATTAAATTATCAAATGCTTTGTTTCAAGAATGAAGTAACTTTTAAATATTATTTTAAATATTTAAATTGAGAATAAATAAAGCACTTTGAAAGTATGAATAATCAAAACAGTTAGTAAAAATGAAACTTTATGAAGAGTTTTGCAAAACTAACGTTGCGATTGTTACTTGAAAATATATTAGAAATAAGATGTAGAAGTATTTCAAGTTAAAAAGAATAACTCATTTTAGTTTCCATTTTGAATCTATAGATGGCGACACCATTAAAACAAAATCTTGAACAAAGTGAGTATTAACTTATTTTTCAATTTAAAAGTAACGATTTCGTCTGAGTGAATAGACTTACAATATAAACCTATTTGAATATATAATTGTTCTTTAAGCAACTCTCTTTCATTATTATATTAAAATTTTTTAGAATAAATTTATTAATGCTATGAAGTTGTTCCTATAATTATATGATTTATTTCACGTGAAATTTTTAAGAAATTCTTTTAATTTTACAATTTGAATAATTTTAGAAAGATTTATTAAAAATTTACCTTTTTAACAAAAATTTTCATTTTATCTTTTTTCCTGTTAATATTTTATTTATTTATTTTTTTTAACAACAACTGTAATGTACCCAGTTTTAAGCATCCAACCCAATTTGGTTATGCTTGTAAGCAGAAGCTCCACACCCAGATATTGCTGTTCAACAGTGGCTGGATTCGAAAACCAAACTTTATGTTCCGAGGAGAGACGTTCAACCTTTAGGTCATGGTGAGCTTAGTATAATCAGTATTAACTTAATTCTTGAGGTGATGAAATATCACTGCTATTACTTTAATTAAAGGTACAAGAACAGTTTGGCCTAGTAATAGGACTCTCTTCAATGTAATAGAAGGATTCTGATTCAATCCCAATCACAGTTGATAAATGGTATATGAATGTTACGTTTCTTGTTTATGCATTCATATTTTTCGGAATGGGTATTTGGAAATTTCCTGGCTTCCATCTTTGCGACACGTGAATATATCTTATGATATAGGAAATATCTCTGCAGAAAACAATTGACCAAATTAGATGCTAAAATGCCATATAGCAGTGTTTGGCTATTAGTCTACATTACGCCCCGCGATGTTATGCCATAAGTCTGATATTTGGGCTCAGTTTAGTCCTTGTGGTAAGACTATGATATTAGAATTATAAGGTGCCAGACAACAAAAACAATTTAGAAACAGATGTTCTTTTATGACAATTGTGAACAAGTAGAATGAAATTGAAAGTGAAGTGAATAGTTGGCAATTACAAGTGATGGTAAGGGGTTTGAGTATTTACCCTCATAGTTTGGTCTCTATATAGTTCTTGTATATCTCTTAGTTTAAATATAGTTCTTTCATATACGACTATATTAAGGGAAATTCATAAGCACTCTTTGTCGCAAAAGAAAAAGCCAAGGAACTTACCTCAAGGTTTACCATTATTGATGGTAGGTCATTGCTGTCTCCAACGGAAGTTTCCGGTTCAAGTCCAAGTTACTGTTGAACAACTGGAATGGATGCTGGTAAGTTTCAGAATTTCTTTACTTGTGACAAATGAACATGACCCACATTCTATGAAAAGTTCTATAGAACGATAAATACAGATGCTCAAGAAAACCTTATTTGTAGTTTCTGGCTAGAATGAGCATTATGTAATGTAAAAGAAAATCTAAAATGACAAATGAACAAGCAAACAATAAAAGCACAACTTCCTCAAAAATTTGTGAAGTCGATATCGGGATCTTTAACTTCTAAGAGCAAAATACTATCACACAAAGCTTCGGTGAGTTGTAAATCCCGTTTCTGTTTCTTTTTTACAAGCGCATGTTTCGGATAGACTATTGGAAATATTTTTATATTTTAAATAGAAAAGAATGTGTGTGTGTGTGTGTAATCCATTTCAAGGAAAAGTTATTTTGGTTGCGAAACAAAATAGAGTGAAGGCTTTTCTCTTTTTATGATATAAATTTTCTTAACATAGATTTGGAAAACAAGTTCTTTTAACAGATTACAAAATGTCGAATTTCATTTTATGATTTCTTATTACCATTTTTAAAATAAGAAAGACAGAGACATTTGGTCATAGTACGGATTCATATTTATTTATTTTTTGCATTCAAGCTGAAATGAGCAGTTGCATTCATATCTTTTTTCTTTCATTTCTTTTTTAAAATAATATTTTGTGAAGACTATTGATTTAAATTTAGAATACTTAATCTGTAAATATTCTTATTTAATCTTATATTTCACTTCATAGTTGTATATTTTTATTTAATCTGTTAGTACTGTAAGCATCGTAATTAATGATTATTTACAATACTGAGATATGTTAGTAGTTAAATACGGTACATTTATAACAACTATTATTTAAAGAGAACCCTAATAGGGAATCCAATAGAAAGAAAGAGAATCCAATAGAATTAATAAAGAGAATCCAATAGAAAGAATCAATAGGATTCTTGAATAATAAATTTTATTGATCCAGACTCACACAAATATTTCTTTTTACTTCAAGATACTTATTTTCATTATTTTTGAGTTAGAATTATGAAATCAGTCGGTGTTTCAGATTTCTCTTTTCTCGGATTTAAAACCTTTTTTTTTTGTCAACAAACGAAAGGAAATTGAGTAAAATCGATAGTTTTTTGTATTCTGAATAAGCTTAGTCACTGGAATAAATTGAAAGAATAATAACGTAAAGTACTGAGAAATTATTTTATTCATGCCTTATGTTGAATATGGATTACAGCCATCCAAACTGAAAACATTTAATTGAATTGGACTGTTTCCAAGAATTTGATAGATTTTTTAGCATGAGTCATTCTAGCAAGATGTTATCTTATATTTTAATAAAAAACGAAAAATCAGTTAAACAATTGAATATTTGGTTATTTTTTTTAATTGGTTAAATGGCATGAAATATTTCATGAATAGATAATTGTTATGTTAATTATTATAAAATATATTAATTATAATTGTTATATAATTCTTATAAAGTTTAATTATTTAATATATTTTTATCATAGCGATACATTGAAGCGTATGTATTTTTCATGTTTCATGCTAATTTTATTAAGAGATGTGAAAAAGTACAATCAATCTAAGTATTATGTATAATTATTGAGATAAAATTAAAAAATAATTTATAAGTAAAATGAGCAAATCAGAATAAATGTAAAATTGATTACTAAATATCTACGTGTTTTTTTACATAAGAAGATTGAATTGAGGATTTAATTTACTATAATAAGTGCTATGTATTTTTTATTACTATATTCATAGAACTTAAAAATAAGTACAAAATGTTATACACAATAAATTTTGTTTGTTTTATAAACATGATATTCTTTAAACAGTTTTTAGCATATGTACTTATCATAGAATAGCAGTATTTTGTTATTAGTTTTTCATCTTCTACTTATTTGCAAGAAGAGTAAAAAAGTTTTAGAATTATTAACGTACGCAGACTTATTATAATATAATTTATGAATTCTAAAACGCTTAAAAAATGAGAAATACTACTAGTCAGTTTAGTTTGAAATTTAGCGTATGCGCATATGAAAAGATCAAATTTTGTTTGAGAAATTATAAATAGCAAATTTTTTTAATGTTTCATAAGTCTAATACCGAATGATGTGTTTTTGCAAAGCTATTTTTTTATCAGTTTGGTAACTGCAATACTTTTCCGAAGATGTCGGATATTTTTCATTTTTTATCTATTTTCTCTCTCTCTCTCTCTCTCTCTCCCAGACACACATACACACACACGAGTGTGTGTGTGTGTGTACATGAAACAGAAAAAAAACTATATTCCAGAGTTTTCCATATTTAGTTACTTCCATGCTTTAATTTTGATAAGATATTTTTACAAAAATTATTGAAATGCATATATAAGAGGAAAGCATTGTTTTAGCATTTTAAACTTTGTCTTAAAAAATTCAAACCATTCATCATGTATTTTAATCAGACATTTTCTCATAAATTTTTTTCTTAAGAAATTGTAAATGTTTTAAGCTTTATAATAAGTTGAGCAAAGAACGAGATTAATTTTAATAAGTATTACCTAAAAATAACATAAATAAAAAATATAATAATAAGGTTTTAATATTACATAAATTTTTGAAATTTTTATTTCAACTATTAATTTTTAATTGAATTTGTTTAAGTATTGCATAATTTATTTAAAAAATATAAAGCTCAATTTTTTATGAAATATTTTTGATTCTAATAAGTTATATGAATGAGTGAAAGATGATAAGACAGAATTCTTTTTTTTATTTGAAATAATAATCCTTTTTAACTCAGCAACATATTATAAAGAAATAAAACTAATGCGGATTTAATTGTTAATCTTAATTTGTTTTCCTTTTAAAGGGGAAAAAATTATAATTTTATAATTTTTTTATTTTTTTCTTGGAATTTATGTCTTAAAAAATTCAAACCATTTATCACGTATTTTAATCATAGAATTTCTCAGAAAATTGTTTCGTAAGAATTTTCAAATGTTTTAAGCTGCAGGGTAAATTGAGTAACGAACAAGATTAATTTTAATAAGTATTACCTAAAAATGGGATATAATGTCAGCAAAACCTAAATAAAAGAATAAAAAAATAAATAAAATAAAAACCAGTATTTTTGGTTTATTATGTTGTAATAGCTATATAAGGCATAGGTTTCCCAGCTAAATGATATCAAATATTTAAAAGTTCTTTCTTCTTTATAAATTACATTTCATCTTTAGTAAAGAATAACTTCTTTGAGTTGAAGAGCTATTTAATAATGGAATTTTTCTTGTTGTTGTTACTTATGACACTTGGATAAGCTGTGCTCGTTAGCCTACGTCTAAGAAATTACGAAATCAGAGGAGTGAGTTATTCGTTTAATTAGAGGACAACGGAGATGAAAGAATTTGCTCTAAGATTCCTCCGATAGATGGCATCACCAGAGGATCCACTTACTCAATATTGAATTGATTTGAAGAAGGTGATGGAATTTTTTCTCTATTTAGAGAGAAGAATTACTGTAGATTATTGAATTTGCAAATTTAAAATTTTGTATTTTTGAGATTCATATGAAAGCAAAATATTTTTAATGATGACTACTGCACAATTTAGGATAATCAAAAATCCTTTCGAATGAGTTTTTATAAAAATTTATAATAAATTTATAAATTATTTTATCAATGGATTTTATATATGTATAGGCTTTTCATTCATAAATAAAAAATAATTTTTTAATGAACACAGTTTATAAAAAACAAGAATTGCGAGAGTTATAAATCAAATTGATCAGTAAATAATGTGAATAAATTGAGATGATTTTAAAATTTGAAATTTTGGTAAATTAAAGTGATTCAAGTTGCTTACAGTAACAACAAAATAATTTTCAGAAAGAAAGTATTTTGCATTGCTTTAACATTCAGCAGCAATGAAAAATCATTTAAATTTATAAGAATCAAAGAAATATGTTTATTCCCTAATAAATATGATTAAAGAATCTATACGTTTGTGTCTGATTGACAGGTACCTTTGGCTCACCACTTCTACAAGGGTTGAAAGCCGCGACTTCCTCTGGCTCTTTCCTGTGATAGGAAATCCAGCACTTGCCTTGCACGTCTCGCCTCTGGCCACCTGAAATGCCTCACTTTTGTAGCGGGTAACAAGACCTTCCCCCTCTGTCCTAAATGCCATGGACACCAAGCTTCTCCTGAGCACACCCTGAATACTTTGGAACGAAATCTGCACTTCTTCCCTCCTTGTCATCGATTTCCTCTCAGCCAACGGATTCCTAGATTTGGTCTGACTCCGTCAGACACTTGGAGATAAGCAAAAACATACTCTTGTGTAGATTTGGAAAAATAAGCTTATTAGAAAAATGCAAAATTTATTTTTGAAACCCAATACAAATTTAAGCTAAGCTTTGTTTTGTAAGCTTATTATGAGAAACTTAACAATTGAGAAATTTACAGTGACTTTACTTTCAAACATTTGCTTTAATTTTAAAATTTTAATTTAAGAAAATTTTTATCTTTTTAATGATTAACAGTTCATGAAAAATGTCAAGCAAATATATAGTACTAAAGATAGTTTTAACCAGTTAAAATTTAAAAATAAGTTACTTTCTTTGAAATAAAAAATAAATACATGTTTATAGCTTTGAAACTTTTACTGCTTCATTCTCAAAAGGCTTAAAAGTATTGTACTATTAAGATGAGGATACTGAAAGCCTTTTATAGATATTGTTACGCTCTCTAGTTTATAAAACTAACTTTGACAACTCAAAAAACTTTTTCAAAATTTCCAGACATTTCATATTGATCATTTTAATTTAGAATTTAAATTATTTTCAATTTTAGGAAATAAAACTGTTGAATTCTATGAATTTTCCTCTTCGATATCAATATTAATATATTTGTAAATAAATATTAATATAATATTAGTATAATTTCTACGTAATGATTAATATCATTTTCTGAATTTAAATAATTGAAACAAATAATTAAGAAGTTCTATATATAAGCGATGTAGTTAGAATTTATATACTTAATATATTATTTGCTGAAATTTCCTTTGAATTTCGGCCTTAAATTACTTGTATTTATTTGTTTTCATTTTAAATTAATTTTTACTAAGAAATAAGGTAAGGTAATTACTTGAGTTATTTTCATCCTTCACACAGATTATAAATTCGTAAAATATTCGGTAACTTACTGTAAAGGATTTGCTAGTTTTGTATTGAAATCCTTAATATTTTAAATTAAAATATAGTTAAAATGCTCAACTTAATATTAAAAAATAATTCAATTGCACCATAGAAAAAGAAATTAATAGAATATGAATGTTAACTTTAAAATTTTCTACATATATATACACACACACACGCACACACACGCACACACACACACACACACACACACACACACGCACACACACACACGCACACACACACACACGCACACACACACACACATATATATATATATACATATATATATGTATGTATGCACATATATTTAACTTATATACAATGCCTATATTATAATTATATACAATACACACACATAAATATATGTAACTATTCTATTATATTTTCTTAACTCCAATTCTACTTCTCATTAGAGAAAAGTAAACACTATTTAATATTATTATTTTATATTTTATATATTAAAGATTTTAACAATTAAATTCAAATTGCGTGAATTAAATTGATTAATGAAAAGTATGATCTATTTTTAAGTTTATTTGTAATACCTTAAATTAAAATTTTTGGTATAGTTTATATCGTTTGCGTTTTGGAATGGTGTTGCTGAAGCTGCGTTATTTTCTGCTATATTTCGGAAGTTAGTGAGTTTTCACGGTTTCATTTGTGACACAATAATGTGACACTTTGGTGATAAAAAGTTGCTTTTAAACTTAAAAAGTTATAGATACTGCAAAAAGTCTTGCATCTGATTTGAGCTCTATTGCATACATTACTCTGTATCAAATATAGAATTTATATCTTCAATGGAATTTTGTTTATTGAATCAATATCCTCATAAGTTTCTTAAAATTTACAGCTTTCTTATATCCTGTAAATTTCTGTAAATTACAGTTTCCGTTTCTAAATGTGCCTTTGAATTCAATTATTAAATCCTTTCAATTAAAAAATAAAGATAATCCAATAAAAAACAATAACTTTTCTTTTACATAGAATAATTTATTAATTAATTAAGATGTATTTCTCAGAATTAAATCCCATTTATTTCGAATTCCATTTGGACCTTTTAAGCTATTCTTTAAAATATTTTGGATATTCCTTCTCTAAGATTTTATTTTCATGTTTTTTTTTTTTTTTTTAAATTTCAGAATAACTACATTTCTCCATATTATTTTTTGTGTCAAACAAGTGGAAAATTCCTATTTTTTAAGGATTTCTCAAGATTCGGGATTAAATTTATAATTGAGAAAATGAAATTATTTTGTCACTTTTTTTTTGATTTTGATGTCATATGTAACTATTAAAGATTTAATTACTTAAAGTGAAAAATTCAGCTATTCTTTTTTGTACTAGAAAAATTGTTAATTACAAATATTCGATCTTAGATTCTTAGACATTATTTTCTGCTAAAGTGAAATCTTAATTCTGTGTATTCACTAAATTTTTGTCCAGAGTCGAACGGGGAGTGGATGCATGAAATGGAATGAAACTTATATTAGGATGTTGGTTTTGTAGATAACTTAACTTGAAATGTTTGTGATGACGTTTTTAATTATCTTAAGCCGTAATTAACGCTGGTTTGAACTCACTGTAAAGTTTCTTATGTCAGTTGTGCACTGTTCTAGAATTCTGCTCTTTTTAAGGAAGATTTTTTGCTCTTTACTTTCTTTTAAAACTGTTATCTAGGTAAGGCAAGTGAAAGTAGCGATATATATATATATATATATATATATATATATAAAAATAAATAAATAAATAAATAAATATATATATATATGTATATATATATATATATATATATATATATATATATATATATATATATATATATATATATATATAAATATATATATATAACACATCGGAACATAACCTTCTTTTTACATACTTAGATCGAAATACATTTTTTAAAAATAGAACTACATATACTGTTATTGAAAAAAAATTTTTGTTTTTGTCTATTTGAGTGAACGTGTTTTCCGATTTTCTGATAAGTCACTGATCGGAAATGCATTTTAGCATCAATGAAAGGAGCCCCGACTTCAGTATTTAATTACATGTCAGGACTAACAATCTACAAGCGTTCTGTAGCTCATTTGATTTGTATTTAGTTGATCTACACATGAGACTTTACTTTGTGGTGAAAACTGGATTTGGAAAAACATAATTAAATATAGTATATATATTTCTATTTTTTTACAAGTTAGAACTATGTTCCCTATGTTTAATTAAAAAGTTTTGCTAGTTTTTATTAATGTACAAAAAATTTATGTTAGTGATAAGAAAATATGGTCCTTTGATAATAATTAGAAAAAATAAAATGTTTCATATTAATTTAACATATTTCTTCGACTAATATAGAATATGACCAGAATTTATTAAATATTTCCTACTAAAAAAATAAGTAAAACAAATAATAATAAAGCACACTATTTAAAAAAACACAAATTTGGAATAATTATACCACACTTTAAAATCGAACTAAGCTAATTGATATTCGGTAATTTCTTATAAATTATTCACGACACGTAAGAGATATATAAATGTTTTCTTCAAGCTGAAAAAAGAATTGAAAGTTAAGCAACATGTTTTGAAATATGTTGCACGAAAACAGAATTTTTCTTATATAAATAATCAAATTTATTTTTGTGAATAATTATTCATTGTTTAATTGAAGTGATTGGATTGTGCTATATTTAAAAACTTAATTATATTTATGCCAAATATTATTTGATGAATCGCGTTAAAAATAATTATAATGCGTATTTAAGCAATTTTCCCTGTACCTAGCCCTGAGTTGGGCTCTATCAATTAGATGGAAGCAAACCAATAGATGTTTCGTGATTTTGCAGCTGGGACCAAGCAGAAGACCACCAATAATTGGCCTGCCATCCCCAGAATTATCATCTCACTAGGAGGACATTGCGACTATTCCAGTTTAAACGTGCCCCACATGCTTTAGCAAATACGATGTATCTTCGATTAAGCTGGGATTTGAACTCACTACCTTCCGATAATGAGAACGACGCCCAAACTAATCAGGCCACTGACAAGGTTACTACAAGTGATGTCATGTCTTGTCGTAATGTTGTATATATGCCATCACTAATCGGATAGCCAAAGAATAAAAAACAATTGCAAGACGATTGTATATCAAACATATTTCTACCCCCAAAAAATGAGCCGCTTTCACGAGCCTCAAAGAAGAAAGCTCGAATATCTCTCAGTCATTGACCCCAAGGGTGTGCAGAAATTCAACGTCCACCCCATACTGCCCAAGAGTTGATAGAATGGAATCTGAAAGTTGAATTGTAAAGAAGGGTTTTTGAGAAACAGGCCCCAATGAACTCCATCTTGAAATATTTAATAGGAAAGTTACAACAGTGAATCTACGAATCAAAACTTATACATTTATTTTGATTGCATGTTATATTTGAAATCTGTCAACAAACTTCTCAAATTGGATGAATAATTATTTAAAATGTCATGCTAGTTACTCGTTTTTGATTTGAAAAAAAAATATTCTTAAATTTATTTTTTTTTATAATATCTTAATAAGCCAAATAAACATTGATGCCAAGTCAATACTAATTGGAAACTACAAAATGCTCCTAATTTATTTTATTAAAATAGGAGATTTTTCACATTTTCAACATAAAACCAGTCATAACAAACAGTTTTTATTAAAGAAAATAAAATGTTAGCGTCTAAAACTTCAAATAAAAGTTAGCATTGAGTATATGAAACGGAGAGAATATAATCTGGTATTTAAATATTTTAAAAACAGAGAACATAATTTTATCGATTAATAATAATTTTAAAACATTTTTTACTAATGAGGTACATCAAAAATAATCTAGTTCTCTCTCATTTGAATGTGAAAAAAATTTATTCCTTCAAAAAATGTTTCTTTATTCATTATTAGTTTGAAAAAGAATGGTAAGACTAGTAAATAATTTTTTATTTATATTTACACGTTTCCCTTAAAATAAGAATAAATGAATAGAATAATGAAATTTGCTACAGTTCATAAAAACGTGTGTGTGTGTGTGACAGGAAAATATTATTTATTACCCTATTACCAGTACTTGGTTAATGATTTGATGTTACAAACTGCACCATCCCTCCATGTTCAAATGTCAGACAAACAAGGGTAATTTTGTACCTTTTGTATTCTTATTCACAATGAAGCATCGTTTATCAAGTTTAGTCTTTCACACTGAATGCAATTTCTTTGAAAACTTGCTATTCTGAGAAATTAAATTAAATAGATTATAATGGATGCAGCTGCTAAAAGTACTCTTTACCTTTCTTGTTCAGGTATTTTTCACTTAGCTGTATTTATATACGTGTATTGCTAATAGTGAGAGTACATCAAAATTAATTTCTTTAAAGTTTTTAAGAAAGTTTTCACTATTTTGAGTGATTTTCTTAAGAAATAGGTGTCTTAAAATGTATGTATAGTTTCTGTTATAATGTTTACAGATTTCTGTAATTAAATTTTAAAAAAATTGTTTTCTCAAATAAAAAATTTGTTTTTATAAATAAACAAGTTTTTCTGGAAATAATTATTTGAGAGGGTATTATAATAATTAATTTTATTTGAAAACATAAACTTAATTTTAAATAATTCAAAGTTTGAAAAAATAGTTACACATAAAACAGTATTAAAATACTGTCTCAGTTTTGAATGATCGATTATTTTTTCGTAACTAAGTTTTTTTTTTTGCTAAAATATAAGTGGAGAAAGATCATTTTCAGTCTCTTCATATTTCATATTTCGTGGTAAAATTATTTCTCTCTCTCTTTAAACACATATTTTATTATAATAAATGTATTTAATTAACTGCTTTTATTTTTTATGATGTTTCTTTTGAAAATGTTTTGAGAATAAACTATGCGTAATTCTTAGATTTTAAAATTTTAATTTGTTCTTGAAGTATTCGTGTATGCAAGTTTGTATTGTATCACAAATAAAATTTTTGGTATAATACAAAGTTGAAAGTAATGCTATATAAATAAACTTTTTTGATCTCTTAAACATAATACAATTGAAATTTGTATATTATACTATCAAATGAAAATTCAGAAATGAATTGTCATGAACTCAAGTAGTCAAAATATAAAATATTTTAGATGTTACACTTGATAATAAATCCAATTTAACAGTTTTTAATTATCTTCACTCATTATTAATTAATTTTAGAAAGTAAATAAAAACAAAACATTCTTTAAAATCGATTTAGAAATATTTATTTTCCAAATAAATTTAAAATCTATTCATTTGAAAATAAAGCACTTTCAGTGATTATTTTTTTGAAATTTTAAAGGAAATGAAGGATTTAAAATTCGTAGTCTTGATCTCCTTCTGCTATCGTTACTTCTATTTTATCCACAACTTGCTCTTCTAAATCTTTTACTGCTTTGTCATCCAAAATATATCTCTTCATGAAATCTTGTACGGACGGATACGCTCTGTCCAGTTCTTCTTTTTCAATGAGGATCTCCTGCTCATCCGCTCCATTGGAGAGCATATCTTCGCCTTGAGTTGTGCCGAGGTTTGGCGCTTCCTCCACCTCTCTTCTTCTCCGACCCGTGAATTGAGGCTGAGCCTGACGAACTTGCTACCAAAGTTAGTAGAGGATTTAATTACAATTTTTTTTAAAAAAAGAACTAACTTTAAAAATTTCTCTCTCTCTCTCTCTCTATATATATATATATATATATATGCATATATATATATGCATATATATATATATATATATATGCATATATATGTATGTATATATATATATATATATATTAAAGAAAAAGTAATAATTAAATAAATTTAAAAAATAGTTCAAATAGATTTTTTTAATATAATAAATAAAAAAAAATTAAAAAAGAAGCTTATTTTAATGAGAATAGGGAGTATCATTTAGAAAGCAGTGAAAAATAATTAGCGTTATAATGAAATAGGTACAAATGGAAATTAAAAACAGGATAATTGTGAAGAAAGAAAACAAAATATTGAGAAGCGTGATAGAAACAAGACTCTCCCTTCAGGTGGGAGGAGCAGGGAACAAAGGAAGGATGATTGAATTCATTTGCGGAAAGATTATTAAGAAGAAACACGCATATATAAACTGGAAACGATATTACTTATGAAAGGGGACTTGTAATTTCTACATTGATTGTATTTATATAATTTATGTAGAAAAGATTGTATAATAGCTTTCTTACAGCTCTAAATACTTACTTGCAAACAATTGGATATAATGCATACGGCTTCAGTAGATGTAATGTTACTCATTAGAGCTGAAGTCTAGAATTAAAAGAATAAATTAAAATAATTACTTTCATTTTGCAGTTTTATTGTTATATAAGATGTAATGGCAAACTATTTTATTTCTTGGATAATAATATGAATGCTGTTTTTGCATTGTTTTCCAGTTTGTCATTCTGCTGGTATTTTTTCAATATTTATCAGGATGTAATCATAGTATAATTTATATGAATATTAAATATTACCGATATATATATATATATATATATATATATATCTATAGCATTCTTCATAGTTATATTTATTTTAATTCATTAAATTCAACCACTAACTTGGCTGTTCCAGTAATGTCAAATGTGAAAATACAAACTCATTTTCGAAACAAATAGAAAGGTTGAAATTATTGACAAATATAAGACAAAAAAAAATTAACTTTTATAACATAAGTTTAGAAATGATTGCACAAACCATGAATCCAGTATTTGCTTAGTAGTAAAGTGGATAATTTCAAAAATCGAAATTTTGTGATAATTTTCCGATTTTTAATGAAAACAATCCATATATTAAAGATTGCAGTTAAAATGTGTACACGGAATTGAGCAGACCCTGAATTTCGATGGCGAACCTTTGGTTGATTAGAAACCAGGCAGTCACAAACAGAGTACTTCAGGTGGTTTTCAGCTTAGTAAAACAGTTTCTGAATGAAAACAGTTTTAGATGCATGACACAATAGCGATTTAACTGCTGAACAGTGGTCCCTGGCTGCATCCTAAATATTGTTGGTGTCAGATAATGACTGCTAACTGAGCGGTGCCTTCATATCTGGAGAGTAGCCACGTGTGGTCTTCTCACACAGTTTCGTAGCAGAATACAGCAGCACCTGTGATATTCCACCAATCAAGATTGGCTTCATGCCCTCTTCAGTGATAGGACAAGATTGAGCAGACAGGATGATTCTCAAAGTATGTTCCTCTTGATAGAATTTGGGATACGCCCTCATCTTGCAAACATCAAACAAATCGGTTATTTTAGTGGTAATGGTATTTTTTAGTTAGGAAGAAATTATGTTGGACGGATGTGTTCTACAAAATATCTAACTGCATGCATTGATTAATAATAATGTATGTATTGAGACCGCAAAATGATATAGGATTGAGATACTTGAAATCTGCTTGATTATTCTGAGGATGTGAAAGAGACCAATTCGTTCTTATGGATAAAAACTATGGAACACACAGACCAGTTTTTTTTTTTACATTTATCTAGTAGAAAAGCATTTTCATTATTTAGTATGGTCAGTGAGATCTTTGTGTGAACCAAAGTTTCATTCTTTACTCAGATAGAAGTCAAGGTTTGTTGACAATCTTTTTCCAAAGACCCATCAGGAGATAAAAACCATCGTTTTTATAAAAATGTGAATTACTCTTCTAGGATTATTAATCAATAACCTGTATAAGAGCATGTGCCGCTCACCCTGTTGAATGGTTAGCCTGCCTGACTGCGGACAGGTAGATCTTGGGTTGGAATCATAGTTCGGGCATGGATGTACTTTCTCTCTCTCTTTGTCCCTTCCTTGTTTGAATGGGCTGTGAATGGTTACTTGCCCTATAGGTGGGTACCTATGTCATGTGCGTATTGAGGACTCCACACAAAATACGGTTAAGTTGGAAATGTGGAGCAGAGCACACCATATTGCCAGCTAAGCTGGCATAAAACAAATACGACATTAAGAGCATGCAAATTTGTTGTATAGCTGTATAAACTGCTCTAATTTCAGGACGAAGCAAGAAATAGTGCAGCAAAGTTAAAGGAAAGAAAATCAATTGTATGATGATGTATGTATGTATGTAATTAATTGTATGACTCGTGCATTAAACTAATTTTTTGACAAAATATCTCGTTTTTTTATCATAAAGTTACAACATTATTTCTTGACACATATGTATTTAAAATTATGGGGGCAAACTAAAACAGTCTGAAATTTGTTAAGTAGCTACGTGTGTACACAGACAAAAACTTTTCATTCATTTACTTATTTTTTGATGAAGAAAAAACTACTAAAAGCTGTTGTGTTCATCAATTAAGAAATATAGTTAATGGAGAAAGGAAAAAACTGGAAAAAAACGGAAATGATACACCTTGAAACTATATGCATTACTTCTGTGGGAGAAATTCCAAGGGATTTATACCCGGATTTGTACTATTCACTGATCATAAGTCATCAAATCTTTTCTAGAATGTGTTCTCAACTAATCTTGAAAAAAATAATTAGCTAATTTTCGTGATTAAATGTTAAGGGTGTAGGAATTACAAAAACTGATTTTCGAGAATTTGGTTTTTTCCATGAATGAGAAGATATTGAATGGAATTAGTCGAGTTGTTGCTCAGATACATTTCCGAATTATACGACTTCTGATTTTTTCTTCTTTATTATAGTAAGTAAATAAAACATTCATTCACTTTAAGTAAGAAAAATCCAGAGTTTAGTACAATTTTTTTTAAAAATAATTCTAATAAATTCACGAGATACTCTTAAGATTCTTAGGAATGCTGCAAAATATGCTTGTGGAAATAGTCATTCATTTTTAGAAATAGATTTTAAAGAGTTATGACTTCAAATAAATCTATTGTAGAAGTTAATACCGATAACTTCCACACACAGTGTCAAATAGATTTATAATTTAAATATATATTTAAGGGAAATAATTTGTGTGTATAATTCACAATGCACTGATTCTTGGGATTTCATACATTTCATACCTTATAAAAATCCTTTCACAAAGCCTCAAGTTTTATTTTTATGCATAGGATTTGAGTACTTTTTTAATAAAAGTCTATGTTTCTTAACTATTGGGACTTTTCTAGTTATATTTTTTTGAACAAAACAAACTGCCTAAAATAATTTCAAAAAGTTTGGCAAATAAAATCTGCCTGCATAGCATATTTTTTAGTTACATAAAAAAACATTCTTTAGTGTTTTAAGCTATTTTCTTTTTTAAAGAATTTCATATATTAATATGAAATATAGCCTAATATTGAAGCTTATTTGTTATTTGATAATTTTATTTGTATACGATGCCGCCCAACTTGTCTAGTGGTCAGCATGCATGATTGCAGATAAGGAGGTTCTGGGTTCGAATCCCGGCTGAGGCATAGATGTACTTTCTCTATCTATCCTGTCTTCGTCATTTCCTTGTATGAATGGGTAGCCTTCCCTATACACGGGTTCCCATGGCATGTGTGTACTGAGGAAGTCGGACACCACACCAAAATATGGTTCTTTTGGAAAAGTGGAGCAGTACACCCCGTAATGCCTGCCTAGTTGGCACATGACAACAATAACAACAACATTTGTATATGATAAACTTATTTGTGTTTGTGTCACATTATATATATATATATATATAATATTTCTTACTTTTCACTTTATTTATTCTTTGCTTTCAGTATAAAATAACATCTTCACAATATAACTGAGCTTGATAATTTTATTGATATGTACTTATATAATTATTATGTTTTTTCTACTTCTTATTACATTTAGAATTTCATCTATTCATAATATATTATTCTTGCCCTGAATACAAGTGAATTTTAGGATAGTAAATAAATCTTTAGGAATGAAAATAATAAATTTAGAATATTAGATGACTGATATTTTGTTCTTCTTTTCATACATAGTGACACAAAACTTTTATGGTTGACATCAATGTATAAAATTAAAGTAAAATTTAACAAGTAAATTTACTTAATAAGCATATCGTTTCTTAGGAGAAAATAAGATGTAAATCAGTAAATATATCTTTCGAACTTCATAACTTAAGTGATTTATCAATAATTCAAAGAAAGAACATCAGTTAAGGGTATTAATTTACATCTAAAGTAGCTTTTGATTTGCCAAATTCAATTTACGTAAATATTGAAATGCTTTTGTAATTTTTGCAAAATATTTATCTTTTATTTTTTTCAATTGAATATTGAAGGGATTCAAGAAACAGAAAAAAGGATTCAAATAATTTCTTTTTGAATTTAAAAATCGGTATTGGAATGGATAGTTTATTAACAAAACCCTTTCATCTTGATTTCAAATTTTTGGAATAGGAAAGATTGAAAATAAATGGTATAAAACAGATTTTTTTTTCTGAAACATGAAAAAAAACTAAGTATAAAAAAAAACTTCAAAGTGTTTTCGCTCTCTCTAACGTTCTTTGAATGCTTAATGCCACTTGATAAACAAAGAAGGGTAGAACGATTTTCTTTTCCGTAAGAATAAACATCAAAAAAATATTTGCTTAAATAAGGAGAAGATAGGATAGAAACAGTTGAAAAATGAAATATATATATATATATATATATATATATATATATATATATATATATATATATATGAGCTAATTCAATTTCTGTAAAATGTTTGTGGCAAAAATAATAAATTCCATTAAAAAATAATTTATGACATTAATTAATTAATTTTATTACATTAGTAAATATGAAGAAATTAGAATTTCACACACACAGTTAAATTTGCTTTATATATTTAAATTATTACCTTACATTAATTAGAGATTTGAAAATTTTTGTTGTCATATTTTACTTAACTTCTGCTTCTGATATGTATCAGTTTATTGACAAATGGTTTTAATGCTGTAAGTAGCTTGCTGAAATAAAAATCATAACATTTTTTTATAGTTTAAAGATTTCTGGATTTATTTTAATAAGGAATGGAGCATTAGCTATTTAATTGATGTACAGTAAATCTCTTTTTAAATGAAAAAATTTCTGAAAACTTATAAATTTTTTATCAATTATCTTTGACACATGATCACATGATTCTAAAATTTACTAAAGGAATTCATAAGACTATTCCAATAAATTCATTGAAAAGTTTTTAAAAATGAAATATATATATATATATATATATATATATATATATATATATATATATATATATATATATATATATATATATATACATATACATATATATATATATATGTGTGTGTGTGCTTACTTTTGAAAACTTAAATGCTGCTTAATTCGTAATTAAGTTATAGATTATTTTCAAAAGATGCTTCTTTTTATAATATCTTAAAAATATTAAAATTCCAAAAAATATTATTTTAGAATATATGCTGAATATTCTGAAATCAAGATAATTGAAAAAATTGTTAATGATTAAAATAATTTCATCTTGAGATCTCTAATAATTTCATCTAATATCTCTAAATTGATTTTATTTTTGTAGCATGTATGTATCATAATTTGGTAAAAGTTTTCTTACGAATTTGGCGATATTTTGACGCCAAGATCGGTGCAAAAATGTGAGTAATAAAATGGCAACCGTAAAACTACGTTAGTTAAGCGCTGAAAATACAGTGGTTACCAGAAATTAAAGTTTTTTGCCAATATTATTTGCAATTTTCTTACCAATCTATGTGTTACCCTATTCTACACAGAACCCTCTAATTTTAAAGATTTTACTGATTTTCTGCTTCATGCACAAATATGGGATTGAGATTAAAATTATGTTGTTTTTGATAATGAAGAAATTGGGGTTTAAAGTAGCAGGCCTCACCGTGGTGCACCCTGGGTAACACAAAATCTGCTACAGCTCTTGTAACACAAAATCTGCGCTCTCCTGAGTTCTTTTTGATGATGGTCTTGAAACGTGCGGCGATGTACAAGAGATGGAATATTTTGGGGGAGGAAAGAGCTGTTCCCGTTTTTCCAGAAAGATTGCGGTGGCCCTTTTAAGGGATCTACCTGGACATGATTGTTTGCGAGACCATCTCTATAGGATTGGAGGGGTGGATTCCACGGACTGTGGTCAACCAATGACTTTTGAAGATTTAAATAATTGTGTGGTTCTTTCTCAGTATGAGGGCATTGTTGAAAAGTATTGGAGAGCCCGTAAACTAATGGCTTAGTGGCTAATGTTCGGCATTTGTAAATAATAATAATGAAGAAATTTTGTTGGGCCGATGTTTTGAACTCTTAGTGACTAACGAAGTTAAATAATATCGTTAAAAATCTAATTTTAAAGGAAGAAAATATTTAAAATACTTACTCTTCCATTGCATCCAAGAACCTGAAAATAAAATGTATCCATTAATAAAATATATTATAATATTTTTTATTAGTATGAAAGATTGGAAAATGATTAGTGGGATAAATGCAATGAATTAGAACTTTTTACCATTTGGTAATTCCTAGTATTATTTTTTAATCTTATGAAAATTAAAAATGCTATCTATTAAAAATCTATATTATTTCATATTTTATAATGTATGCGGTTTAATGAACGAGTCTTAATTTTAATATAGATGATGGTTTATATTGCTTAAATTATATTTAATATAATAATGGTAAAAAATTCGAATTTTTTTTTTTATTTCAGAATAATTACTGAATTTATATTTTTCCGTTTTGATTCCTTGAAAGAGTTTTATGAATGTCTATTCACTTTCAAGAATAATACTTTCTCTCTTATTCTTTTATTATGTACTACTATTAAGTAATTAAAGTTAATAACTTAGCTTAAAACAATGAATTTGGTTTTAATTACCTCAGTATTTAAGAATAATTACTAAGCAAAAGTTAGATTAGAAATGAATGTTTCTCATTATACAAATTTTGAGACAGTTAGGAGAATTATACCAGAGACGTTACAGTCTAAATATATGACTTAAAATCAGTCTACAGATTTTAATGTTTCATAACCTAGAAAAAAAAAAGAAATATGAATTCGCTTAATTATGTTTGTAATCACCCCTAATGCGTGTTTTAAATACCCAATATTCGTACAAGTAAAAGGTAATTTTCTGAAAAGTGGAAGTTGACACTTTAGCTAATGAATGTAAAATGAACTCCATTTAAAGTTTAAAACAAACTCATTCGAAATTTTACGTTAAATTTAAGGAACCTATTTCTTTTATTTTAGAAAAAGCAAAAGTGAAATAGGTTCTTTACATTTACAATAATATTTCAGATGGAATTCTTTATGTTTTAAATTTATTACTTGTTTGTGTGTAGAAAAAAAATACTTCGAAAAGAAGCTAAACTAACCGAAATAAAATTATATCTAATTTTATGGAAAAGAGAAGCATTTTCTTAATTTGTTTTGACGAAGTTGAGTTAAGCGAGATTAAGTGAGTGAAAGGGATTTCCACTTGATGTTTAATTGTACCTTTTACAATAACAAATTTTTCATTCTATCCAAACTTTCTATATTTTTTAATTTTTTCATATTACCATATCTTTTAATATTTTAGGGTAATTCAAAACATAAAAGACTATAAAATTATTAAAAGAAAAATATTTGCTTCTTTTTGCAATAGCATGTACATTATGTATCAATTTTTATCTGATCCCTACACTCTCTTAGAAGCAGATGAATAGGAAGAAACAAGAAATATGTTTGCTATTAACTGTCATCCAAAACATAGTTTACGTCAAGTGTACTTTAAAGAGCAAAAAGTTACTGACGGATTGTCAGAAAACTGAATTTTGTAATTAATAATTTCAACAGAAGCCTGTAGATGTTTACAGATATCTCATTTTCCTAATCATCGGATCTAATGCCGTATATATTAAGTACGGAGAAAATTTAACACCAAGATCAGAAAAACACATGAATTGCAGGGTAGAGCATCGAGTTATACAAATGAGGCAAAATGCCTTGCATTATAAGACACACAGATGGAACGAGATATATAAGGTAAATAACTTGCAGAATAATTCCCTTATATCTCGCTTCATCAAGCCAGGAATGCCAACACACAGATGATCAAAGACTTCTAACTGATAGACGTGTTCACTTGGGCATTGTTGAAGGGATTGAGAAAAATACGTTGGTAAATGGGCAGAATCTCAATGAACAAGTGTCTTGGGTAACTCAGTGTGGTAATGATGGTTAGAAAAAGAAAATTCCTTTTGTAATAGCAAAATTGTAAGTAAAATTGGTAATAGCAAAATTGGCAGAGTAATGTCTACATGCGTTGGACAAAATATTCTTTAGCTTGAACAGGTGACTCCACGGATCACTTTCTTAGAAAATTTATTGCAGGTATAAGATACACTTGATGCCCTCATATCGAGCATGAATATTATTCAACAATTAATATCTCAAGGTGTTGTGCAAATTAATATAGAATATGATCTATAGACTCTCAAAGAAGTTTTGGATTTATATTCATTTTCAGGGGATCCCATTACACGTCGCCATTAAGAGAAATGAGATTGCCGATTCACTGGCTAAGACTGCCTCTTTGGAACCTTCGCAACCTGATTTATCATCCATCTTTAATAAGGATTTTATTGAGAGTAAAAAAACGCTTATGGATGTCTGAGGAGTTTCACATATTCATAATTGGTATCCTAAGAAACGCCCTGCTGTCGCCTTGCTATTTGAGGAAACTAGAAGCCAACAGACTTGTATTTCACGTTTCGCCAGTGGTCTTTTATGGCGGCTCAAATATGTGCAGGGTCAAAAGACTTTTAGTCTGTGCACAAAATGTAAAGATGAACAGGCATCCCCTGAGCATATCTTGAGCTGTTTGAATTTTGACTTGGAAGAGGCTTTTTCAGAGCCCCTTATATTTTTGGATTTCCTAGATTTTTATGAATTTGTGGAGTTGGTCTAGTATTGGAATTTGAACATCTGGAATTAGTAACAATAACAGGTGTTATGCATGGTATCATTATAAGGATCACATGGACTTTGAAGTGCCATGATGAAATGCTTTTAAATGAGGTCAAAGACATCTACCTAGCATAGCATTGGAACAGGTTCTATCCAACCGAAAAATTAAGTGATATACCACTGGTCAACACAACATCGTGATTTGGGACGGCATCACATACTATTACAAATCACCAATAATAAGCTTTTTTAGAAGAATGACAAATATGGGAATTACATATTCTATTCAATAGCATTATCCTTTCTTCAATGCATATAAAGTCCTATTTATCAGAAGTAAAATGCGGTACCATATTCATCCTGAGTGAACCAACCTATTCTGCAAAATATTCAGATTCTTCCGAGTCCAGCTGCCTCTCCGGATCTTTTAGTATTCGAAAAATGCTTAGGAAGTAATTGGATGTAATTTTCAAAAAAGTGTTCACCTCTGTGTTAAGAGGATGAATTGCAACAAATGAGTGAGAAACAATGGATAGTTATTTCTCAGCGGGCATTTACTCTTTGATTTTATGTCTAGACGGGTTGTGGAATACATTTCCATCGAGTGTGGAGCAAACATTATTGAGAATATTGTATATATATATATATATATATATATATATATATATATATATATATGATATATATATATATATATATATATATATATATATATATATATATATATATATATATATATATATATATATATATATATATATATATACTCATTTTGTATGTGCATGATATTATTTTCTATGATTGAGATTAATTTTCTTTTTAATGTTATCAAAAGTTTCTACGCATGCGTTACAGGGATTTGCAGTTTCCCTGTCACGTAGTATACGATACCATTTTCAGAGTGAGCTCATATTATGAAATAATGTATTTAGGAGTTTGATGAAATATTTTTCTTGGACTTTATTTTATTTCTACATATAATGTAATCAGTTTATGTATGGAGAGTATGAGATTAAATCTTATTTATAATTAGCTAATGATTTATTTAACTTTAATCACTTTACAATTTTCGTTCTTTGCTAATAAAGAAAATTAAGTAAGCTAATATTGTATACTTTTAAAATGTACAAAATTTTATTTGCTTTTTTACTGTTATATAAGAGCGAAAAGTTTAAACAAAGCTGATTATAGTAATGGAATTTTGTGTAAAGTATTCTTGATGTGATAAAAAAACAATGATTTTCTAAAATCTATCTTTAAATCAGTTTAAAATACCATTCAAATTTGAAATAAAATATCTCAGGTGGATGCCAAACATATTAAACGAGTGGTTGACAAAATAATTTAAAGATTGACATTTTAGAAAAATATCCATATAGAAATCTTACAGTTTGATTAAGCATGTGTGTTCCAAGTAATTTGATCAATAAAAGATTATAAAAAAAGTTTAAGTGAAGGGAATTTAGAAAGGATACTGCTGTTTGTTTCATAATTAACCAAAGTGTTTTAAGAGATCCAGTTTTCAAAAAATAAATAAATAAATAAATAAATAAAATAAAATAAATAATGTTGTAAAAGATTTCTTAAATTTATTGGAAACTTGCTTTAAATTCTGACATGGTTTGGGAAGATTATCAAGGCTTCTTTATTTTTTCCCAAAAATTGGTATTGAGTTAATCAGTGGCATAATATGTGTAGGATTGAATGATTGATAAATGACACTATGGCTTTATCTACTTAAGCTTAGTTTCTAAGCAGGATTCTAAATATTCACAATTAAAATTCTACTAACTGCTGAGTCGAAGTCTCAAACGCTGACCATGCACTTATCTTGATTAGTTGAAGAAAGCCCGTTACATGATATTGTTTCAGATGATACAGAGGAGATAGCTCAATCATAATTTATGACTAGTGTCTAACAAAAAATGCCTCTTCAAACTTTAAGGTGTAAAAGGAGAGAAAAAATTCCTTTCAATTGTTGAAACACGTTAAATGATGTATCAAACTACTTAGAAAAAAAAAAAAAAAAAAAAAAAAAGGCCAAACATTCTATTCATTTGTACTATTGAACAAAATAATACTTGATGGCATGATAATTCTATAATTCAGTTCTTCCTTCCATTGAGATAATTAGCAAGTATATGGTAATATGGCACTTCTTTCAAGTGTGTGGTAGTTTTTTTATTTGATTCACAACTTGTTTTGGCACTTAGAATTTAATTAGAGGAAGCATGGCATGATCTCGAATTAGGGATCACATGAAAAAGTTAATTCCTTCGAATAAGGAATTCATTTTTGTAATCATATGAAGAGTTTAGAATCTAGAGATGCATTTAATAAACAAAGATTTTATATAAGACATTTTTCTCTAACTTTAAGTTTTATTAAATTTGATTAACAGCACTCTTTCATTTTTAATAATTTATGACGCAAATGTTCCTTTAATATGCTGTAACTTATTTATGCTCCAAAGAAATAATGTGCTACTATTACGTATGTGTAACAAACATCATGAAAAAGAAATTTAAAAAAGAAAATGAAACACATTTATTTATAAAATATATAGGGCTGTTTATCCTTAATATTTCACTTAAAGTATTTAATGGTAGGAAAACATAATCTGTGTCAGTATCATAATCAAACAATTTTCACTCTTAAAGAGCATGTTAAATTATTCAGTCTTTTAATTTCTGCATTCATTTTGGATTAAGTATTTTCTTCCTTTGATTAAGAAATGTCAAAATTCATTACTTTCAAATGGATAATTTAAGCAAATGAAAGCGAATTATTCATTTGAAAAAGAATTGAATTTTCAATTTTATAATAAATTACATATTTGCGCAAATGCTTGAAGAGAAAATATTATAAATGGATGTATTTGCTGTTTTCTAATTGCCTGTTCAAACGAGATTATTTCGGTCGGGGTGTAATATATCTAGGGATTTATTATGTTTCACCCACTTTAAATATGAGCGAAATAAAATAATGGTCTTATGTATAAAAATAAATTAAATTTAATTGGAAATAAAGTACACAAAAATTTAAAAATCATTGTTTTAAAGAGTGAATTTATAACTTAAATTCCTGACGAAAGTGTAATCTATATAGTAGCTTAATGTCACTCACTTTACTTTTTAAATATATAGGAATAAACCATTTTAATTCATTTGTCACATGAGAGAAGCCCAATATTAGTACAAAATTGAAAGATGCGTCGCACAAAATATGAAAAAACATAGCTCCATTATTTATTAAAGTATTATAATTAATTATTAATAAATTAATTGCTAATTAATAATCAAGCAATGAATAAAAATATTTAATCAGTGTCAAGAATAAAGCAAGATAAAATCTTTAACAATTATTTCCAAATATTCCAATGTAATCAGGATATTATGTGAAAAATAACTAACCATGATCCTCATCGGTATTACGTGATTCATAGTATTCTTAAATATTTATACTATTTTTTTTTTACAATAATCATATATAAAAAATAAATTCTTATCATTAAAAAGTAATATTGGTTGTAATGATTTACACAATTTTAACGTAGGATACTTCTTAAAAAATTTTATTTTCATTACTTAAAAAAAAAAAGAATCCTTTATACTGTGGGCGTATATTTAGAATACAAAGAAAAACTTTTCACATTTTTTTGATGAAGCTAAGCAGAATTAAAGTTCATTTAATTTTTTTGGAATGGATATAAAACTTTATAAATACATTCTGAATATATAGGTGAATTCTCTAAGATTAAATATTTGCAGATGTTCTAATTAGAATGATTAAATAAGTAAGAATGGAGTGAATGTTAAGGATAAAGTAATCTACAGTATATGGGTAATATATTTTTTTTATAATTAAATAAGAGCTTGAAGTAATAAAATATTAAAAATAACGTCAATATTTAATATTGATTCACGAATTTCAGAAAAAATGAATTCTATAAGTATTTTAGAATACTTTTATATATAATAAAATAGGAATAATGAGTTTTAAAAATAAATGTGAAAATAAAAAAATTGAAGTCATGTAAAAAAATATGTTATAAGATTACATAAACTTTTAATGTTAAGGTACATAAATTTTTTGGTATATTAAGTATTGTTGAATGTGATATAAATCATTATAATATTTAAAGGTAACTACATACATTACAATATCATTTAGTATATTTAGAAAACTAGGCAAGATAAATAAAATTCTTTATTATTTTGGTTAGAGTAAATATCATAGAAAACAAACTAATATGCATAGAATATAATTTTATAAGATAAATTATACTAGAGCCCTTAATTAAAAAATATAAATTGTTTTAGTTTATTAAATTTTTCTGGTTCAATTCAGTTTATTTGTTAAGTTAATAAACGTATAAGTATGTGGTAATTGCAACTATCATTTAGCAGGAATTTCTTAAAAGATATAAAATGTTTGGTGGAAAAATGAAAAAATAAAACGTGATTGTTTTGGGTGAAGGATAATTGTGGACGCGTTGTAAATTGGAGAGAAAAAGAAATGTTACCGGATTCGAAAGATAATGCGCTCGACATTTGATACCATCAAAAAAAAAATTATGCTAAGTACATGATTTCCTAAAATGCGATATTGAAATTTTGAATGAAGGATATTCTCTTAGATATCGATTTCATCATTCGAATGTGCTATGAAATATCAAGATTTTGTCTTTATTTAAGAGTTTCCATTGATATCCAACAGATAAAGTTAACTTAATTGAAAAATAAAATTTAAGAAATGATTTTTCCTAAAAATTAGTTTATAAATAACTTAATGTTTTATTTAATACAAAAAAAATTGAATGATATCTTAAATATATTTCTGTACGGCAATGTTGGAAAAGTATGAAACCTTTTGATAATTTTAACAGTTATTAATTTGCTAAGTTTAGAGTGCTCTGGATATTATTTTATTATAATTTAAATAATTCATGTGCTTTGCACTTTGTTAGTATATATGTGCGAATGTAACAGTCAAGTATATATCACGTTGATTAATGAAAATGATTGTGAACCACCTGAATTTTAATAAAACATGCGACATGATAAATCAAATGATGATAGCAAAATGAGTTATTTTGCTTGTTAAAAAGAGTTCTTTAAATTTTATTCTCATTTACATAGAGTTTATTCGACTTCAGCGGGGTATTTTAATCATTCACAAGCATAAAGTTCATTTCTCTAGACTTGAAATATGAAGTCCAATTTCACTAGATTTGATGATTTTTCAAAAATATTTTCTTAAAATTTATGGAATTTAGTTTCTTAAAACTTAATAAAATTAATTAGTTTCTTAAAATTTAATAAAATTAATTAGTTTCTTAAATGTTAATTTTAAATTTAAATTAGTTCTCAAAACTTAATTAATTAAAATTAAATTTCTTAAAATTTCTGGAAACAAAATTTTAAAATGAAAGATGTAAAATGGTAATCTGTAACAACCATTCTAAATTTAAAATTTACTCTTAAAATTATAATAAAATAAGTTTTGATGGCAATGCCATCGAATTGAAGTGATATTTCTGAAGGTGGCAGGGTAAGTTAGGGCAACTTCTGTTTAATAGTTGCTTCTAAATTATAAGAACACTAACTTTATGGGCTACATGGTGCCTCTCTATGTAAGATTGTGTTAGTTCTTTCTCTTGTGAGAGATAAATAAATAATCCTAATCTATGACAAGATATTAACAAAAAGCTCTTTAAGCTATATAATTATAAATAATAGGTAGTATAAGAAGGATAATATATTTTAAGGAAACACAATTTTTAAATTTTATTTGAAAATTAAGTTAAGAGGTTTTTTTTAAAATTATACATTACACTTTTTAATTTTAAATAATATACCAAATTTTAAGTGATGCAAATATTTGTAAAAAAGTAAACACTTATCAGAAAGTTATTTTTGGATAAAGTACTGGCAAGTTTTGATTATACTGTTTAACATTTTTTTCTTTCGTTTCTTTTCCATTAAAAAAAAATTCATTTTTTGAAAAAAAAGTACTTTTACAACATAAAAGACTTAATTTTTTGAAAGATTATGATAACTTTATTAGCCATCTAATGGATTTAGAGTTTTTTAGAAATAGTTCCTTACCCACTAATCACAAAGTATTTGCAATCATGGTTTTTATTATTGCACATTAATAACTAAAAAAATAGAGAGAGAGAGAGAGTTATGTGCATAAGGGAAATTATTAACTGTAAATTATTAACAGTCACAGAAATGGAAGAGATGCCATTGTTGATTTTCTGCCTGCTTCCGGAGATACGAAATTCTTTTATTTAGCTATGGTTGTACTTAAAAGCATTAGAGAATTTTGCTAATCCTTATTGACATTTTAGAAAAATATTTCAAAGACAACTTATCGAACCTAAACTGACTTACTTTTAAAATTAAGCTTTGCATATTAGAATTAGCGCATTTCGTTGTGGATAAAGTATCTTTCGCATCAAGGAAACGTCTTTAATCAGTGAAATGATGTAATTAAAAGTAATTATTTCTTCTTTCACATTTTATTTTTTATTTTCAAAATTTAAAAGAAAAATGAATATTTAATAAAAAGAAAAAGAAAGATGATAGGTATTTTATTCATAATTTTGAAAAGGTTTAACAAATAATTTGTGGTATTAAAAAAGTTTAAAAAAATAAATGAAGGTAAAAAGACTCACGATGCATATGAATCAAATTTGGTAAATTTACTATTAATTTTTAAGTATATTTCATTTAATGAGAAAAAATCATGTTTTATTGCCTTTGTAATTATTTGAAATAACAGAAAAATACTCACTTAGTTTACTTTAAACTATAGGAAAATTTAACGATAAATAATGAAAATAATTTTATTATAAAACTTTAACCTATTCGATCATTACTTTATAATAATTGTCTGTGTTTGTGTGTTCATAGGTCTTACCTGAAAACTCTGAAAAACAAGGATATATACAAAATGTAATGTGGTTACTTTCTAGTGTAATTTTCCTTTATTAACTGATGATTCTAAAATCAATATATTCAACGAAATTTATAGGATATAAGAAATCTTCAGGCTCTCGGGAAAAAATTAATGAAAAATTTTTTTCCCTTTATTTGTGAAAAAATATAATTGTAGAAAAAAAAATTATATACATATATATATATATGTATGTATATAAACTCTATATTTGCAATAAATTTTTTCTGTTTTCGCAATTTATTCGCGAAATTTTATTAAACCATGCTAAGTTATTGCATTTATTTTCCCTAGCGAATTTTACACATAAAAGTTTCTAAAAAATTTTGTAATTTTGAATTACTGTCAAACAATGAAGTCACACAACGAGCCAGCTTCCTCTTCATGAAAACGTAACAGCACATCAGTTAGAAGATGAAAGATATTAGAAAGTTTATCTCATAGAGATTCTCCCAGCATGATCCATTCGTCTGAAACAATAATCAAACTCGTCACTTGGTGGAAACAAGGAAATAATTTAAGCCAGCGGACTGCCAGAGAGTGGAATTCACATGGCTGGGTAAAAGACCATGCTCTTCAGAATGAATGCTCCCAGAATTAGAGTTTGTGTTGGAAATCCTATTGTTTAGATAGGAAATGTACATGTTCCATTACCTTTTACTTAGTCCTTAATTCAAAATCAGAAAGACTCGGACCGACTGCATCTCCCTAACTGGTTGAATCCAACCTCGATTTAGATACAGAGAAGCATATGTTTGCAACAACAACTAGTTCTATAAGAGTACGTGATGGCCTCTTTGGTTAGGACATCGTTCTCCTTAAAGAAAAGTAATAAGTTCATATTCAGACCTAACCAAAGATTCACATTTAAAAGGTCAGGGTGGAAACGCCCTTTAAGTGAAATAAATACATCTGTGGGTGACTGGTCTAGTACTGATTGTTTTCTGTTTAGTCCCTACTTATAAGTTAGGAAGAATTAAGAAATATAATCCAGCTACTTCCACTTATTTAGATAGCACAACTGTGTGGTGTGTACTTGATAGTATGCTGGTGCAGCAAAATAAATTTCATGAAACTCAAAACTTCATGAATAATGCTGTTCAAAATATGATGCAGAATATCCTGTGGTATAATAATATTTTATTTCTAGAATGCTGGTTTACATAAATTGATATCAGGAACCACGAAGAAGGCGTTGAGACAGGTTCTGCCAATTTAAGAGATATTATTCCACTTAATCGACATTGTGTTTACTATCTATTTTACATGTCCCTTCCATCTTTATTGACCAGGGCTAGGGAAAAGAGAAGGGCTGATGTGAAATTTTGCATGAGAACTTAAATGAGGAGGGTGTCATCGATTTTTAGACGTTTCGTTCAAACACCTCCTTAGATACTAATACAGGTGGGAGGAAATAAATTCCAAAAAATTAGATTTTTTATTTAATTTAATAATTGGTTATTGTTTACTGTTCCCGAAGAATTGAGAATGTTCCCGAAGAATACTTATGTGGAAGAATAGTCTATTAAATCAATTAAACAACAACGATGGATTTGGAAAAATTGCTTAGAACTAGGAAATTAAAGCTGAAGAAGTAATATAATCCAAACGCAATATTCAAGGGATTAAATTAAAATAATAGAAGATAAACAAGAAAGTTTTTGCTCTTTTTTGCTTTGCCACTGATTGAAGTGAGAATAAGTATGTAAATTAGTATATAGCGTGGTAAGACACTGAACAATCGAGAGTATCAATATAAATCATTATAAAAGCAGATCCGTTACCTATATTCATCAATCGTAACTCGTACAATAGCGAAGAGAAATGTGTGTGGCGAAGGAGCTCGTTTAGTATTGTTTGCTTTACGACTTCAGAGTGGGCTTATCAGCTATTGTATCAAGTCGCCGAATATGTCAAGCGTTTGGACATAATGCTGTGATTGAAGGGTTCAGCAAGGTATTGGTGTCACAAATTCAAATCGGGAGATATGTCTGTTTCTGATGAAACTGGTGTCTGGTGAACTAGTCGTCATATCGTTCACTATGAGCTGATATAACAGGCCATTAGGCTAACTGCAGACTGTTATCGCGGCAATTGGAACGTGAACAACAGTCGTTGCAACAGAAGGAGCTAGCACTGGTTAATTGCAAGATTATATTGTTCTTGTCCAATAGCAGAGGCCGTATGTCATTCAGGTGTCCAAGAATACCATACAGGAATGTTTTCAGCCAGGAATAAATTGGCTGGGAGAATTTGTGCTCTCCTCCTAACTCACGTGACTTTGAACCATCAGATTACCACCGGTTCCCTTCTCGGGACAATCATATTCGTGTGAAATCCTTCATCAATGAAGCATTCACAGACTTTTTTGTATCTAAAACCCTTGAGTTTTTGATACAAAAAAGTCTGTGAATGTTGGCTGGGAGAATTTGTGCTCTCCTCCTAACTCACGTGACTTTGAACCATCAGATTACCACCGGTTCCCTTCACGGGACAATCATATTCGTGTGAAATCCTTCATCAATGAAGCATTCACAGACTTTTTTGTATCTAAAACCCTTGAGTTTTTCTCGTAAGGGGATGGCACAATTGGAGACACGTTGGCAGAAATGTGTTGCATTCCTATGGTGATAACTTCTAGGACTAAAAATAATCTTATACTTTCTGTAGGTCATGTTCTGTTGGGTCATTAATAAAGGCCAGAACTTACTTCTTTATCTTGAATAACTAATTTGCTGGGTTTGTGATTAGTAATAAGGATTTTTGATATATGAAAATAAGAGTTGTGAAATACGAGTAATTAATACAAATGGTAAATTTGATATTTTTGAATAGAAAAGCTAGATAACATAGAATGGAGATTTTTTACAGTATTTGACGTCGATATAATGTTTTTAAATATCAATATAGTGCTTTCCAAATTGCGATAAAATCGCTATTTTTGACATTTGAATAGAAATTTTAGGATTATATACAACTTCAGGTTAATAATTTATTTTATTTTTGAGTTCTTGTGAACATAATAATCTAAGACTAATTTAAAAAAAAAATGTTAAAAAGGGTATACGATCAAATTTACAAAAATATATATACACATATATTACATATTACAAATATATACTTTATTTATAATTTTTAAATGAGCCTAGATATAAATATGAAGCATTTAAGAGATCAATGCAAAGCCGTTTGACGTGCGCCTATAACTATTTATCCAAATGTCATTATAATTTTTAGTATTTTAATTACATTTATAATAATATTAAATGCTTGAGGACAGCTTATCCTTACTTGGACTTTGCGCCATTATAAATCTCTAACCTACAAACATTAACTGCTCTAAGGAAATATTATTAATATTTGATTGATTATTTTAATACCTTTTCTAATAACATTAACTGTTCTAATGACATCATGTTAATATTTGTTTATTTGTTAATTATTCTAATAACAAACAATTATAAATGATATCCAACAGCTATTTTAGTAATTGTTGAATAATTTGTTTAATTGTAAACTTAATAATTTATTTATTTAATTATAACACAATTCTAATAAATTAATAACATCTCTAAAGTTTGGTATTGTATTACTAAGTCCAAGCAAAATATTTTGAAAATTAAAGTACTTATTATTTGTTTAAAAAATTATGTTTATTTGGATTAATGTTTTACTAATTTAACGAAAGAAAACCGTTTTAAATGCGTAAATATTCAATTCCAAGTGCTCACTGGCATATTAAAGTATTATAAATGCAATAAAAAAGTTTTTGTGTAGATGAAATTTTAAAATATGAATTTAAAAAGTTTCTTTTTTTAAAATTAAAGGTTATAAAATTTCACATAAGAAATTTGGATTTTAGGTTTCATATTTCTCGCATTTATGGAAACAAAGTATTTCCCAGTTTTTTAAATGCTTAAAATTTATGCATATAATTTCTTTTTTAAAAATGAAAGATATGAATGTTTTTTATCTCATATGTAAAAGTCATACTATTTTTACCAGAAAGGAAAATGAATTTTCTTTTTGTAACGCATTTTTTTCTTTCTTATATTCCTTTTAATATTTTACACATTTCTTGTTTTTCATCATAAAAGCAAACCAACAGATATCGTTTTTTAACTCAACAAATTACTTTTGATTATATGACATTTGATATCAATGTTATATTCTATAACACATACGGTAAAGTAATATGATATTATTTTACTACTCAAAGAAATATGTAAAAGTAAAATGTAAAGAAAGTAATTTTTCCTGTAATATGACCCAACAAACATTACAAAAAAAGCAATTTGTTTTCAAAAAGCACTATGTTAAAATGACTAACACCAAATGAAATTATACTCTTTTAAATAAAAATTTGAAAAACATTTCTTAAAAATATATTCTAAAGTAATTGTTGTGCTATATAAGAAACTAAAAACTGAAATGTTTTGAAAATGGGGTACAAAATTTGAAAACAGTTTGAATTAAAATTATGTGTGAGTAAGAAATAATTCCTTAAAAATTAATTTAATGTATTCATTATTATTAAAAATGGACATATTATTATTTCAGATATATATTAATATTTAAACTATAAATTAATATTTAAAATATCATTAAATCTGTTAAACATTATCACTATTATAAAAATATAGCAATGGCAAATATTCCCGCAATAGAACAGCTACCGCCACCTATAATACGGTTTATTAGTTCCACGTTCCAGGAAAGCATGTTGTATGAGCATTCTCGTGAAACGCGCTCGTATGACCTCGTATAATGCGTAATGTATAAATGACTCACGTTTAATTTTCTCGTTAAAGGGTATTTAAATCGAATATTAAGGCAAAACTGTGTAATGAACGAAATGCGTGCGTTTTAATAAAAATAAATTCAGAATAATTTATATGAAAAACTTTTCAAATGTAACTAAAAAGCAATTTATTTCAAATAAATCAAATAATTCCAAGCAGTTTTATTATATGTTTATTTGCTGTAGGAGCTGAAATAATGTTGCACTGACATCCTTTTTGACAGAATTATTATAATTTAATTTTATAAATATACAATTGATACAATGTACAGCGTAAAACTGATTGCGAAGGGTACCAATCATTATGAATTTCGTCGTACAGAAGTATAACGCGAGGAATCAACGCGTTATATAGAGGAAAACATGTGTTATACGAGGGACATGAAATCGTGTAATATGAAAACGCGTTAGAAGAGTAACATGTTTCATAGGAGGGATTACTGTAGTAAACAAACTCTTATTTACAAAGTGAAAAAAAATTATTTTTAAATATTTGAATAAGATTTTTTTCGGATTTTTTTTAAAAAGAATAATATTTAAATATTCTTTTAAATTTAAATGAACGGGGTATTCTCATAAGCTAGATTTTATAAAAAAAAATTTAAAATATACTACAAATAATGATTTTAATTTATTATTATTGTCTTAAAATTGAGCAATTATTATTAAAATTGAGCAATTATTATTAAAATTGAGCAATTATTATTAATATGACAAAAATATTTAACTTAGTACATTTTTAAACACCATTATATTTAGTATATTTGAACGGGAATATTATGTACATTAATTAACAGGATTGATTAACAGCTGCACATGTGCATTTATTAACCGCTATACTTCAACTATGATGTATATTTATTAATTTTGCTGTTATATTCAAAGACAAAATCTAAAATCAAATGATCGGGAGAAATTTTCCATGCAGTTTTTGAATCGTAATGACATTCAAACAACCAATAAGATTTTTGAGTAATATTTTATTTGTTTTATTGAAAATATGCCGAAAATTTACATCTAATTTTTTCATTTAAAATTTTGAAAAATGCAAAGAAAAATATTTATAGAAAATCAATTTCTTTAATGATGCATATTTTGTGCACAATAAAAAAAACGACTTTTTTCGTTAAATCATTATTTGATTTTGGTTTGATTTGTTGAACACTTTAAAATCTATAAATGTTCATAAAAATATTTGTTAAGTGAAATATTTTAATTATATTTTAACTATTGACTTAATAATTGTAATTTAAAAATATTTAAAGAATCATCTTTTATGTTATCTAAGAATTAAAACACTGCGTGGTCACATTCGAATCTCGGAAATAAGGTATGGATTTTGATCGATTTTACTTGCTTCTTATAATATCTGGAAGACCTCATTAATTATACTTATAAGTCCTTATGTCATGAAATCATGGATAAAACAGCTTTTATGTATATTAATCTAAATATCGAAAATTTCAAACCATACTGTGTAACGTGATAGTTGCAACTATTTTTGCAAAACACAATATAATCAGCATTTTTAAATTTATTTCTTGTTTTAAACTTATTTTCTTGTATTCTATATTTTCGATTCATATTAAAAAGATAAATACTTTTATCTATTATAAATGTTTATATGTATAACATGAAATATTCTATGTTTATGCGATTACATTCATTCTGTGCAGAATATCGTATAAAAGAATTATTTTTTTGCTTAATTTTTGTTCTGTCGCTGAATGGTTACTTTTTGGATATGAGGGCTAATTAAATTGAGATTTACGGTTTAAAGTAAAATTAAAACCATTACGAGCATCCAAACCCAAGGAGAGATTTAAACCAACGACCTGTTGAACAGAAGACAAGATCGTTAACCATTCTGCCACCAGCTAGGCATTATTTCATTTAAATTTATATATGATGTTTTGTTAAGCATATACTTATTTACGTAAAGGAAATGTTTTATGAGTAAGAATTAAGTTTATCAAACGTATTTTTATTTAAATCGTATTTGAAAATTATTTATTATTATTATTATATTACAAAATATTTTATATATATCTATTAATATATTTATCGAGAATATTTCCTCCCCCTCCAGACCAAAATGTCATAATTGAGTGAGTGGATAATTAGGGGGTGCCATCTATCGGAGGAGTTTAGATGAAAGTCGCACTTTCACTTTTGTGGTGCTCTGGTAAAACGAAAGACGCATCCTACAAACTTAAATTCGCATAGCCAATGTCATAATGAGCTTGGCTTGTCCAAGTGTCATAAGTAACAACAACATGTATTTATCGACCCTCCACACACTTAAAAGTGAGAATATAATGGCTATTATTGTAGGTGATACTCAATCGCAATGCTATCATTACTCCGAAAATAGGTTTTTATAATTTAGAAAGACTAAAGAGAGAATTACGAGTTGTGGTCCATCATTATAAGAGTTTTTTTTTATATTGCAACTGTGATTTATTTTACGAACCCTACATGCCATCATGATGGTGTTTGGTTCGCGCAGGTAATTAACTGGCAACCCTTCAACCACAAAGACGACTCCTAAGCTCACGATTGTAACCCACATGATACTTTAATATTAAATGATACCTATACATAAGGTATAAAATGAGAAATAAATAATATTTATTCATGAAAATGGAAACGAGACTATATTTGTAAATCATTATTCAAACAAATTTTGCGCCATTTTTCTTCAATATTCTTTTCAAGAAGAAACATTGCATATTCAATACAAAATTATTTTGATTCTGAAATTAAAATAAATAGATTTATTTTTGTAATTTTGTAGCTTTAAAGGATTTTAAAGATACTAAAACCAAATCTCTTACAAGCTATTTTATAGACCTATAAAATATTCATATAATATAATTACATAATATAAAAGTAAAATTTATGACTTACTGTTGCTGAGAATTGGTAAAAATCACATAATACACATTGAGCCTAAAATAATAAAATATTTCATTGAATTTTATGCACCTTATATATTTTTTAACAAATGAATTTATATTTAATAACTAACCACTTTTTAAAAACATGGCTCAATATTTTGTAAATAAATGTTTTTTAATGTAAATGATGACCGCAAAATTTACAAAAGCTAAATTTGAAATAATATGTATTTAAAATGATAATTCACAAATATTATTTAGTAACAATTGGGATTATAGTAGTACAAGTATAAGTAAATAATTTGATAATACTATTATCAGAAAGTAATGATTGATTAATTAAGATGCATCTAGAAATGTTTTTTTCTTTTTAAACTGTAATATTGTATAATAATTAAGGAAATTTAATTTTTTGTTTACTTTTAACTTAAATAATTTATAATAAACTTTTCAAATTTAAGAAACATATATTTACATTTAAAAAAATCTTAATGAACACTAAACAAAATAAAAATGTTGAATCCGTTTTTTAACATTTCCTTAAAATGAAAATACTTTTAGAGAATTAAAAAAGTTGTACTATTATTCTTTTCTTTTAATTGTTTTGATCTCAAGGATACAATTATTGTTGTTGAGAATTTAATAAAAAGAATGAAATGTGTGTATTTCCTTTAGATCATATTAAATATAGGTTTCATAAAACATTTCAAACTATATTTGCAAACCATTTTTAAACTACATTTACATTGAATTCAATGTAAATTAATTGTTTTAATCTTATGTAAAATGATTTAGATTATTTTATTTATTGTGGTTATATATACAATAATTAATTGTAAGATATGAAAAAATGAAAGGAAATTACATTTATTCGAATATAATTCTTTTTCATTAACATGTGCGTCAAAAGACATGGTCACTAACAGCATGAGAAGAGAAAATGTGGGTGATATTAGAAAGGAAAGTGATATGAATTATTTTTCTTGGCATCAATGACAATGGAAATCGGCGAGGATGATGAAACTTTGAACTTTATTAATGCTTTTGAAGTGATGGCGTATTTAAATTAATAAAACTGAGCACACCGATTGTGATGGCCCTGTCATGTTATGGGAACGAAATGTGATGCCTTGAAAGCTTTCAGGCATTTCCTTGGGTACAAAGACCAAGAGGATATCCGAAATAGAGATAGGTCGACTGTTTGAACTCTAGTATCATTGAAATCAAAATCTAGCGGTTCACGGACAAGAGGAAAATAGCCTAGATGAATTTTTCAAAAAAGGCCTACTAAGGACTATCCAGCCTGTTATGATAATTTCTTTTTCAATGCATCACGTAAATGAAATGTTTTTAAGATAAAACATTTTTTTAACTGAACGTTAGATAATTATTCATAGCTAAAATTTATACCGTAAATTGAAAATCAGTAATAATTTCATTTAATTACATTACATTAAAATTTATGCATTAAATTATACAGCATTTAAACATAATCTATAATATTATATCTTAATATATGACGAAATATAATTTTTAATGAATCTGCCAATTTTTGTTTAAACTAAAAAATTTTTTAGACCACGTATATAAATAATACATGTTTCCCTATATGATGGCATGTATTAAATTGAGCAAAGAAAGGAAAATCATTTAAATTTGGAGATGTATTCTAATTTGCATTCATTTAAATTTAATCAAGAACTAAAATTATTGCTATTAACTGGTCATATTTTTAGCACACAAAAATTTAGTTAATATTTACATAATGTTAATAAATAAATGATTCTTAATTCTGAATGTTTTTAGAAAATACATTTTTCTTAATATTATTTAGAATGCAAATAACCATGTCTCTTATTAAGTTACATTTATAATGCACGAATTTGTCGACAATTTATTTAAGGAATATCATAAATTTGTTTTAAATTATGTATATATTTTTTGGAATTCATATTATCACAATATCTTTTCCCTTTTTATGTTCTGCATGCTTTCAACCACACTTAAACGAGAATCTTATTTATGAAGATAATTTCAGTTAATGTGTCTTTCAATGGGATTTTTGATTGTACTATGAAACTTCAGTTATGTAATAACTTATATGAAATTTTAAATACTAAACAAATAGCAAATTATTTAAATTCACATGATTAAAAATAAATTTTACTTACAGCAACAAATTGATCCCTTGAGTTGAAGCAAAACTTCAAAAGAGGCTATAAAGAAAAGTATTCGAAAAAGAGTAAATATTTGCAATTAAATCATCCCATTCAAAATGTGAATTCAGACTTTCATGTAAGCTGTTTCGCGTTATACAATGATTGGGAAGCAAATAAAACTTTTAACGCATTTCAAGTATATCTTTAACATCAAACAAATGAATAATGAGGCTAAAAACATGTAAAAAAAATTTCATTTATTAAAATAAATAAAATTTCACTTTAATTAATATTTCACGACTGTGACTTGTTTATAACTTATCTTCGAACTCCTATTTTGTTTTTCCGCTTGCTGAAAATGCATCTTTTAGATAATGAAACACATTAATTTAAAAAATGTTACTTTAAAATGTTATGTGTGATCTGATTTTGAATGCTTTTGTTGAAAACAGTATGAACGATTTACCAACTATCCAAATATATATATATATATATATATATATATATATATATATATATATATATATATATATATATATATATATATATATATATATATATATATATATATATATATATATATATATATATATACACACTACTGGCCATTAAAATTGCTACACCAAGAAGGTGACATGCTACAGACGTGAAATTTATACGAAAGGAAGAAGGTGCTGTGATATGCAAATGATTAGCTTTTCAGCGCATTCAGACAAAGAAGGTGCCAGTAGCGACACCTACATTATGTTTAAATGAGGAAATTGTTCAGCCGGTTCCTCATACACAAATTGCATTTGAACGTTGTTGCCTGGTGAAAAGTTGTTGTGATGCTTCGTGTAAGAAGTAGAAATGCGTACCAGCACGTTTCTGACTTTGATAAAGGTCGAACTGTAGCGTACCGGGATTGCGGTTTATCTTATTGTAGTATTGCTGCTTGCGTCGGTCGAGATCCAAACACTGTTAGCAGAATATGAAATCGATGGGTTCAGGACGGTAATACGGAACGCCATGCGAGATCTCAACGGCCACCTATCACTAGCAGCCGAGAAGACAGGCATATTATCCGCATGACCGTAATGAATCGTGCAACCACGTCACGAGCCGTGAGTCAAGAAACGGGGTCGTTTGGGAAACAACAAGTGCCTGCACGAACAGTTCGACGACGTTTGCAGCAGCTCGGAGACCATGGCTGCGGCGTCCCTTGCCGCTGCGTCATAGACAAGAGCGCTTTCAATGGTGTGAACAACGACGAACCTAGGCGCATGAATTGCGAGACGTCATCTTTTCAGATGAATCCACGTTCTGTGTACAGCATCATGATGGTCGCATCCGTGTTTGGAGGCATCGGGGTGAACGCACACTGTCAACGTGCATTCGTCATCGTCATACTGGCTCATTACCTCGCGTGATGGTATGGGGTGCCATTAGATACACGTCTCGGTTAACTCTTGTTCGCATTGACGGTGCTTTGAACAGTGCACGTTACATTTCTGGTGTGTTACGACCTGTGGCTCTACCCTTTATTCGAGCCCTGCGAAACCCAACGTTTCAGCAGGATAATGCCCGACAGCATGTTGCCGGTATTGTACGGACCTTCCTTGATACGGAACATGTTCGGCTGTTGCCCTGGACAGCATGTTTTCCGGATCTTTCACCAATAGAAAACGTCTGGTCAATGGTTGCCGAGCGACTGGCTCGTCACCAAACACTAGTCACTACGGTTGATGAACTGTGGTATCGTGTTGAAGCTGCATGGGCATCTGTACCTGTACATGCAATCCAATCGTTGTTTGACTCAATGCCCTGGCGTATAACTGCTGTTATTACTGCCAGAGGTGGTTGTTCTGGGTACTGATTTCTCAGGATCTATCCAGACAAATTTTTTTTAAAAATTAATCACTTGTTATTTCTAGTATAATATATTTGTCCAATAAATATCATTTTGTTATCTACATTTCTTCCTGGTGTAGCAATTTTAATGGCCAGTAGTGTATATATATATATATATATATATATATATATATATATAATATATATATATATATATATATATATATATATATATATATATATATATATATATATATATATATATATATATATATATATATATATATATATATATATATATATATATATATATATATATATATATATATATATATATATATATAATATATATATATTAGAGTTATAAAAAAGAAATTTCAATTCTATGTAAATGTAATAATGTAAGACTTATCGTTCCATATTAATATGATTCAGGAATTCTCAGAGTATTCAAGCTGATAGTTGACATAATCATTTATGCCATAACGTCTTAAATATATTCATTAATTGCATCAAAATATGATTTTAAGTAAGTTTAATACTTTGAGATTTTGAATTCCGAATTTATATGCATACAAAGTTTTTCTTGATGGAAATTTACTCATACCGCATTAAACTCCTTATTTAAGCGGTGTAAGTGCACTATGTTTTCCAAAATCCATAATCTTTTTCAATGAAGATTCAAGGACATTTACGTGTGTAAATTATTTAGGAGTTCTTCTGGTTTTAATATTATGATGTAACGAATCATATTCGATATTAGTAGAGATTAGGGACATAAATCCTATGGACCCTACTTGATTCATTATCTTTGTTGAGATAAGTACATAACACCTATTTAATTCATTTTGTTTAACATTGATAGAATCAACAAATATGCCTTTATTATGAAGATTGGAGACTGTGCAATTGCACAGATGAGAATTACATCCAGTTAGTTTATAAGATCTTCTATCGCTATAATATCAGCATCCAAGATGATAAATATCATCATCGTATCTATCATCATTGATGCTGACATTAAATAATTTGAAAGCTTTAATAATTGATTATATATAAAGTAAACTATTTCATTATTTAATTATCAGAGTAAGTAAAATACTTTACGTGAAATGTAATAAAATTATTTTATTTACATATTTTGGCGCGTTTCTCTCTGCTTTGTTCTTCAAATAACATCTAACAAATAGAATAATAAAAATGATTGATGTTCCTATGTGATAGTTATTCATTTTTATGTTCATCTAAGATCCTCCATCGGCAATTATTTTAAATATTCAGAATATATCTTGGAAAGAAAAATCTTCTTTATCGAAATATAAGCAAGATAAAAATCATCTTATTTCCTTCCAAAAAATGACATTTATCAGAAACAACGATAAAATATGATTTTAGCTACAAAACAATTGTTATTTACTTTAATGTTCCTCATAGGTAACGCCATCAGCAGTTATTTTAAATATTCATCGTAATTGAGATATTGCCAGAAGTTTTTAGTCCAAATGGCTCAAAATGAAATAAAAAACATTTACTATTTCTATGATAAAACTTATTCAGCTTGGGGGAAAAAAATCCTCACAATTATAGCATTTACATATGTTCTTAGAATTTTTAAATAATTTCGTTTTTGCACTACAAGTAAAATTCCTAATATATGCTCTCTCTCTCTCTTACACACACACACAAACAACATGAAAGTGAATGCCTAGAAAAGTGACGTATACTTCTTGCAATAGCAAAATAAAGCAAGAGTTCAAGCATCGAATGGATCCTATGACTCCTCATTAAGCACGTATCTAATTGGTAATGTGATGAGTTAAACTCATGTTTTGAAGCATTGAGGTATTGAATAATTACAGGTGGTGGCATTAATAATATTCTATGCAGTATATGAGTACTTTCGTGAATGTTCACTCTTTTAATTTCTATTTTTCAGATTTAGATCATAAAAGATAGTTTAGGTCTTAGTTACCACAAATACTTTTTTTTATAAAAATTTGTTATCCATATAATTTTTATATTGCAAGAAAAATAATATAAAAAATTTAAGAATACATTTTTGCTTAACATTACTCCAAGGATTCGATAAACTTCGGTAAGTAAAGCGTTTTGCTAATCCAGTTCGAATTTATTGAATGTGACACAGTTACTAATTTCTTTATTTTTCTCATTATCGTTATCAGGATTATTATCAAGATAACATAAGGCCGAGATATTAATTAGTAATTTTTTATTAATTTTTGTACGCGAATTTTATTTCTTCAATTTTCTTTTGTAAACATTGTTTAATGTTATAGTCACTGCATATACATATATGCAAACCATACATACGTATATATATGTATATATATATGTATATATATATATATATATATATTATATATATACATATATATATATATATATATATTATATATATATATATTATATATATATATATACATACATATATATATATATATATATATATATATATATATATATATATATATATATATATATATATATATATATATATATATAAAATATTTTTGGAAGAAATAATAAACAGTGAAGAAAATAAATGTATAAATGTATCATTAATCAAGGAGAAACAGATTTTAAGAAAATAAAGTAAGAATAATTTTCCATTAAGTTAATGATAGAGACAGAAATGAGATTCTCTTCAAAGTATACATAAAAGACATAAACAAGTATTTATAAAAGATTATGGAAACAAAAGTACATATAACTATTAAAAATACAACAAAAATTTAATTATTAAAGAAGAATATTAATTAGAGATAGTTAAAATGCAAAGTATATCACTGTTAACTATTCAAATTATTTTTCATTTTAAAAAATATATAAAGGGTGATTTATTTAATTCTAATTATTTACATGAATTATGCCAAAAAATAAATATAATAAAAACATATACTTTACAAATCTTATTATCTTTAATTAATTAAATTTAATTCTATTATTTTTCGCAGTGAAAAAAAATTAAAAAAAAACAAATATTCAAAAAAGCTAAGTATAAAAACTATGAAGAATTAGTTTTAAAAATTATATATATATATATATATATATATATATATATATATATATATATATATATATATATATATATATATATATATATATATATATATATATATATGCGCGTGTGTGTGTGTGTTTGTGTGTATGTATGTATGATAAAGATAAAAGAGAACTTAATTTTCTTTAGATTAAAAGCATGATCCCAACTATATAACTATATAATGTATCATGTACATATTAATTTTTAATCTGCAATCTCTAATTTATATCGAAATTTATTTGTCTTTTTAATGTAATTCATTTGATTAAAAACTTATAAGATATTATTAGAAACCCTAGATGAAAAGAAAATTATTTCATAACGAACGTTAGCAAAATATGAATATTCTAAATGAATTTTTACTTACTCTGGACTTAGTATTACTAAGTAATGCCAAACTTCCTGCAAAGGCCAAACAAATGAAAAGAAAGGAAAGAGCAGAATTCGAAGAATGTATCGTAGTCTTTGGCTTCATGTTTCTCATATTCACCTATTTGAATTATATATATGCATATATAAACTGGTAACAATTTATTCAGTGAATATTTTAAGAAGTAAATATTTCAGCAAATCATATAATTCAAAAAGTAATCAGATTCAGTACAAATAACATTTATAATGAATATACATTTGTGAAATATCATTTTGTTATTATAAATGGCTTTCATTTTTTAAATGAGAATATTTATTATACTTTTAGAGTACTGAATAAAAATCAAATATTTATATTTATATAAATTTTATACACAAATGTTTATTTATATTGCTGGATTAATTGAAACGAAATATAATAAAAAACTATCAAAGGTATGGGTATGACGTGGCAAATATGAGGGGTGTTCATTTTTTACGTTTTAATATTTTATATTTTTATAATATATTCTCATATATTTAGTCAAGTGAATTTTCTAAATTTGTTTGTTTTAAAGCATACCTGTAATAAGTTAATAAAAGAAATATTTAAATTTGCAATACTTAAATTCTGAAGAAATCGTATAGTTACAGTTGGTGTCAAAATGTGTATCTCCATTTTATTTCCGCTTTCGCCAAGGCAGCAGCTAAATTAGAATTTTACTGTTAAATAATTAAATCTGTTTAAAGAGTGCCTTAGAAATTACATGTATTATATAAATGCATCCAAAGTTGTTAAAACTATAATATTAGATAGATATTTTTTTTAAACTTATATGTAGCATATATTATTTTTTGCTTTATGATTACATTCTTATTTTCTCAATTTGTGAATTTATTCATATACATGTTATCTCGGAAAATTTAAAAAATAATAATATTAATAGGTAAATTATCATTTTCATTTTTTAAGCGAATTATTTTCAACAATATAAAAATTTGATATATTTTGATATATATATATATATATATATATATATATATATATATATATATATATATATATATATATATATATATATTAATTACAGTAATGTTAAAAGTTTTTTTTGAGGGGGGGGATAAATTGTAATATTGAAAACAATTAGAATTTCACTGAGAAATCTAACACAGGTGAAAGATTCTCTTTTCTGTGACATCAGTTTTCTTTTGTTAATTGGTTTTTGAGTTCTATAACAAACCTTGCCAAAAGTTCATCATGTACATTAATGGCTGCTGTACACACAAAATAGGTCGTGGGCACAATGACCTCTGAATGAAACGATACATATGGAAGTGGCAGGCCATGTCTCAGTTTGTTTAGTTCCTAGTTCTAAATTATGAATTCTAATTTTCAAGAGTGAAGTTAACTTCTAAATTAACTTACTCGATATCAAATGATAATCATTAACTTTGCCACCTTTCTCTTTAGCTTTGATGGTACCTAAAATTCAATAAAAGTGGTCTAACTTTATAATAAAACCATTGCAAATAAATATTAACAGAAGCATAATTATTTTTAGAGCAGTTTAATGAACTTCATTTTTGTAAAATATAAAACGATAGTTTATATTCCCTATATATGTATTGCATTTAATAATGCATTCCTATTGCTCCTTTCTGGTACATTAAATGCAATGTTAAAATTTTTAATTACAAATTTCAATTTCTGCACATTCTACATATTTTATGAATAATTTAATTACTATAAATTGATCAAATTTCATGACAAGCAGATCGAACTTTTTTTCAATATTGAATAAAATGATGGCAACAAAACTAATCATTCATAGTGGTTCTGAAAAATCATTCTGATTAGTTCTGTGTGTGATATTTAATTCTCATATTTTTAAGAATGTGTTTTATAAGCTACAATTAGGTTGAAATAAACTTTTACTTATCTTACATTGTTTTCCAAGTAATAGCTCACACCTGCTATTAATACAGTTTAGAAAATAACATAATACATTATTTTTTGAACGCCATGTACATAATGCATTGGTTTTATATTGCTAAGTATATAAGAAAAAAGGGGAGTAGTGTGATAATATGTCTTTATTATATTTTCTACCATAATTATTCTACATTATTAGATTCGTTAAAATGGGATGCGCTATTTTTATATGTGATATTTTAATCTTTGTCCATTACATGAAATTCCTGCTTAGAATTAAATATCGGTCGAGATCTAAATTGGAACTTGGAGTAACAAATTGATCATTATGAATGACACCCATCGTTAAATATATCATTAATATGTCAAAAGTGTTTTTACCTATTTAAATAAAATTTAAAATTTTTCATTTTAAATACAATTTAATGATTTAACGTAAAACTTATGAATTTTTTTTATCAAACCTTCACATTACAATATACAAAAAATATTAACAATAATGGACTAATATTTATTAAAATTACCATTTAAATTATTCTTAATTTCAATGATAAACGTGCATTTATAGGATTATATAATGAAATTTTACTAATGAGGAAATACCGCTGTGTAATATATATATATATATACATACATATATATATATATATATATATATATATATATATATATATATATATATATATATATATATATATATAAAAGATAAAACATGAAATTGCAAAAACACTAAAATATACGACGAAACAAATGAAAAGAAGAAGGCATAGGGACCACGTCTTCATCAGGAGGGAGATGGTCAGCTATGCAAAAAGAAAAAACACTCTTTTCTGACATGCTCGAAGTACAAATATATAAAGTTCTTCGTGCAATTCCCCCAAAGAGTGTTCGTATTAAAAAAACTTAGGTAAAACAGTTGAATAAATATAAATGCAGTAAATTAGAAATACCAATAAATGAAACATAAATGCAGAAAATTAGAGATACTGATATAAATGAAACATACATACATAAAGTAAAAAAAATAAATACATAAAGCCAATGTCAGCAAATCAGATTGAATTTATATATGAAAATGGTATGAGAGTTGCCAACATTAACAAAACTACATTATTATAAAAGAAATTTACGTAAAGCGATGTAAAATTTTTCTTTTTTTAAATTTTAAAGTTATTAAATTAAAATTGAAAACAGCTCTCTTTTAAATTAAAGAATGTTTAAGCTATTAATTACTCATACTAATATACTATAACTTTAGATTTGGAACTGTATAATATTAACAAAAAATTCAATAAAAAAGCTAAAGTGTCCTATATTTTTAATTAAAATAAACATTATATTCCCTATTAGATTTTTTTAATTACTTAAGAGTAAGTATGACTACTTTTGATTATTTGAATTTAAGAAATATTTAATTACAAAAGAGAGAAAAAAAAGTGATACTAAGTGACGTAGAAAAAAATTATTTTAAAGCTTTAAATAAGCAAAGAAATAAATGCAAAAATAAGAGTCATAAAAATTACTTAAAAAATTACATAACGAAATTTATAAGCTAATAATTTGATTATATTTGAAATGGAATCTTTTTAGCATTGACAAATAAATTGATGTTAAAAAAATATCAAATATATGCTAAATAATTTTTCTTTTTAAAAATTATTATACAATTTTAGGAATAAAATAGTAGTTGCTTACTTTTTGTACTGTTTAGCAGGTAAGTCAAAAGCAAGAACTAGTTACAACAGAGGACTACCCTTAACTAGAAATTCCTAACTTGAATCGTCCTGCTATTAAACGAACGGAGTGGGTATGAAAAGCGGAATATAGCGGTGCATTTTTATGACCCAATTTTAAATGAAAAGAAAGAAAGAAATGTAATATAGCGCTTTCCATTTTATTTTGGTGTTTTTGTGTAGCTATGAAAAAGTGACGGCATGGAACTGGGAAAAATACGCCAATCGAAAAATTATTTCCGACAATATTTAGAAATCTTTTATCGGGAAAATAGTTGACAGGAAGGAAGCACCCATTGGGGCTCTGTTTTCTATCTCATTCTATCAATCTCGTGAATGAAGTGAACTCGCGTAAGAATGGTTTGTCGTGACGGTTATGAATACATGCGGGTTACCAGACCAAATCTGTGCTGACATTTCACAGATGTGTGTTGTTCACCGATTGTTGCTTATCTTTGGTGCTAGATGCTGATCAACTGATGAATGAACTCATACCTGACTGCGAGATGCTGTAGTTGATTATTAAGTCTTAGTCACCAATATTGTTCAACATGGTGACAGGCATTTATTTTCACTGGATTCCGAAACTGTACAATTTTTGCAAGGAAAGGGAAAAATGTTGTGAAGTAGAAAACACATTTAGAGTTATCTCTCTATTTGGAAAAGTGATAAATACGAATGATTTCGCTTTTCTATTAAGCGATTCATTATTTTCTATCTTTTACTTAATAAGAAAAGTATAAATAGTTAATAATAATAAATAACATTTAAGGAGATTATTTGGTATATTTTACATATATTTGGTAAATATTGTGTATATATATATGTGCATATGTAATATATATCTATCTAGATAGCTATATATATATATATATATATATATATATATATATATATATATATATATATATATATATATATATATATATATATATATATATATATATATATATATATATATATATATATATATATATATATATATATATATATATATATGTATATATATATATATGTATATATATATATATATATATATATGTGTGTGTGTGTGTGGTGTGTGTAATAGTTTGAGTACGAGTTCCTGGGCACAGCTTTTTACATTCGTGAATAAATACCATACTTTTTATTATATATTATTATAATATTCAATCGCTATACTTTTATTTATACTAAAACCTTATATATTTACTTACGAATCATTTAATTTATTTGGTTTAGTGATTAACATTTTACTTCATTGCGCAGTACATGCGAGTACTGGCGGGAACTTGAACGTAATCTCTGTTTCTTTTTTACTTCCCAATAGATTTTTCCCCCAGTCACGATTAAAAATTTCTAACAAGTTTTTCATGCTTTTTTGGATAGTTTTTTTTTAAACTATGTCTACTTATTGTTATGTTATTTTGCAAGAATCTAAAATTTTGAGGGAAACGTATTCAATATATTATTGAGGTGAATGCATATATAGTTTTAATTATCTTTTATTGTATGTGTAAGGTGAATTGTAAGGTTAAAAACTCTTTATTTCGTTTTCAAAATAGAGATCAGCGAATTTTTCATTTATTTAAGAAAAGGCAATATTTCCCACATGAAAGTATGTATGTAATGCAGAAGTATAGTCATAAAATTAAGAAAAAAATTACTATGACTATCAAAACAATACTTCAAATTATCTTTGTAATTGATAAAGCCACCAAAAACTCTAGAAAAATACCATATTTAGTCAGAGAGCTATTGATGATAATGTTGAACCACATTCTCTTCATTTCTGCGTGTCACCAACAGAGGATTTTTCCAGGGTTCATTTTCACTTCTAACCTCTCTTCCTCCGTCAATGAAAAGAATACTTTCTCGGAACATCTAAGACAACTAACCTTGGAAATTCCAAATTATATATCTAGAATTGACATTGAACTGTGTATTGATGGAAGTAAAACTGATAATCTTGCAGGTGAGGCATTTATATCGAAACATCTGAAAACACTTTTACTTTTACTCAAAGTAACCCAGACTTCTGCTCCGAATTTAGAAGCGATATTACTAGCTGTGGATACGAGACTTGAAGCCATTTTGAAGGAAAAAGATTTTGAAAATCTCTGAATTCTGACTGATAGCCTAAGCTCAATGGAATATTTCAATAATTAGATCCATATCGGTGATAAGACAAGTGTATCTATCTTTCACAAGTTGATGTGTATCTCACTTGATCATGATATTTATTTCCAGTGGCTGTGATCTTTTTGACACATGCAGATCTTTTTGGCAACGAGAAGGCAGACTATTTAGGCAAGGATGATTTTAGCCAACAAGCATCTGGATCTGATGATCTTACCTACCAGGAACTTTTCTTTCGAACAGAAAACATAAACAGAAGAATTTGGTTGGAGTGCCCTATTTATGATTGGCATAGAGATGGTAAGCTGGGACGGTCGCTGGTTCTTCCATGCAACAGTAAAATAAATACCTATCTTTCATGACTTGTCAACGGGCATTTAAAATGTCTTACTTTTATTCAGGGTATAAAATCCTACCCTCTTTGCCCAAAATGCCGCCAACATCCGGCTTAAACTGATTATATTTTAAGCTGTTGGGATTTCTCTGGGAGGAAAATTTTACCTCTCTTGTCCTTGTTTCCAATTTACTACTCGTCAATGGATTTATGGATATGATCCGACTCTATCAGATCTTTGTTAATAAGAACCAATCAACTAATCAACCAACCAACCAAGTATAAATGTACTACAGAATAATAGTCATAACTTAGGAAAAAATTATATATTGTTACATTGGAGCAATCACAAGCTATTTTTGAACTTGTTCAATTATATTATTTTTCATGCACAATATGTGGTAATATTCACTATATTTTTGAAACGGGTTTAGTAGGATAAGCTCATATTCTTGATGAATGAAATTCTTTGGAACATTTGCATTTACATGGACAGTATGTACAAAACTTTATGTTCCTCATTTTACTAGTTTTTTGGGACACAGAGATCAACATTTTTCAATTAAATCTATTTTAGACATTTTAGTATTCATTGATGCATTTAAAATTTAATTTAAAGTAAAAGCCAACACTCTTTTCAAAATTTATGATAATTGGACTAATTCTATTAAATATTTAAATCAATTTTCTGCTCAAATATGAAAAAAAAAAATCTCACCAGAATTAAATATATATCAATTCATGTTTGATGCGATGGTAGCTTATGAAATGAAATAGTTTATGTTGGTATATACGCTGTTATAAATAATATATAGCTACAAATATCATAGATATAGTTTTCACGAAGCTAATGTTAATGAGGTACAGTAATCCTATTTAATAAAACACGCTGTTACGATTTTCTTTGTAATGACACGGATATAATTATCAAGGAAAAAAGAAGATTAGTTTTCTTTTAAGCAAACAAATTATTTTTCTTTATACACTATTTTTTAATCACAGGGCGTACACAGTTCAAGTACTTTATCTTGAAGATTTTACACAGGCTATAGTAAGCCTATGGTAATTTAGCTTCTTATGTTTGACGCCAAAAATGTCTCTAAACACCATCAAAGTGCCAAAAATATAAATGGTCAAATGTTGTAAAATGTCTTAGATTTTCCGGACTTATTTTTCAGTTCTGAAAACCGCTATTTCTACAAAATAAGCTTTATTTAGACGATAATTTCTCAAATTTATTGACATAATAAAAGTAATAAAACAGAAATATAAATTCATAGTAATATTTGCAATTTTTACATTTTTCGTAGCAATGGAAGAAAGTAAGAAAGAAAGATATCTTAAAGTGGCTATAAGTAAACTAAAAATATCTTTTCAAGGGAAATAAATCATTAAGAAAAGTGATTTCCAATTATAAATATACTCATTGAGTTTCCATGGCTCAGTCAAGATGTTTAGATTGCATGTTGAGGTCTTACTTTACACATACATGATTAATGTTTGGGTGCTTAGAATCTTTGTTTTCATTCCATAAAATTTCTCTTTTGTTTACAAAAAATCCTCCTTGATGACAATATGAGAAGAATGTCTAACTGTCTTACAACCTACCTATGTATCCATTTTATTATTGTTGTTGTTTCTTATCCTATTTGGTAGGACTAAACCAAATATATAAACCCATGATCTGATTAAAAATCCAAAATTGTCTATTAGGACATTTTCAATTTGGCAACCAGTAAGTTCAAATAGAAATCAAGTAGAATAAATTATGTCCTTAAATATGTTTTCCGTGTATTCATATTTTCAAAAGAGTTTCCTCGTACATTTCAATTTCATATGCATTCTGTTGTTGCCCTTGATAGAGACTATTAATGGCAATATATGAGATGTAATGTTAATTAAATTATAGTATATATTTCTTTAAAGTGAGAGTGTAGGTATTGCTCGATATTGCAACGTAAGAAGATAAATGTGTATATTTCTGTTTACGTATAGAGTTTTCTCAGGAAATTCGTAGAATTTTTCAGGCTCTTTATTTGCACTCTTAAATACCATAAGTAAAGTGTTGGAGGAATGGAAATCCTGTTTCAAGAAAATTTTGCTACATTTTTTTATATGTTAAGTTGTCTATTACAGTTTTATTCAAACACCCTCGCCATTAGGAATTTTAACTACTACATGGGAATTGATGACTCCTTTATGTAGTGAGACACCAAGTAGGAATGATCCCCAGAAAGTTAGTAAATTTTCGTAGTTTCTAAGCTGGAAACAAAGCCGAAGATCCCCCAGCTTGGTCTGTTTCCACCGGAAGAATCATTTTACTTGGAGAACATTTTTTTCCAAATGCGGCCATTTGGGTGACGAACCCTATGCCACAACAATGGCAATAGCTACTGCACATTTGTCGTTACCCAGCGGGTACCTGTGAACAAAGTCACTGTGAAACACAGAGAAAACAGAAAAGAAAGTAACATCCATGCTCTAACAGGGATTTGAACACGGGACCAACAGCTCAGGAGTCAGGAACGCTAACCACTCAGCCATCGGTCGGCCACTTGGAGAACCTAACAATAACGATTTACTTTATGTGCATCAGCCATCATTAGGGAACACGACGGATCTTCAGTTGGATCTGTATTTGAACTCCCTAACTTCAGGTAACGTGAACGATGCTGGAATCTGTCAAACCATCACTGCCATTCTCTACTGCCTAATAACAATATATGTTTGAAACTAAAATCGTTACCCAATCTACGTAAATATTTTCCATTGATGTTATGTTTACCAAATTTAAATTATACTATTTTTATTATTCTTGAATATTATTTCTTTCACATACTGTTACTATTATTTAATTTTTAATTTTTTATGTGTTCTTTCGCAGTAATGGAATTAATGTATCTATGGTTTTTGGATTCATATTTAGTTTCTTATTTAATAGCATCTCTTCCTATCAATAATTTAAAGACATACTCAGTAGTTTATGACATGAAATGAAATAAGAACGTTATGAAATAAAATAAAAATAAATTTGAATAATGTGTTGCAATATACATGACATTATTTTGAAGAATTTATATAATAACACATTTAGTTATTTCTAAAAAGAAATCCCTTAGTATTTTAATTTATTTATTCTAAAAATATCCTTTATTTAAAAAATATTCCTAAAAAAATCCTTAAGTATTTCAAATGGATATAATAATAAAATATGAAAGAAATAATATTCCTGAATCTTATTTCTTTCATGTTTTATTATTATTTTTTGGTTATTATTCAAATACTTTTATAGCTGTTTTCTTCAGTAGCTGTGTAATTAATGTATCATTGGTTTTTGGTTTCATATTTATTTAATGGCGTCTCTTTTAATCCATAATATAAATACATGCACATATTTTTACCCCATGTACGAAATAATATAGAATGAAATAGGTACAATATAATGTAAAATAAAATGGATATAATCTGTTGCAATATACAAGGTATTATTTTTAAGATTATATAGTAACATATTCGGCTATTTTATGCTGAAAAGCTTCTTTTATATTTCAAATGGAAGCTATTTAAAAAATGAAACTTATAGCTTGAAAATGCTATTTAAACGAAAAGGCTTAAAGCAATACATAACTATCAAACAAAATAATTAAATTTAAATTTATTTTAAGCTTATAAAAATTTAAACTAATAGTACAAATAAAAGAAAATAATTTTCTGTGGAAACGAAAGAACTGAAAAATATGTAGGAAAGAAAAATACTTTTTAAAATAATATTTAGGATTAAGCATTTTCTTTTACATAAAGAAATTAAACATTTTATTTAAAATCTGTATGATCAAATAATATGTCAAAAAGTCACTCAATGTTTTGAGACTATCGTATTTTACTAAACTTGTGTTGTAATTGTGACACAAAATTTGATTATGATTGTAGAATAGAACAGAAATATAAAAAAAATTAAGAAATCATTTAAAGCAATAAAACAACTACGTTTAAAATAATAAAATATTTTAAAGTATTTTCAGGATCATTTTAAAATGACATATTTTTCTTGATATAAACTTTACTTTTTGTTGAAAAAATGTTTTATTAATTCAATAAAATATTTCGCTGTTATGAATAAACAAAAAATAAGTGAATTAAAAATGTATATTATTTTGGAGACAAAAATATTATTTCAGCATCTAGAAAAATTGTTTCTTTGCATTATTTTTATATCTTATTGAATTGCGAAACAATTTGTGTAATGTTGTGAAAATTTAGCAATTTTCAATCCTTAATTTAATTTGTATACCTATACGTTTTTGAACATGTCTTTTTTCTTCAAAGTTATATAAAAGGCTCACATTCTTTCGCTTTTATTTATGGAAATTTATAATAAAACTCTTTCCTAAAAAGATTTTATTTCAATATATTTTTATATTTTTACTAAATTATTGCAATTAAGAAAATTAAATTTGAATGACAATGAGCGTTTAATGTTTCAAATACTTTTAATGTTTTTACTTCAAGTTATTTTCTATATATTCTTCAGGAATTATATATATATATATATATATATATATATATATATATATATATATATATGTAATAAACTCTCTTATGTGTTAATCCTTAAGCAAACTAAATTTTTAAAAAATCTTTCTCAATATCTAAAATCATTTTAATAACAAATGTATCAATATTATGTAATCAATTGTATAAATTAAGAAAAAAAAATTGATTAATCAATATTTTTGAGTTTTTTATATTTTTTTCAATTTTACTTGTGAGTATTTTTTATCTGTCGGGAAAAATAAACGATGAAAATAGGAGAAATGCATATTTATAATAGAACATTTGCATATTCTCTCTTTTACCTCTAAAATGAAATCATTTTTAATAAAACAATCTTTAAGTAGTGGAAGTTCTCCTTGCAGAACCAATAGAAGGTAATAAAGCATTTAATAATTCAATGTCATAAAGTATTTCATAAGACAAGCAACATTATACCTATTTATATGAGAAGTTATTTATATTTTCTAAAAATATTGCATATTTTTTATTTATAAAAGCAAAGAAAATTTCATTCTACTAATTCTTGATGAAAAAATTCCTCTTAGAAATATATTTTGACAACACTTAGTGGAACAGATACACGTGTCGCGAGGAAGATCACTCAGAAAAATCTTAAGCACCAATATCGATAGACGTGTTTGGCGAAAGTAGAATTGCAACATCTATCGCTCGTTGTTCAACAGAGGTTATGATCGAACGTAGGACCTTACATTCCCCAGATCACTGTTCTAAGACTAAACCACGATCAGTTTTTCTAAATATATTAAAAGAAAAGTATGTTGATATGCATATTATTTTTTAAAATATATTCAATCTGGAAAAAATGAACCAACGTTCTCATAAAACACTATACGCCAATTGGATTTGAGGAATCATGCGAGTAATTAATAATTCCGTTAATTGCTTACATACCTCATAACTGTGAAGCTCTTATTCACCATTGACCAATAACCCATGTGAACTTGTGCAATGCGCATTTATAATTGCGCAGTAAGAAACATTTAAAATATAAATTGAATTTGGATTTATGGATGATTAGATTTAATCAAAATTTTTTGTTACATAAGATTCCAATGAAAACTGCCACAAATAACATTCTACGACGTTTGCAACAGTTGCCTTGTTATTCGGTAAAATCTTAGAACTCTGAAAAGCGAATTGTGGAGACACGTATAAGACTGGGTGTTGTAACACCATGCAGGGTGTTGTAACACACCTGCGTGTGTAACATAAGCGCTGATCACAGCATGACAGTAGGACAGCATTTTTCAGAAGGTAAGGTTCTGAGTTCGATTCTAGTCACAGATGAACAATTGGAGATGGTTGATGTTCTCTTTTTTGCTTGTTTGTCTGTCAATGTGCTTGCTTGGGAAACTTTCATGGTTTCCTACCTTTTGACATTTGAACCCTGCCCATTGTTTTTAACAAGTTCTATTGGAACGCGCAACTATGTGACTTTGCTACAAGTCTAAGTAATCAGTCGCATTAGTCATTAGTCACAATGTATCACAATCAATACCATTAGTCATTACTCACAATGGTGACTTAGCCATTAGTCTGCCATTTAGGTGGCGCTAAAAATAAATTGGAGTATTTTAAAATAAAATGGTTGACCTCAGTTTTTGAAAGAAGAATAAAACAGCTTCATATTATCTTATACATTTACCAACAGAAATTTGTTAAATATAGCTCTAACCACTTTATAATACTGAATAAACGATAAAGTCATGCTAACAATAATCCATTTGACACACATCTCTCTAAGACAACAGCGGAGACACATAACCTGTTACGAATAACGATAAAGTCGTAGTAACAATACTGAATAACGATAAATTCTTAGCAACAATACTGAATAACGAAAGTCATGGTAACAAAACTGAATAACGATAAAGTTATGGCATCTGAGCCATAACTTTATAGCCGAACACTGAGGCGACAGCAGATACGCAGTACGACATCACGCTATAAAAATTGGTTTTCCTTGTAAGCACATTGAAACATTATTTATCGCGAACTAGTAAGCGTCACTTCAGCGACAGGTGTCTTGAGCTATGTTTATCACTTGTCGCTTGCATGTATATTTTTATGTGTTCGATTTCATTTCCACAAAAGTGAATTTCGGTTGTTTACAAATGCCAGAAGATGAGGAATTTAACCAGCTTCATTAATTTTGTAAAAAAATATTTCCTTCATTATATGTTTTTAGTGAAGATTATTCTAATCAAAATAAAGTGAAAAAATCCTTGATGAAAATATGTATTGAAATGAAATTTCCCGGTTATTACTAGTCTAATTTTTAATGGTTTGTAGTTTACTTTCATGTAAATTTAAACTATGTAATTAAAATTTTTTACGAAATTTAGATATAATTAATTAAAAATTCTCGTGCAAAATATTTTTAATCGATAATTATTTGCAGTTGAAATATATAAAATTTATTTTATAAGTTGATATAAGTTTTTTTAAATTTCTTGTTTAAACGCATAGATGTTTCTGAACTATAAGTTTCTAAATTTTAAAAAAATATCAAATTTAAATAATCTTATTAAGAAACTAGTTTAAATACTATAGTACAATTAAGAACCTCTATCCTTATGAATTGATATGGGCTATAGTATTCATATATCTTCTTGCCATGGCAACAATAATCGAATTGACACACATTTCTCTATGCATTACACAGCACAACAGAGGTTTGGTTTGTTTGTCGCTCAACGATCATTTTTTATGCACACGAGGGCTAATTAAACTGGGACCTACGGTTTTACAAACATACATGCCCAAGGTGGGATTCGAACCCACGAACTGTTGAACCGAAGACAAGAGCGCTAACCATTCGGCTGCCAGCGCGGTCCAGCAACAGAGGAGAGACATAACTTATTACAAATTTTAATATATGCCCCAAACATTGAGTTGTTTTCAGTAGAATTAAGTATCAAACCCACTGTTTTCCAGCTCAAACAACATTCCCTTTTCCTTCTTAAGATATGATATTAGAATTATTTACTCTATGGTAATATACATACATACAAATGTATTATAAACATACATATAATATATATATATATATATATATATATATATATATATGTATGTATGTATATATATATATATATATATATATGCATGCCATACAGCAACCTCTTAGCTGCCCAGGCGTTGCCCCGGGTGTACCACAGGGGGTGGGCCACCAACGCACCCTCACACATGCCATATAGACCCGTTTATAGGGTAGGCATCATTCATACTTCATTCACACACATAAGAAAAGGACAGAGACAGGATAGAGAGAAAGAAAGTACATCCATTCCTGAACAGGGATTCGAATCCAGGACCTTCCTATCCGCAGTCAGTATTCCTGACCACTAGTCAATTGACTGAATATATATATATATATATATATATATATATATATATATATATATATATATATATATATATATATATATATATATATATATATATATATATATATATATATATATATATATATATATATATATATATATATATATATATATATATATATATATATATATATATATATATATATATATATATACATACATATATATATATATATATATATATATATATGTATATATATACAATTAATTTTTTTGAATTATAAAAATAATTATAACTTTAAAGATCTTGAAACTAATTAATTATTATAAATTTAAAGATTCTGAAAATATTTGTACATTTTCCTGTCGTGGAAAAAATAATAATTTACATTGTTGAAAAATTTAAACTTATGTGATGCTTTCACTTTGAATTTTGGTTAAATTATGACATGCGAAAGAATAAATTATTAAATATTTTATTCAAGTCGAATTTGAAAAGGAAATTCAGGAAAATTATTTGCATTTAAATATAAAATATGATTTAACTTAAATCTAAAATATTAAAATTTAGTTTTGTATGTAAATCTTGAATAGCTTAATAAATCTATGTTTGTTTCATATAGTTGGGAATATTTAAAAATGCATACAAATTGTAAATAAATGACACAAATATAAGTTAATAAATAATTAGATATGAACAATAGATCAAAATAAAGCTCGATGATGCTCTTAAAAGACATTTGTGAGTTCTGATCAGAATATGATTTCCTTGGAGGATATAATATTTGAAGACATAAATTATTTATTAGCTTTACGCAATAATTTTCATTCGTAAAATTTTATGCATAATTTACTTTGCAGTAAGGATTTTTTCAAGAATTATACATGTTATGTTATAACAATACAATTTACATTCCAAATCATAAAAAGCAAATTTTTTAAATTCTTTTCTCTGAAAATTATTTTTTTATTAATACTGCTGGAGATTTGTGTTCTGTGAATTTATTATGCAAGAGAATGTTTATAACGTTAAGAGATTTTTGATTCGCTTATATATGTTACTTTTTCCCATTTATTCTTTAAAAAAATGTACATTTTTGTATTCGAATTAAAATTTTGCTCGTTTGCTTCATATGCACTTAGTTATTCAATCAAACTTACTATTTTTATAAAATTGGAAAACTGTAATTAAAATTTCCATATGAAGCTGAATTGTTTGCAATTAAAGTTAATAAAATTTTTAATCAATACATAAATAATTTTCTTTAATTGTTTTAAAGTAAAAATTTTTTTAAATTTCTTTCACAACTAAATTTAAAACATTTGTTATTCTACTAATCGATATATTATTTCACATATTTAAAGTAGTCTTAACATAGTTTTTCCACAAGGGCTTCTTATTTTGAAAATATTTATATTAATTATAATGTAGAAGAATTTAACTGAAAATGATAATTTTTTCATGTTTAGTTTAGCTTCTTCATATGTTATATATATGTTATTTCCCCCTCCAAAAAGAGAAAAATTAAGTTTTAATTTTATTTCAAACATTCCTGTTGTTTACTTTTTGTCGGATAAAAATATAAATTTTTTTTCCAAATACATGTAATGTACGAGGAACATTAGTAAAGGAGAGAGAAAAAATGCAAATTACATTAAATATTAAACATAAAATTATATTTCAAATTGAAATTTTGTTGCTTAAGAGAGCATTAATTTCTTTACTTTAATGAATGATGACAAAAATAAATAAATAAATAAATAAAAAGAAAAAAAAAATAAGACTTGAACTTGCGTGGTATTAAGAAAGAAGATTAAATGAGATATAATGGATGTGAAATGGAATCCAATGCTTCTGTTGCACTGAAATCATCATAAAAATGAAATTGCATTCCTTATTTATATACCATAATATTAAATTATTAATGCAAATCCTTATATTAATATATAAATGTTTTGTTAATTAAAGAAATGAAGGAAAAATATGTTAAAGAAAGAAATTCTGTAATAAAAACAGAATACAAGAAACAGTAGCTGATAAAAATACCACTAAGAAAGTAAATGTGATTCAACATTACAAAAAATGTAAAATAGCACCCTACATTTGCTTACAGAAAAACATTAATTTTATTTCAAGGAACGAAAGCAGAAAAGGTGTAATAAAAAATTAACACTCGTAAGTTGTAAAAAAAAGTTGCTGAATGTACAAGAGAAGAATATAATATACTTAAGGGTATCTAAATACGTTGAAGGTACTCGCAAGTCAGTCTAATCAAATTATGGAAAAGAAAGGAAAAAAAGAAATGTCGCCTTCATCAAAACTCGTTAAGAAGGCAAATAATCATCTTAACAAGATTTCTTATCGCTGGAAAGACTACAGTTTTATGATGTTTAAATATGAAAAACTGTGTTTCTCTACAGAATAAGTACCAAAACAGGTTTTTTCAATAACCCTGTAAAGAACATAATTGGAATTTTTCTTAGATATAGCAAGAAATAAATATTTAAAATATTTCGTAAAAAGCATATGTATGTGATTTTTCATGCTGCAAACCAAAAATATTTCCAGACCACAAAAAAATTAATCTTCCATTTCCATCTTAATCATGTAGTCAGCAATATCTAATTTCTGAGAATATAATTAATCTCATTATTGGTAATATATATATATCTATATATATATATATACAATTGTTTTTTCTTCACTATATCTTTTACGCTTTTAGATGTTTGAGAATTATACATTACAGAAGGCATATTTTTAAATATAATTTAAGGTTAATTTTTTAAATAAAAAATATTTTTTACATAAAATTTCATATTGATACATATATTTATTGTTTAATAAATTATAATTATATGCATTTAATATAATTTGCTTACTTTTAAACATTAATTAATTTAAGTTTCTTTAACGAACATATTCTTAAGTATGAATTGATTATGTGAACTATTCTTAGTTATGTAAAATTAACAATAATTTAAATGTGTATTTTTAAACAATATTCCACGTTGATTATTCAATATATAAAATATATTTAGAGTTCTGTTAAAGCAGAATTAACAAAATGTTTCACAATGAAAAATTGGAAAATTTAATATTAATTTCCATACATGTGTGATTTACATGTTAAAAATTATATGTTCTCGTAATAATATTTAAATAAATTTTATTTGAATATAGTAATTAAATTTCATAAGATGTGAAAAAAGGATTTTTTTCAATCTGATATAGACAATATTAAAAATGAACAAATAAATTTAAATCAATCTCATTCTTTAAATAGTAAAGAGTTACTTTAAATTTAAAATTAATGGATATATGGAAGAAAATGTTAATTAAGGACAGAGTATGTCAAAGCCAAATTATAATCTAAATTTGCTAAGTAAAAAATTCAATGCCAATAAATACTTTTCTTTTAAATTTTTATTTCTTGCTCTTAATCTTGAATTTCTATTTGAAATACGATGAATTGCTTATTGTATAATTACTGTTTACATTATACTAAACACAAATAAATTTTTACTTATAAAGATATTTTTGATACTTACAGAATATGTTTACATTTTTAAAGTTATAAAAATTTCAACACTATTTTAATTCATGCAGTTAATTTTAGCAATTCGAATTAGGGATGATTTTACAATGAACTAATTCCTGTGGTAGTATTTGTAATAGTTATAGACTCTGATAATGATTTTCATATATACTTCATGAAAAATATCCCAACTTTTTCAAACATAATTAAAATATTTGGAATTAAATTGTCATTTTTGGCTTCAAAAGGGACAAAAAGTTTGAAAAGCCAAATAATTCACAGAAATTTTAAAAGACAAGTCAACGTAGTGAAATATCAAACTTTTACAGTTTAAAATAAAGCATAATTGTCACAGAAAAAATTATTCCCTTTTGTAGGAATTTAAAATTTTTTAAAACGATTAAATTTAGATATTTATCGAATGAGAGAATTATTAAACAAATTGTCTTTATTCTTCACAAATAGTTTTTAAAAATCGTGGTTATTTGACTCAATATCTTTTATTTTAATTATGACATTTTTTTTAACCATTGAACCCAAAAATCTCCACAAATTCCACAATATAAATGAACGAATTTATATCGTTGCGAAATTTCCTGTGACACACGAATACATTTTATTTTATACCACATGATTTATTCTTTAGAAATGTTAAATTTTATTAGGCAAAAAGTCAATTTTATTTTCTTTTTTGGTACTGCACTTAAATTCGTAAAAACTTCGAATTTACTCTACTAAACTCAAAAATTACTCTACTAAATTGTGGTTGAAGTTATTAAAAATATCTTTTTATACTTAAAATCGGGAAAATTTAAGGAGTATTTTTTGAATGGATAATCTTAACAATATCTTAGCAGATTTAAATTAAGACACTGAAACTTCAAAAAACTGTATTGGAATCTAAAAAATTTATATAGTAAATGCAAAGCCTTAAAAATACAAAAATTTGTTTAGTAATCTGCGTAATTGAAAAAAAAAAATTATTATAATCCTAAATTCACTGTTTCATTTTATTTATATAGCTCAGTTTTAAATTAATATGAGATACTATAAAACGAATTTTAATTGTAAATTTGTGGTCCATGAAATTAATATTTTGCACGTATAAGAAGGTTAAAATGTTAATCAAGTAGCTAATTACTTTTTTCTTCGTAACTATAAATTTATTAAAAAAAAGTACTATTAAAAAAATACCTATTTAAACCTGTATCATTTTTGCTAAAAAAATGACACAGATTTAAATAATACAATATGTTTCAAATACATAATTAAGCTTTTAACAATAAATTTCAAAACTTTAACTAAGTGCAATAAACTCATTATTCCATTCCTCGTTATTAAATATTTGTGAATCTATTTGAATCAGAAACACGCATTTTAGGTATTAAAATTTTTAAATTCATAACAAACATTTTATTTCATAACTCCTAAAAAATAAAGTACAAATAACTTCCAAATTCTAAAATACTTATGCAAGAATTTAATTACTTACAAATGAATTTTAATATATTACGCATCGTTAATTTGTTATTATTGGTACAACTTAGACGTCTATCTTTTTGTTTCTTTGACACAATTGAAGGGTTAACTTATAATACGTTAAGTGAAAATGTATCGACTTTACTTTTAATAAGAATTAAATTAATACCGTAATTTTATTTATTTATTTTTTCCATCTTAATCGAAAATAAACATTAGTTTTGTCCTTTCTTACATGATTTTTTTAATTTAAGAATTTAACATAAGTAATTGTTTTTGTTATTTTAATTGTTTTTGTTAATTTTAAATATTTCGCTAATTTTACAATTTTTAAAATATTAATGATCAGTTACAGCTAAGAAAATTTAAATTATTTCTTCTGTCAATTAATTAGTTATTCTAATAGCATTAATGAGCAACTAAAATCCTTTTAGTTAATAATTTGATATATAGATGGCAGCACCATCCTAGAAAAAGTTTTAAATCAATCATTGCATAGTTATTTTCAACATCAACACAATATCCATTTAGTTTTCTGTCCCCAATATTTGTTGTTATAAGTGTTATTACTTATAATATCATCAAGTAATTAATGTATTAATTTTTCATATTCTAGTTTTATATTCTTTGGTGGTGGTTATATTTTATTTACAGAATTCTGTTTAACTAATAAGAGATATATGTAGATGATTGTAAAATTATATTTTACATGCACACAATAAATTACACTATTAAATCGATATTCAATATCGACATTATGAGTAGAATATTGGAATACGCTTATTTAAAGAAATCTTAAATAAATGACCTCAAATAAGAAAAAGCTTTTAGAAACAGTGAATATTAATTAGGAACATTTTAATCACTAAACTAGATCTTTAATTAAATTTTGCAATTATTATTATTATTTTTTATCAATTTAAAGCATTTTCCAGCTATAATAATACAATTTTTCCTTTTAAAAATTAATACAATTAAATGTGAATAGTTTTTCCTAAATGATTCATAAATTACTTATCTTTAAAATATAATCATTATTTTACTTATTAACACATGATTTTGACAAACGAAAGCCAGAGATTAAGTTTAAAGCATAAGACTTTGAGAATCAGATTACTTCTAAAACTAAACACTAAAGCTGTGGCAAAACAGTGCATGTAGGCCAAGGCCAACTATACCCATATCTGTTTTGCTAATCGATAGCCTTCGGAATCAGATATTATAACAAATATTGTAAATTTCAATTCAAATTCCATCTGGAACATTTCTGTTTTCTAATAATATTTCAGCAAAATTGATTTTTTAAAAATGTAGTATAGATATCAATCTGATTTGAATTTATTTTCATTAAAAGATCGTTTCTAATATAATTATACACATTTCAAATGTATCTACACAGCCTTAATTTCTTTAATTGATCAATTAATAATACTAAAAAAGTACTGACCCAATTTTGCTTTAAATATTACATATTAAATGTTTTTATTGTTATTTTAATGAAATACTTTATAATGCAATGTATTGATAATGTAATTAGATGTTATGTAATTATAGGTATGTAATGAAGTAAATCAAGAATTCTCTTTATTTCATTTCCATTTTAAAAGTCAAAAATCGTAGTTTTACTAAATTATGAAAGAAAATTTTTGGAATATACACATTTGCCGCAAAAGTTTTAATAAAAATTTGTAATAAATACTGCGAGTTTTTTTTTAACCATTGAATCTTTATTTAAAGTTTGAGTTTAGATCATAAAAGTTTTGCTCTAGAAGTCTCAAAAAAGTATTGTGACAAAATAATTTGAAAAATTCAGTCCAATTTAAAAATAATATTCATATTTCATAAATGGAAGAATTTTTTATTTTATATTTTATATTAAGCCATAAATCATATTCATCCCGACAGCATAATCTTTCCCAGATGTTATTAATTAATTTATTTATGCTAAATTCATTAATTATTGTTGCAATAAATTTTGTTTTATTGTGCGGGTTTTATTTCTAACCTATTATTCTGCATCCTCACACTTTTCATAATGGAAATTTGAATGATTTCATTTTCCGACTTTTTGGATGATAAATTATCTGCGTCACGCGTGCTGCATGATTGATGAGCAAGAACTTATTAAATATTTCAACTTTCAGAGATAGTGGGACAACTGTTAATTGGAACTAACTATACCCATCGTTTTTTCCAGTAACTTTTAACTAAACTATTATTTTTCAACAAAAAAAGTGAGCAGAGTTATATAATTATATAAATTAAAGTAACATAAATTTACAGGATTTAATATTTAATGCAATGCGTTTAAATTAAGATTTTCAAGAAATATTTTATGAAAATTCAATAATACAGGACTACAACTTTATAAATTTGCCCTAAATAGGAGGATTTTTTTTAAAGAAAACAATGACTGGTTAGACAACATCATCCATCATTGAACTATAAAATGATTAGCTTCATTTGTTGTTCTAATCCCTATTTGCATACAAAAACAGATATTTTTAATTGTAAAATATGAATATAGTGTGATTATCTTCCACATTTCAATTTAATATCACAATTTGATTAAATTGTGTGTTTTATGTTTGATCTTTTTAAAAAGTAATTAATTAGAGGATTTATAAATTTTACATAGCCTAATATTAGATTTCCTTATGTTGATAATAATATACTTTTTAGTAATGAAAATAGAAAGTATTTCAAGGAACTAATTTTTTTTCCAATTTTTTGAAGACATTAAAATTAATAAATTTTGAGATATATCAATAAAGGACAGTAATAACACTGATTTACTTGAAAATGCTTTCTGAAAAGTTTTGGCAGAGATAGTTTTGATTACAATAAGTATCATATACTGGTTCACCATTTTATGTATTAAGAATTTAAATTGTCTAACTAAAAAAAATTAATAGTATGTTCTAATTTTTTTCCTGTAATTCTTTAATCGGTTTTTTAAACCAAGGAAACTAAAATGAAATAAATCTTTTAAAAATTAAAATTTTCTTAAAAATTTAAAAATTTTTTCACGTTTATTAGAAGAAATTAAACTATATTTTGCAATAAGTTGCATTCCCTAATTAAATGGGAAGTACAAAAGAATCCGTCAAATTAAAATCAGAAGAAAAAAAGAGATTAAATATTTCAAAAACATTACTCTTGAAAGTTAAGAACCAAATCTTATCAAGCTTACACACACGTTGCATATGTTTATTATGTGTTCCTTTTCGTGATACATAAGGAACATTTGGATCCACAGATGATAATTCAACTTATTTTATACATATTGAAGCAAGCAAGCAACTAGGGTCCCTTGAACTGACGATATATATATATATATATATATATATATATATATATATATATATATATATATATATATATATATATATATATATATATATATATATATATATATATATGTGTGTGTGTGTGTGTGTGTATTTATACTGTATATATTTATATTTATATAGATACTAATTATTGCTATACATTGTAACATTCTTGTAATAATAAGATAAGTGTGCGCATGAAGTGTGAAGTAGAAATAAAATTATTGTAAACATAATTATATGTTTAATCAGTTTTCCAACAACTAAAATTTCTAATCCTAAAACAGAGATTTTACATGATTGATATTTTCTTGTTGTTATATGAACCCTTAAATGAAAGGGTTTTAAAAAAGTATCCTTAAATATATCTCAACGAATTATGCAAAGAGTTTTAGGATGACAGTTCTTGAATGAAGAACTCAGAGTTTTTCAGCTAATACTCATATTAAAAGAAATGTTATAAATAATCTTTAATTACATTAATAATTAATTTTATATATGTATATGAAGTCTAATATATTTAATTTAATTAAATGTTCTAAAAATGTAAACATTTTATTGTGTTACTTTTCAGAAATGACCAATAATTTAACCTTTTATTTTGAACTAACTTAAGTAAATTGATACAAATATTTTTTTTAGGAATTATGTATGCCTATATCATATTTCGTCCTATGCAATTTTTGATCGCTGCTAATATAAAAAGTAAATTCTATACATCTTTTGAGTTGTATACTAAAAATATTCCCTTGCAAAAGTAAGAGGGTAAATAAAATTATAATCATTTCAAAAATAGCAAAACTTGTTTATTCTTTGAAATTAATGATCAAGTGAAAATAATTTTTCTTCTTACTTAATAAAATAATTCGTTCTACGGTCTTATATTAATATAGTAATTATTGAGCAAACGTTTGAACATATTAGCGTCTAATTATTTAAAAGTGTTTATGACTTTCAATAACATCTCGTATTTGCAGTGGATTTGACGAATTGCGAAGAATACCATTTAGATATCAAATTCATGATGTAATTCGTCACATCACATATTGAGTAATTTAACTGTTTAAAGCTGTTGTAAGAGAGAAAGAAAGCTAGATAGAGAGAAAGAAAGAGAGAGAAATAGAGAGAAAGAAGGAGAGAGAGATAAAGAAGATGTTTGAATAATCACATCACATAGAATTTCAGGTGAACTTCTCAAAGTTCTTATTCTCATGTAAGGAATGGGTAAAGATAAAACACAAGATCAAGCGACATTTTCCTTTCAGAAAGTAAAAGCGAAGTATCCATTGTTTGTTAGGTGATTTCTGAATTCGAATTTATAAAATTTGACTCCATAGTTCGAAATTATACAATCAATGAATTAAATAATCTATTATTTGTTCAATTAAAGAGAAATTTATCATGTCTTCATAACTTCGATTGCACAAATGCTACAGAAAATATTTGAAAATTGAGTATTAAAGCTTTCATTAATATATTAACAGTGAATAAATTTTTTTATCAGAAATTCTAAATTTTTAATCACCCCTTATATAATTTCTACAATCTCTTTGCTTAGCAATTAAACTGTCCCCTGTTTCGTTGGACATCTCCAATGCTTTAAACAAAAATAATCAACTCATCAAAATGTCAGACGTGCAATCTTGGAGAAAAAGTTTGGTTCCATTAATTTTGAATTGAATAAAAGAAATAAAGTTAGTTTTGGAATAATATTTATTAATCTGAAAAGAAAAACGGTTTTCATTGTTCTGTTTTAGACTTCTTTGGTAAAAACTGTAAGCATTATATATATATATATATATATATATATATAGATATATATATATATATATATACAATATATATACAATATATATATATATATATATATATATATATATATATATATATAAATATAAGAGATTATATGTTGTTTTAAAATTGAGTTTAATTACATCTTAATGTCAAAAATGCCGATTGATATCCTTCCATCAAAAATTAACAGATATTTATACTATGTCAAACAGAATGATCAAAAGGAAAAAGGATGCATTTATCTTGTCCACTCTATTTAATTTTCATACAATTATTTCTTTTAAATTTCTTAGGTTTTCAAAACCCGTCAAAATCACAATTGAAAATAACTGGTTGCTTTACATTTAAACTCCAGTTATATGTTTATCAGGATTTTTTTAATATTTAAACATTTTTTTATCGAAATTCTTCTAGATTCTATTGAGACTTCCTCTAAGAAATTTTTTAGAATAATAATTTTTTTAGAATAATAATTTTTTTAGAATAATCATTTTTTTTTAGAATAATAATTTTTTTTTTTTAGAATTTTCAATATTATAAATTTTTTTTCAGAAATATAAGCAGTTGATTGATTCAATTATATCTAAAGGTAATTAAGATATGATTATTGTGAATCCAAAAGAACAAAAATTTCTGAAATAACAATTTATTCTGAACAATAATCAATAACATTTCGTTTTGTAGTTTTGTATTATAGAAAATATAAAATAATATTTCGAACGTCTTTTTTAAATTTAAAATTATACTTATCCACGTTTTTTTTCCTTTCTTTATTTAAAAGCATAGTTCTTCTTGTTTTTTATCTCTTATGGTTCTCAAATTCTTTTTTCAATAATGCTCATAACGTCTAATAATATTTTCCAATGTATCACTTTTATAGTAATCTGATACTCACTAAGACATACTTTAAAATGTCACTTTGTATCAGAATTTTCTTAGAACAACCATTTGTCACTGTTGGAGCTGTAATTCAAGCATTGATTTATTCTTAAAAATTTCATCACCATTCCTTGAATTTATTTCTAGTACATTGTCTTATTGATTCTTAGTCTCTAATAAATTTTTTTTAAAGTTTTATAAATACACATCTCAATTATAATTATTGTTAATGCAACTTTCATTAATAATCTTACTAGATTACACCTTGTAATTTTTTTCAGTTCTCAATCTATTGAAGTATTGAAAAAAATCTTGTTAAGTAAACAGCAGAACTTTTAGTAAAAATATTAAACTGATTTTTAATAATGCTATTTGATATTATTAAAATTTCATTTTTGCATACGGAACATTAGAATTATTAGAGTAACACGCAAAATATGACTATTACAATATTTTTTTAAATTGCAATCAATAAATACTTTTATCTTTGCCTAAAATTGTCTCTAAATTCTACTTTGAAATAATGTTCCAAAAGTTTTGAATAATGTTCCAAAAGATTAAAATTTCATACAATTATTATTTAAGTTTAAGTTCCTATTATATATTATGGTTTATAGGGTAGCTACGTAATTTTTGATGCCATTGGGTTTTGTAATCATCTTAATTATAGGCTTCTACTTCTGTGTAAACATAGATATCCCTTATATTTATGAATCAAACTTAATATATCTTTTTTCTTGTAAAGTCTAATCTTGGCACAATCACATTATACTTCAGTACGATAATCATCGTAACGAGAAAGAAAAAATCATAATTTTTGTCGTCAGTATTTATGCTGTGTATTGCTTAGAAAGGTAAATTCTTTCAGAAACTACTAGAAAGTAGTACAACCATTTTATGTACATTTTATAAACTAAATACTTATCATTTATTGACAAAACTTATCACTACACCCCAAAGTTTATTACTGTTAGATGTTACATATGAATCATTTCAATGATTGATTGCAGTGTTATAATGGAATAGTTCCGTAATCTTACATTGAGAGTTATTATAAATAAATATATTTTAAATCATGACATATCATTTTGATAAAAACAGAAATTTAATATATGTCATAAAAATTAGAAAGAGTTTTTCTTAAATTTGCTTTTTTCTATTCAAAAGTATATATAAATATTATCTCTCAAAATATGAAAATATAATTTAAAGAAATACAGCATGTATATCTACATGTTAAAAGCATATCGGTTTCTATTTGTTGTTCTCGTGTGCCAGCTAAGCTGGCAAATTAGGATGCGCTGCTCCACTTTCCAACTGAACTGTATTTGGTGTGGAGTCCGACTTCTTCACTACACACACATGCCATAGGGATCCGTTTATAGGATAGACAACCATTCACACCTCATTCACACACAAGGAAAGGACAAAGACAGGATAGAGAGAGAGAGAGAGAAAGTACATCTATGCCTGAACCGGGATTCAAACCCAGGACCTCCCTATCCGTAGTCAAGCAGGCTGACCACTAGACAAGTTTGCCGGCCAAAGCATATTGGTAATTATTTCTATCCTTTAGGAGTAATATGAGCATCAAAAGATTTGTTATACATTTTTAGTGCTTTATCAACAATTAGGAGATAAATAAAATAGTATAACTTTCATTACTTACATTCATGTAACAAAGGGAAATACATGAATGGAATTATATAAACATTAACTCATCTCAATAATAAATCTGTTTTTACTGTTATTTTTCGTTGTACGTAGACGTTTTCCTTTATTATTAGCTTAATGTTAAATTAAAAAGTTAATTCTTCATACATACCTAAGCCTATGTTGAAAGGTATTGAAAAAATAAATAATAACACGCATATTTACATATTTATAAACTAATTAAAAAATTACATATATTTAATAATATAATTACAGACTAATTACTCATATATATTTAAGCTTTTGTCAAAAGGTATACAAGGAATAAATAAAGCCGCGCACACACACACAAATTTATTTACCTTGATTATTTGTAAAAACATAATTTCTGATATTTTTTTGTATTCATCGTTTTAAGTAAGAGTTTTTGTCTGTTGTTAGCTTAAGGATATATTTAAAAACTAATTCCTAATACATACTTAAGCATATGTTAAAGGTTCTACAAGGAATTGGTAAAACCATGCAGATAAATTCTGCTGATAATTTATTATGACAAAAAACTTAAATTGTTTTCCTTTTAGTAGCTAATTCGGATATGTTTAAATAGTAGATGTTGGAATTCAAATGTCATAAAATTGCACGAATGATCTATGCTGGAGAAATGCATGGTATTGATTTCATTATAACTTAATTATTTGCATAAAACTGTCCGAGTTATTTTTATCAGAAAGAAGAGTGTTGAGTTGATGTTTGAAAAACAATTAATATTTAGAAAAATGTTTTCTTATATTTATTAGAATTGTTGCAGTTAAAAATTAAACATACCGATATCCAGTTAATGTACGAAAAATAATTATTCATTTTGATATAATTTTACCTTAAATATATTATGTTATATTTACAATTAACACACCTTAGAACTCGATTTCACTTACAAAAAATAAGAAAAATACGTATGGACTAATTTTTTCGTTAAATTGATAATAAATAAGTATCTATAATGACTTCCTATTTTAATGGTGTTTGAATTTAAGTATAAATGTCATAAAAATGAAATATATCAAAATAATCATCAAATAACATTTAAACAAATTATAAAGAAAGTCAGTAAAAAATTGTCTTCTGTGTTAAAAAACTTTGTATTTTAAAATTAAACCGTTATTTTTATTTTGTAAATTCTCATCTGCGCGTATCTCAAAAATTTCAGAGTAACCCTCGTATACAAAAGATGAGAGTGAACCGCGTACTGTATCATTCGGTTATCGGGTTTAGTCTACTCATTACTATTGAAAGCAACCAGCTCCCTCTAGGAGCCAGAAAATCGTCTCAAATCTGTATCGTCACCCAGCATGCTTCTGAGTTTGAGGGATTCACAATGGTGGGACCTTAAAGTCTTGTATTGTGTCATGCAGAGCCCAAGACATTGCATTTAGGCTACTGATAAGGATAACAACATAAGGATGGATGATTAATAAAAAAAAAAAGAATATTAAAAAGTATAAGTAAATAAGACAAAAAAAATTATGTACAAATGGAGAATGCAATTATTGCGTGGTTTCAAGGTCCTTGATTCTGTGATTGGTATGGAAAATGCGATTATTTCAGTTGTGACCTTACTAAAAGCTTAGGTTTGTTGAAACATAGGGAATTAAAAGTCTGAGTCTGATGAATCGTCTGTGCAGCTGATGGAGGAGTGACTCTTGTACTTGCGCAGATCAAGAACTTTTTCTGTGAAGAGCTTAGCAATTAATGAAAATTTTTTCTTGTGGAATGCTAAATGAAGACAGAATAGAAGAAAATTGGTGTGGCTAAGGTTTTGAGGGCATTTGAGATGATGCAATCCTCATAGCTGCATTTCGTGATGCAATGGAAAATATAGCTTTCTTTGCCGCAGAGACAGAAAGATGAAGACGTTCTATTTATTTATTTAAAGCAAGATGGGAATGGACCATGCTTTGTTACGAAGTAATTTATATACTAGTTATCCAGTAGGCGTGACTCAGAAATTTTAGGAATTATTTTGTTAGTAATTCTTCCTTGGTGAGCTATTATGCGTGTTGTTTGCCATGAAACTAATTTTGAGTTTTAAGGTTGTGCTTTATGGAGGCTAGGCACCTGCATATCACATGCGAGGTGATATGCAGGATTAAATGTATTAATAAATTGGTACCAATGTTAATAAATTATCTGGAGGATGTTGAAAATTCTTCCATAAAAATGTATAAAACAAGAGATAATTGTTGCTAAAATCCACTATAAAAGGAAGAATATTTATTATATATGTTAAATGAAGTTTGCCTCTAATATAGGATGCAAAAAACAGTTTGTTTTTGTTAATGTATGTGAATACATTCTTTTTGTTTCGGATTATTTGATTCCCAGCACAGCTCAATTTTTGGACAATATTAAATTTATATTAATATATGTGAATGTAAACTTTTAGAATGAATTTTGTAAAGCTGTTGATTTGATTTTTGAGGCAATTGACCATATAAAATAATTAATATTTAGTATCGAAAAAATTTCGCTTAAGTGTCTACCAAAGTTTTATTTTCAAGGTTTTTATTACTTAATATCGAAGGATTATAAACTAAAACTTCTTATACGATGAACTGTGGCTAACACGTAACGAATGTGTTGATAACGGGTAACAATGTAACGTTCGTTGATCACGAGTATCAGTTCACTTTCCATCGTGCTTCCTCGGGTAATTGTGCAAGAACTTCTAAAGATTAAGGTATTTTCTATAGTTCATATTATTTTTCGTTATAATAAGTTATATTAATTTAAATATAGTACTACATTATATAATCTATCGTAGTAAAATTGTTTTGATTATCTAGTAAGTAAGAATTAATAAATGCGAAACTTTTTATTGTTATTGAAATAACACTAAAGCTCAGATATTGTACAAAGACAAACATTACATAGACAAATATTGCAAATATACTTCGAAAACAAATATTATATAAACATTCGTTTCTTTTCTTTCCTTTTTCATCTAGAATAATTTACTCTAAAATAATATTTAATTTCATAATGTATTTAAGATTATCTATATAATTAAAAAGTAATAATCCTTATTTTACAAGATTTAACGAGACTATTAAATAAATATAGCTCCAAAATAACAAACATTTAGTTTCGAAGAGTTGAATAATTTAATTTTCTTTGCACATTTTCATCGCGCAGTTATACACATTGCATCTTTTCATTGCATTCTTATTCAAGCTTTGCTTTTGGTTATCCTTGAGCTAATATCTTTCAAAAATTTTTACCTTCAGTTTGCGAAAGAGCTTTTCAATCTGTATTAGCTAAAAAACAATGTTTAATTTGAATAATAAAATTTAATTGGTTGGCAACAGGTAGGAACTACAAAATTTAAAGATTTACAAGTTTTTCTATTGGTCATTTAGAAAAAAAGAACTTTTTTCCCTAAGGAGAGTGAGATAGAAATATTTTTTTTTTTAAGGATTTTACTAATTTCCCTAGATTTATTTTTCTACTGGCTCTCATACCAATTTTCATCTGTTTGTCAATATTTGACGCTGAGCTTTCCAAATTATGTTAACTTATATTGTTGTGTAATCGAAATTAACATATTTCCATACGCATTGCATATTTCTGCAATTCTAATTATATGCTAAAGTATTGATTACTTTCAGAAACTCGACAAACAGCACTCATTTGCTAAGATTAGTATCTATTACTCAATACTTTTAGAGAATATATTTTTCAATTTTATTCTAGAGAGAACGAGAGTAATTAAATTTTTCTTTTGTTCCAATTTTAAGTCGTTCGAGACAGCAAGGCACATAAGGTAGCCCTTCCTCAAGACAATTAAATGTGGACTGCGCATGTATGTATGTATATATATATACATAATACATGCAAACTTTTTTAAAGATTTTCCTCTAAGTTTCTAGTCCGGCGTGGGACGATGGCTCAGTATATATCAACTAGGTCTCATAGTCTCCTACGATTAGGCATTCATATAATTAACATTACAGAACAGGTGCCTGTTTGCATAAGCAGTTCAATTAGGTGGAATAATACTAATTAATAGTAATTTAATTTGGAGAATATTTAAATCAAACAAGGTACTTGTTGATGAATTAAATTAATTTTTGTTTTTATGTTTCCACGTAATTTTTTAAAACTTTAATATTTATAAATTACACTAGTATAGTAAAAGTTGCTCTGTAAAAGAGATATTGGGAAATAAACGTTTGATGTTTATTATTTTACATGTAGCTTATTATTTTAAATTTCATAGTTTCTTTATAAGGTTTATGAATATTTTATTAAAAAAATCACGATAAAAACAAAATATTTTCAGAATACATACTCTAAAGAGCAAAATTGTGTCTTTTTGCGGTACTACAGTCTTAAGCATTCTGTTTCAAGCAAAAATATCGCTAGTAGTGTCCTCTGATTTTTCGCTCAAAATCAGTAGAGAAATTACATTAGAAAAATTACACTGATTTTTTTTTCCTCCAAGGTTGACAGGTATGACAGAATAAAATTTTATGTGGAAGCATGCACAAATACAAAACGTGATCTAAATATATGAATAAAAGAATTTTATAAGCCTTTTACGTTTAATATCTGAAATAAATTGATTCTCTTGAATTCGGTTTTTATGCTTTTGTTAAGAAATTAAATATTTTGTTCATATATTACATTATATATATAAAATTACATATTTTCTTCATATTTCTACATATTATGAAAATAAGAAATCTGACTGAAAAAATATAGTATAAACATTTTCAAAGATTTTACGTTCAATTTCTGGAATGGAAATATTTTCTTAAATTAATTTTATTAGTTTTATTAGAAAACAAAAAAATTACACTTGAATTAAAAATCTTATAAGGAGAAGAGTATGCAAATACAAAATCTGATTTAGAAATCTTTTATTAGATATATTTTTATATACTCTCTCTCTTTCTTTATGTTTGGCTGGCAAATTGAATACTTTCATTCCATGCGAAAATGAGAAGAAATTTTAAAGAAATTTAAAATCAGTATAAAGAATTTTAGGATGTTTTTTTTTAACTCTGAAAAACAAGCATAAATATATTAACACATAATGGGAAGTAAATATATGTTATACGTTAGATGCAGCCGCTAAATTTAATGAAGAGAGAAATTATCTTAAAACAAATTTCTAGAAAGAGAGCATAGTTTATAAATAATATTTATATGTTTATTTTATGTGATAGAAGCTTATTGAACTTGCCGTTACTATTTTACTATTTGTACTTGTTTAATAAAAATTTAACGACATTAGTCCAAAAAGTGTAACGGTTTAAAACTACAGAACAGCTTCTCTGAAATATTACTTGTTTAAAATTCTTCTCTGATAATTTGCTGTTCACAACACAGTATACGTAACAAATGTATTATTTAAAGGCACTAGTTCAAGATTTATTATGCGCAAATTTACGATGAAAATAACTTCGTAGTATCATAGAATTTCTGAAAGGGGTTTTGAGATGTAATAGTCTAGGGAATATATTTCATATCGAACTACTTGTAATATTTATAGAGAATTATTGTTTGGTAGAATCATTTCGGAATTTATTTTTGTAGGTGATTTTAATTCTTTTGATATTATCAAAAATAAAAATTGGTAAAATTATTTTTTATAGCACACGTTAGAATTAACACGGGAAGAAAGTATATTTAATATTTTTAGAACTATATTTATATTATAATGCGGATGCATATAATATAAATATAGTTCTAAATATTGCGAATATTATAATATGCACACATTATGCATATTATTTACATTTTGCTAGAATCTCGCTTTCTATGTCATACATTCTGAGTTTTTTTTAAATGTGTGTGAGACACAATTCATAAATATTAACCTTATCTTATTCACACATTTTATTGGCCGAAGATTTCGGTCATTAAAACGTTAGGTGTAATGTCAAACCTAAGCAAATTTTCAGATGAAAAACGGGTAGAACTTCTGCTTTCACTTAATAGTGCTCTAGTTCAAATGAACTGGATAAAATCTAACCTTAAGCATTATTTTGTTACTGTTATTGATGTCAGCGTTTGTTGAAATTATTGATATCGATGAAATTCAAAATTCAAGGAGATAACCTAGAAGTGAATGTTGAAATGGAATTGTGCTTGCTGCTGTTGCTTTCAATCCCCGTGATCAGCAATCTAGGTCAGGTCCATGAGACCCTTCACCCTAAGAAAGTCAAGCACCAGAAGGGGATCCCAAATCAGGTCTTGCTTGGTAAGACCCAAACAAGATAAAAAATCTTGTTTGGGGCTTACCAAGCATACATAGTACATAAAAGTAGAGGTTACACACAATAAAAAAATTATGTTGACTTTGAAAAGAAAGGGATTATTAACGTCAGTCTTTCGATTCGTATTCACCTTAGTTATCATTATTGTTCTTGTAGTTACATTTAGTTTGTTCTTAAAAGATACTCAAAGGTAAGCATTTCAAACACTATTTTTTATAATATCCGTAAGAAATAATAAGCGCAAAAGCATAAATAATATTTTTAAATGAATTTAGAAATCAAGGTAGTACAAACTCTACTTTCATAATGATATTCAAATTAAATACAATTTAATTTTAAGTTAACTAAAATCATGCAGAGTGAATAAAGGCATTCATTTATTTAATATAAAATAACCTGTTAAAGCAAACTGGAGAATATTTTGTGACTTTGCAGCCAAAATCATCAACAATAGCCTTGAAAGTTTGAACAAATCCATCAATTAATGCAGTTTTATTTACAATGAAAAATTATAGAGTTGAAAGTTAACTCCTGAAAGATCTCTCCTTGTACTAAGTTTGAAGCGATTCTCAAGACAGTTTTATTTACCAGACTGAGTTAAGTTTAAGTAGATTTTGTGTTATTAATCTTTAAATGAAACTGATGCTCCTTAACTCCAAGAAGACACAAACACTTATTTATAAATTACAGATTTGAATGTTAGAAACACACAAAATGTACTTTATTTGTAAGATAAATACAATTACGGATTAAAAGGTTATAAATCGAAAAAAAAAAAAAAAAAAAAAAAAGATACTCGAAAAGAATATTTGGGGCTTTTAAACTCAACTTGTAACGAGATCCATTAGAAATTTTGGAAATCATTGGCTAAAATAAGAAAAAGAATTTGATTTATTTTTGATAAAATAAGCATCTTTGAAGCTTATGAAAGAACGCCGAGGTGACTTGGTTGGTGATGGCACTATTTTTGTTATCGGAAGATAGTGAGTTCGTATGCCTTGTTAAAGAGGTTATTGTCTCTATGTCCTCCAAATCAAATGATACTTCTAAGTGTGCTAGGTAAATTCTTAGGGTGTCTTCTGCTTCAGTCTTGCCTTTAGATTACGCAAACTCTCTCTTGGCGCATCGACTAATAGGCAGAGCCAACTCAAGACTCGGTACCAGCAAGTATGCTGGTGCAGTAACACAAACATGAAAGAGTTAATTTTATGGAAAACTTTTTACATTACAATTTAGTAATGCGTGTATATAGAGCTCCCTCTATCTTCCAACAAAATAATAAGATTCTAAAATAGTATTAAGGTTTAAAATTTTTGTAAATATTTACAAATATTAAATTTGAAATTAACGTAAAAATTGATTTCAAATATTTAGACATTATAATGTAGTAGACGATAGTAGATGACATTATAATGTAGAAAATCAACAGTAATAATTTATTTACATCTAACTGTTTGCATTTGATTCGTTTGACTCGGTTTTAAATGGAAAATTTTAAGCATTTTTTGTTGGCAATGTTAAATATTTTTTTAATTTCAAAGTGAGGCTTTTTATAGACAGCCCATTCAATTTAATCTCACCACTTTTGTATTTTCTGTAAATGTATTTAGAAAAAAGTTATTTTAGATCGAAACAAAACTTTTAATTTTATTTAACCTTATTATTTCCAAAATCTTATTATTATTTTTTAAAAATTACTTTGTAATACGTAAGTATTTCTTTTGATTTGAATTCCAAATTTTAGAAAACTCTTATAACGTATCTGTCACATGATCTCTCTGAATTATATCATACGTTTCTGCAAAGAAGAAAAAATATCAACTGCATTAATAATGTACATGCACAGTAAGAAGTGTAACCTCATTTGCAAAGGACAGGATAAATTACATTGCAATAGAAATTAAAATTGACTTAAGATTTTATGCTTCAAACTTAATATTATTATTCACAGTGAAACTCATTAGAATAAATTTTATCGTGTTTGAAGAAAAACATTGCTAGAAATAAATATAAATTTTTTTCAATTAAAAGTACAATTTAAATTTTATTTTTTGGATAATTTTGAAAAAAAATATTAGAAAAATATTTGAAGTTAAAGAAGTATCAAAATTAGTTAAACTTAAACTATGCTTTTTTATAAAAAAATGATACGCTTTATAATATTTCATCGCTTTTGAAAATGATTAAAACATCATTACCTAAGGAAAAGTAAGCAAAAGTTTAGAGTTTTTTAAGTATTTTTTCTTAAAGAAATTATTGAAGCAATTGCAAAATTTGCTAAATGCACGGAACTAATAAAATAATTTTATATAATAACATAAAGTACTATTTTAAGTACGTTTCTGTCTTGTTTGAAGATGTAAGAAGATGATGGAAATAGAAGATGAAGCTTTCGCAAGGCTAGAGTTTTATATTTATCGTCTAGTCACAGAGATGATATTTATTAATACTCCCATGAGACTTATTACAGTATATGTCAAGAGCCATGTTACCTCAAGCGTTAGGAAATAAAAGTATCCTAATATGGTATGATGCGTAATAAAGCATCCATATGAAATGTTTGCAGATATCCTTTTAGCGAATTATTATTTACTTTATACATGTACTTCACAAATTGTAGTTTGTATATCACATTTAATATATAAAATTATAGCAGTTCATTTGAGAAAAATTATAAAAATCTTCATGAGTCGAATCAACTATGTTTTAACGATTGGAAAAATTGAAGTAGTTTCTGAAAATAACTTCAAAGATCTATGTTCATAAAACTGCATTACAAAGACAATAAAAGGTTTCATGATCATACACATAGGAATTTAAAATTTTCTCATGTGATTTTTTTATTAATTTTAGAACAGAGAATTCATGTGACAAAAATACTTCTTCTAATATATATACAAATATATATATATATATATATATATATATATATATATATATATATATATATATATATATATATATATATATATATATATATATATACGAGGTTCACTCTGAAATTATTGAGATACAACTAGGTTTTTAAAGTTATACTTACAAAATTTTAGGTGTGTTCAAAGTAGTTTCCTCTAGTATCAATGCACTTTTGTAGACGAATTTTCCACAGATTAAATACCTCAAGCCATTTATTTCTTGGAATAGAGGAAAAAATTCATTTATAGCCACATCAATCTTTTCTTCTGAATGAAAATGACGTCCACGTAGATTCTTTTTTAGATTAAAGAATAACCAAAAGACGCAAATACATAAATCAAGAGAATGCGGCGGATGTTCGATTACTTTAATTTGTTATTTTGTAGAAACTCAATTGTTAATCCGGCTATATGTGAAGATGCATTGTCATTGTGAAACATTAGTCCCCTAACATTCAGTTCTTGTAGAATTTCTGGAAGACATTTAGTGGTATACAAGTTTGCTGTTACTGTCTTCAGCCCTTCCAACTTGATGGGTTTGACCCATCCCGTACTTCTGAAGAAAACGGCATACATCACTTTTTTCAGTGCGCGTTGTTTTTATCACCATTGTCGGCGTGGGATCATCTTCTATGACCCATACTTTGCTTCTTGACGTGTTGGAACGTCAAAAAACGGTATGTACGTTTCATCACCTGTTACAATTTTAGAAATGATGCGGTGGCTACCATCATTTAACAATTTAAGAGTTTCTTTACTAATTCTGACACGCTCCTCTTTTTGGTGCTCAGTTAGATTATGGGGAACCCAACGGCAAACTGCTTTTTTCATATGTAATTCTTCATGAATAATTTTGTGTACGGCTGCTGATCCAATGTTATGTTCTTTCTGTATCATTTGATAGGTACAGCGATATCATCCATTAACATTTTTCGTATGGCAGACACATTATCCGGGATTACTGATGACGGTGGCCTTCCTGCGTGTTCTTCATCCTGAAGAAAACTGCGACCTCATCTAAATTCTCTAAACCATCTGAATACAGTAGCATGAGCTGGAAATTCATCACTAAATGCTAATTGCAACCGTTGAACGCATTATTCTTGATTTAATCCTGCTTTAAAATCGTAGAAAATCATAGCGCGAAAATGTGCTAGCTTCAACTCCATTTTCTCTTCTGTTTAAAATTTATTCTATACTAAACAAGTTGAAGTAAGTCAGTAAAAAATCGTCTTCTGTGTTAAAATACTTTATATTTTAAAATTAAACCGTTATTTTTATTTTGTAAATTCCCGTCTGTGCGTATCTCAAAAATTTCAGAGTAGCCCTCGTATATATCTTTTTAAAAGGAGTATTTTTATCACAGACCCTTCACATTTTTTGCATAATATATGACATAAAATTTTTTAAAGTTGATCTCATGTGGGATACTATAGATTTATTTTTTTGAGCATCTATCAACTCTCAAGTAGTCCACCGGGACTATTTGAGTGTTGATAGAAATTAGTAGCTCCTAATTTAGAATCAGAGGAAAGCATGCAACAGAGATACGTCAGAAGAAACTAATACATTTTTATAAGAAATTAATTAAATTAATTGATTATATATTCGCTAATGTCATAGCCGCGCTTTCTACTTTCAGAAGACGACGAAGTCTCTGGTTTCCTAATTCTCTGGTATGGAGTGTCTTAGTCTACCTGTTCAGTGACTTGCTTCGGGGTTCGGCAGCGTCTGCAAAGATGTTTGGACATAACTGGCAATGAGTTTCCCCAAAGAAGATAAACGGATTAAGATCTGAAGAAAGTAATTGCTGAAATATTGGCCAGCAGATCAAATACGTTTATTGGGATATTTATCACTTGAATATGATACTTGCAAATTATACTATAGCACCTGCTAATCTGAAAAGGCGGCTGATCTTTGTTAATTTTCATCTTCGTCACGCAAATGTTGAAATCTGCATGGAAAAAATTTCTTTCTCTCGATTGCACTGATTATTTGTCCTCTAATTGTTTCAATGCACTGAATGCACGTGTTGGGTTGCAATGATCACTGTGTGATGGGAGATCACCTCAATGTAAAGAATTAGAGATTACCGGAAGTGGAAGTGCATAAACATCTACATTTACTGAAGTGCTGGTTGTTGAGATTTAAGGGGACGGTGGACTATCAAAATGTGAAAAATCGACAAATATGTCGATTTTTCTTTTTTAGTTTATAAAAAAAATATATGAATCATTTTCTTTATTATAAGAAAATTATTTTTGCTTTCAGTCAATTTTAGACAAAGTTATTAACGTTTTAATAAAACAATGTGCCATGCCTCTTTCCACGTAGCTCGAGTGTCTTCACAGCTATATATGGAAAAAATGCTAAGTATTTATTTATTTATATTTTATTATATTTTGATATATATTTTATATATTTATTATATATTTTATTAATTTATTTACATCAAAAATAAATAGAAATACTAACTAGAATTTACAGAGCTAGCTTAGCACTGAGTTATATACTAATGATATGTCAGAAGACCAGGATTGTTTTCATTCCTAAACCTGGCAAGTTATCTATGACCAGGCCAAGTCTTTCAGACCTGTCAGTCTTTCTTCATTCTGTCTTAAAATTATGGAGAAAATCATTGATCGGCATATTAGAGATTACTTGGATAATAACAGTCTCTTGCATGTTCTTCAATTTGCCTATCAATCCGGCAAATCTACTGAAACTGCTTTTCATCAGCTAGTTTCTAAGATTGAAACCACTGTGGATCAAAAAGAAATTGCCTTTGCAACTTTCGTCGACATCCAAGGTGCTTTTGATAACACTTTCCATCTATCAATCCTCAATTCACTTAAAGGGGCAGGGATTAATCATACCCGGTGTACATGGATTGAGGCCTTGATTTCGGATAGATGTATACAAATGAGCATCTTCGGAGAATCATTTAAAAAAGACTACTAGAGGTTGTCCTCAAGGAGATGTTCTCTCACCATTACTTTGGAACCTAGTTGTAAATAGCCTTATAAAATATCTAAATGATAGGCGCTACTATACGCAAGGATATGCTGATGACATTGTCATCCTTATCCTTGGTAAAGATTATCCAGGATGCTCTAAGTTATGTATTTCAATGGTGCATGGATAGGGACCTCATGGTTAATCCTCAGAAAACCTACCTTGTAACTTTTACACGCAAAAGGAAACAGGAGGCTTTTTTCATACCAAGACTTTTTGATGTTGAAATCAATTTGGCTTCAGTGGTGAAATATCTGGGAATTTATTTAAACCAAAAACTCACTTGGAATAAGCACATTGATGATAGAATTAACCAAGCAAAGAAAAGCATTATGATTTGCAGGCGAATGCTTTGTAAAAACTATGGTCTACATCCAAAGCTGATGTTTTGGATACACACTGATATTGTAAGGCCAATTTTCACATATGCCTGTGTGATTTGGTGGCATAAGGTAGAACAGAAGACTGTGATTGACAGACTAATTAGTCTACAAAGACTGGCCTATCTCTGCATCACAGGAGCAATGTCCCCCGGTTCAAGTAGAGCATTGGAAGTTATATTGGATTTGACTCCCTTAGACATCTTCATCTGCAGCATTGTCAGAATGACTGCATACAGAATGAAGTTACAAAACGAATGGTACGACCAGCCTGTTGCCAAAGAGCACAGGGGTATTACCGGGAAAGTTCAATACCCTACTTTCCTGATGCCCTCGGACATCATGGAAAAGTCATACATGTTTGAAAGGACATTTGAAAGAGTTTTTCCAGCTAGAGAAGAATGGGACAACAACATGTTAACTTAACAACACAACTAAAACAGGAGATCTAATCTGATACATAGATAGATCACTGAAAAACAGCCTCTCAGGACTGGGAGTATGTGGCGTGTACCAAGAACTAGCCTATCTGTAAGCCCTGGGCGATATGCTACGGTCGTCCAGGCAGAAGTGTTGGCCATTATCCACTGTCTGCGATTAAATATGAGGAAGGGTTACCACGGTAAGCGGATTCTCATTTTTAGAGACAATCAAGCCACTTTAAAAGCGCTCAATTCTTTCAAAATCAAATCTAAAATGATTTTGGAATGCAGAAACCTTCTTACAGAACTGGCAACTAGAAACAAGGTGATCCTTGTATAGGTGCCAGGACACAAAGGTATAGAAGGTAATGAAAGGGCTGATGAACTTGCTAAACAAGGATCGTCTTTTGTTCCCATCGGTGAAGAACCTTTTTGTGGGATCAATTTGAAGACCCAAAAATCAATGTTCTTAGATAGGGAAAACAGAAGATGTATGAAGCTTGGCTCAACACTAAAACCTATGTTAAAAGAATGATCTGTGGATCATCAGCGAGGATTGCCTCTGAAATTCTAAGATGCTCTAAGCAGAAGATACGTTTAATCGCAGGCTTCATAACTGGGCACTACTATTTCAGAAAACAGCTCCATAAAATAGAGCTATTTCAGTAAGACCCTATCTGCAGGAAATGTCATATGCAAGAGGAAACGGCCAAACATATCATTTATGAATGCAAGGCCCCCTTGTCCTCCCTAGATTAACTTCTATGGGCATCATCCATACTAGAGAGTTACACCTAGTCTCCATTAAAGGGTTATCGGACTTTATTAATAAAGTGGGTGACCCGAGCAATTGGAACTAGGGAACATTGGATTTGAGTTAACAGTACAATATGTTGATAAAAGCAGAGGTGTCCAATGACACACAAACCCGACTCTAAGATGAAAGAAAGAAAAGAAACTAAGATTCTGGGTTTCACTTATATATATATATATATATATATATATATATATATATATATATATATATATATATATATATATATATATATATATATATATATATATATATATATATAAGTGCTGTGTTAGTTCAGCGCTTTCTGCTGCTTCTGTTTCCAGCTGTACTATCTTATTGCGTTAAAAGTCAAGAGTTTCCTTCAAAAAAGTTTCTGGATGTCGAAGTATATTTATTGAAATATAATTTCAATTACAAATTTAACAAAGTCTCAGAAATTATCTAGAACCAAATCTGTAAGGTGCAAATTACTTGAATGTTCGCTTTATTGCACTACAACGTCGTACATGTAAAAATGTAAACTATTTTCATTTGAATATCAATGGATTTCTCACAAGCAACGAAATGAGAAATTCAAAATCGCATATGCTACAAACTGAGAATACAATATATTTTGATAAATAGAAAGGAATAAGCAAATCTTGTTTTTTTTTCTTTAAAAAATAAAGAATATGTGGAAAATGAAGATATTCATTTGTCTTTTCTCTATTCCAAAGATTACGCACAGACGACAGATTTAAGTGAATAAAAAAATGAAAAACACTTAATTTTCTAAAAGGGAGAAGAATTCCGAAAGTGGTTTAAATGATATAAATCATTACTTAAGCAATTTTAAGGTTATTTTAAATTATCATCACTTATTTTTAAAATTGATTACAAGGACTAAGAAAACTCTCAAAAGAAAACTTTATTTTTATTTTAAATTGTCCAAACACAAATTCTAATATATGCTGTTGACATTCTAATATATGTTCCTGTGAAGTCGATTTTAATTCAACCACTGAACAATATTTCGATTTACAATTTAAGTATTTACTTTACCGAAATCATTTCAAAAGTATAGATGCCATATTTAAAAAGTGATGGAAAAATATTCAAGCGAAATTATTTGGAAAGCATGAATTTGTTGATACTCCTAATTAACTGTTACAGATGAAAACACAAATCGCAGTAGGGTTTCAAATTATAAATCTTGTTGCAAAAGTTAAAGTATTTCACAATGAGCTGCATATAAAATTTGTTGACCCGTGAAGTAGAAGTTTGAAATGATTGTAACATTTAAATATAAAAAAAATTATTCTTATTTTCCCGAATTCAGGATACATTCTCTCAATGGCAACAAAGAAAGAATGAAAAGGGTTTTTAAAAGTCAGAGTCGTATTACACTTCAATTGATGAAAGAACAAAGATGAAAAATAAATTTAAAGTTATAATATTATTTTAAATCCACAAAGGAAAATAAAATCCGGCCTTTTGAATTAAATCTTGGAAAAAGTTTATCTGATAAAGTTTGTTCTTACACAGAGTATTATACAGACGCATTTGAACGAAGAGAGAAAGAGAGAGACAGAGAGAGAGAGAAAACGTAAAAAAGATATTATTTCATATGCAAAGGTGATCGAATTATGGCGTATTATTATTTCTCTTGATAAACAAAACTTTGAAAGTACGTCATACACACACTTTAGGATAACTTAATGTCCGAGATATTAAGTATAGAGTGAGTAAGTATGTTTTTTTTTTAATCTAAATTTAGAATAAATACTCACAAAAATGTGCAATGTGATGCACATAGCACAAAATCGTATTTTTGCACAGCATTCATAGCATTTTTATGAATTACACAACAATGTGCGATGTGCAAAAATGTAATGGAACCTCGCAGGAAAATAATTCTACTCATATAAATATTTCCGTTCAATATATCCGGTCTCCTCGGAAATATAAATACTTTCGAGGAGTATATAAGGAATGGTTGTAAAGAAATAAAATTGTTCACAAGCGCTTTAAAAGTCTTTAAATAGAATAGCAGCATACTTAAAGCGAAAAGGAAGCATTTCGATGATGTTTAACGTGCTGGAACTATCAGCCGTTTGGAATGAGGACGTACTCAGCTGGAAGTATCTGTTTCCAGCTGTACTATCTTATTGCGTTAAAAGTCAAGAGTTTCCTTCAAAAAAGTTTCTGGATGTCGAAGTATATTTATTGAAATATAATTTCAATTACAAATTTAATAAAGTCTCAGAGATTATCTAGAACCAAATCTGTAAGGTGCAAATTACTTGAATGTTCGCTTTATTGCACTACAACCTCGTACATGTAGAAATGTAAACTATTTTCATTTGAATATCAATGGATTTCTCACAAGCAACGAAATGAGAAATTCAAAATCGCATATGCTACAAACTGAGAATACAATATATTTTGATAAATAGAAAGGAATAAGCAAATCTTGTTTTTTTTTCTTTAAAAAATAAAGAATATGTGGAAAATGAAGATATTCATTTGTCTTTTCTCTATTCCAAAGATTACGTACAGACGACAGATGAACTTGGAATCGCAGAGTGTCATCTCAGTCTTTAGGAACAGTTCCAAGATGATGGTAATGTGAGTAGACGTTACAGCACAGGTCACCCATGAGTTACAATGCCGAATGAGGATCGGTATTTCACAGTTATTGCTAAAAGAAACAGAGGATCACAGCATCAGACCTGTCTCGTCAGCTCTCTTCATCTACTGGAACGACCGTTTCAAGGCAGAACTTGTACAGACGCTTAGGGCACATTGGTTTATATGCTAGTAAGTCTGTTAGATGTGTTTCACTTACCGCAACTCACTGTCACCCGCGGTTATGCTGGAGTAGAGACCATGCACTATGGACACCGCAAAAGTGGTCTTGTGTGATGTTTTCCGACGAGTCCAAGTTTAGCATTTCGTCTGATTCTCGTCCAACGTTCATATAGAGAGCGCCAGTACCCGTTACCACCATGAGATCACCATTAAAAGACACTATTATGGTGGTGAAAGATTGCTCGTTTGGGGAGAAATTATTTGGAGTTTCAGAATAAACCTGCATGTTCGGAGTGTAACCATGACAGGTCGCACCTATCGGATGTCATTCTAGAACATCATGTACGTTTGTTTCGGGGCGCCTTAAGTGGAGAATTTTTGTTTATGGAGGACAATGCGTGTTTCACCACGCAAACATTTTAGACGAATGTCTTCAATCGGAGGATATCACCAGTATGGATTGGCCAGCAAACTCTCCGGACTTTAAGCCAATAAATCTTGTGTGGTATACGCAAGGCCGACGAATTGTAGCCTGTCAATCCCCCACATGTCTACCGGAACTTCGGAGATCATGGCTTCTTGAGTGGTATAATATTCCCTAAGTTCAGATCGAGAATTTGGTAGTCAGCATGCCTAGCCATTGTACGTCCTGTATTGTATCGTCTGGGGTGCGTATTATGTATTAACCATCATACCAACTATGTTATATTGGTTCTTGTAAATAGGTTTTTTTTTAAATTTGCTCCAGGGAGTAAAGATTGTAATTTTTATTAATATTGTCAAATATAGAGCATCTTTCTGTTCGTTACTTTTTGTATCATAAATAGACTTTACAAATAAGTCACATTTGTTTTGCTCTTCTGTCTCTTTCTTTGCCTGTATTTGCATTATCCTTAGTTTATGAACATGAGTGTAAATGACATCAAAAACACCAAATCATTCTAGTATTAGAAAAATAGTTTTAATGTATATATTAATAGATATATTTAGATGCACTGATTTTTTTCAAATACCCACGAAGCTACAACACATTTTTATTTATGGGCAGATTTATCCCTAGTACAGATGAATTCACTTTTCCCATTCATACTTAACAAGGATTAACCGATGATACCTTCACACAGTGAACTGCTTTTCGAAATTCCGGGTCTTTAAACTATTGGCTAAAAATATAATGAGTTTCCAGCAGCCAATTTTAAGTACCAAATATTTTTGACATGGATCTCATATGGACTTAAACGGAAATGTATTCTAATTAATTTATGAAATTCAATAATTAATATCTAAGAAATAAACAACCGATATCAGTAAATAAACAATGTAATATGACAATGTTTCGATAAAAAGAGACTTCTGAAAATGAGTTCTGGAATCGTCTAATCTATTGAAATGACGTAAAACAATATTTAAGTATAGTAATTGATATCGGGATATTATTTAATATGACAACCATAATTAGCATTGTGAAAATTTTTTCAAGGTTTCTGAGATAGTTAGAAATATTAGATATGCCATCTAAAAATGGCATACTAAATTAATTTTAAGTTAATACATTTATGCAGTTCATACCGTATCGAAAGGATGTAAAATCGGTGTTGAGTGGAAATATTAAATTTCCTAACACTGTAGTCAATTCTGCTTAATGTGCCTTTAGCAAAACGTTTAGCAAGGTGGAAGGACAATTGTAAGAAAAATATTTCAGAAAAGCAGTTTCTATGAAATATTATGCGAAATTTTAAAAGAATTATTTGAAAAAGCAATCTGAATGTATTATTTTCTCTATTACAGTTGGGAATTTAAACAAAGATCGTAGACCATACACACTAACAAAGAAACTGAAGATTAAATAAAATTACGTTTGCCTGGTTTGTTTCCCTTTTTGCTGAAAAATAGACCCTAATGCATATTAATGTTTTTTACAAATTTAATAGCATATCATTTAAAAATTAATCGCGAAGTTTATCATTTCAAATGTGGCGATACTGCTATGTTTCAAAACACTAAAAATGACTTTTAAATGAGAAACAGAAGTTTTTTATTTAATCCCTAACTAAAAACAATATTTATTAAACGTCAGTTTCCTCGCAGTAGAATGGTTTTTTATCTAGTTCACATCATTGGGAAAGATTTATGTAAAGAATTAGGACTAAAATAATTTAAAGATGCTATCGTTATTTAAAAAAAAAAAAAAAAAAAAAAAAAAATACATACAATTTTTTTTACACTTTGGTAGCCAATAGGATAGATATATTAATTTAGTTTTCTAGTATGGCAGCTCCTGAAACTGGAGTTTTGAAGGGAAAAAACAAATTTAATTGAATTCTAAAATTTGACAAAGCTTTCAAAAATGTAAAAAGATTTAATTGATTAACCTAATTACTTATTCATATTATACATAGGCATGAATAAAAACATTAAAAACATCCGATTATACTAAAAACAAGGAATATACACATCTTTCTTCCAGTTAAAATTTTTTTTATCTGATAAAGGATACTGGTAATTAGCAGTATATATTTTACCAACTGGTGACTTTTGCGAAATGTTTTCGTTGCTAAGCAATTTAAACGCTATCGCCACATAAAAAATAACTAACACACACACGCACACACACACGCACACACACACGCACACACACACGCACACACACACGCACACACACACACACACACGCACACACACACACACACTCACACACACTCACACACACACACACACGCATACACACACACGCACACACACGCATACACACACACGCACACACACGCACACACACTCACACACACACACACACGCACACACACACACACACACACGCACACACACACACACACACGCACACACACACACACACACACACACGCACACACACACACACACACACGCACACACGCACACGCGCACACACACACACACACACACACGCGCACACACACACACACGCGCACACACACACACACGCGCACACACACGCGCACACACACGCGCACACACGCACACACACACGCGCACACACACGCGCACACACACACACACACGCGCACACACACACACACACACACACATTATTTAAAAAGGAATTGGAAGAATATGTTCAGAAGAGGCCTGTTCATTTAAACACTTGGTGCAAATTTCGAATTTCTTCATACTCTCGACGAATTTCAAGTTACTAAGATGGTTACTTCTCAAACGGGCAATAGCCGTTTGTTCATGTCTATTAAGACCAGTAGCCAGGGAAGCACCTATTCGCGCGCAGTCATACCAATGATGCTCAGGAGGGATAATCCAAGTGGTTTTATTCTCGTCTTTAATCTTTGAATGAATCTCTTGAAATGTGAGAGATACCGATGGCACACCGTCCTCAGACACACCAACTCTGGTCAAAGTGTCTGCAATCTCATTCCCCTCGAGATCCACGTGGAAAAGAATTCACTGTAGGTGAATATGATACGATATGGACATCGGCAACATTTGAAGTATTGAAACCCGAGTCCTGTCTCTCACTTGTTGTTATCTGGCCCAATGCTGTACTGTACTTTTACTATAAGATAGAATCCAAATCTCAGCTCCATGAGGAAGTGAATTCAGGAAGTCAAGGGCTTCCTGTATGGCAATAAGTTAACTATGGAACACCGAGCAATAATCAGGATTTCTTTTTCAGCCTTAAGACAATAGATTGCTGTTTGATGTAAATTTCGTTGCCGTATGATTGAATTAATCTTTACAGCCATCCGTATAAACCTGTATGGCGTTTCTCGGTATTTCTCCAATTCTCCCAAGGGTCACCTGCCTCAGATTGTCGAGAATATCAGATCTTTTACTTACATGAACCGGAAAATCCGGATGAAATGACTCCATCTAGATCGTCCGATGGGTCAAGACATTGTATCAGGTCATGCGGTTCCACGGCATCTTTAGTTGTGTTTAAATTGGCTACTTGGCTGAAGGGGCTATTTCTCTTGAGTGTCTTGACTATAACGTTAATCTCTAAAATATGTTGAGGTGTGATTATGAGAGCTTAGAGCACAGAGTTTATTGTAATATTTGGTGAGATATGCGCGTCTCCTAAAGCTAGGGGGCTGATAACCTGCCTCAAAAAGTATTATATCTCTGGAACAGGAATTTCTTAAACCCGTGATAATCCCAGCTGCTCTGGACCGTTTCTAGTTTTTGGAGATTAGTATCGGGGGCACATCAATAAATTGGAGGCCCGTATTCCAGAACTTGCCTAATTAATGAGACATTGGTGTTTCGTAAATTTTCAGCGTCTGAGCCCCAGTTTCCACCAGAGCTGTATCTCCTGATCATAATCCGTTTTCTTGCACTTAACACAAGGTGATCAGTATGTTCGTTGCCCAAAATTTCCGGGTCCAACACAAATCCCAATTATTTAGGGTGTTTATCCACTGTCAGCGCATGATCATTCATAAAGTTGTTGGGTTGGAAATTATACAGCTTTCTGTTGGTGGTATTAAAGCCTACCGTTGACTTAGTTGGGTTCAAGCACAGTTTATGGTTCTTTGCAAAATCTGAAATGTCTTCAAGGACTTGATTAATGTCTCTCTCTAATCTGCTCAAATCAGTATCAGACTTCCAAAGGACAATACCATCCACAAAGGTGCCAATTTCACAGTGTAACTTGACGATATTCTCGATGTCTGATAGATAAAGTGAGAACAGGGTTGGACTTAGGACTAAGCCCGGAGGAACGCCTGAAAGATCCTGAAACTCTCAGAGAGAGAATTGTTAAACTTTACTCTGATACTTCTATTTCTCAGAGCTATTTATATCACAGCTCTGCTCCAAAAACTATTTATAATATCAAGTAATCTTTGTCTACCAACTGAGCTAAATTTGTCAATCATTTGGCCATGTATTCTATCTGGTCTTGCAGATGTATTTAAATTAGTATCTATCATTGCAGCCTCGAGTTCACGCGCTCTAAATGGCTTACTGAAAATATTGTTTTCACTTTGAATATGGCTACGACAACCATTGGCCAAATTACTAGTCCTTATTTTGACATTTATATTTACAGTAGTAAAATCTAGTTTACTGATTTCCTGGTAATGCTGCCCTAATATATTAGCCACTTCCTTGTCATTTTCGGCAAATCCATCATTTTCTCTTTGGATAATGTTACTTTGTTCCACCTGGGATTGTTCGTTGCTGATACCTTTAACCAATTTCCAAAGTTTGCTATTAGAAGATCTTGAATCAAGGCTAGAGCAAAGCTCGTTTCATTTGTTCTGTTTGATTTGTGTATGCAATCCCTTAATTTTTGAATTAATTTTATTTAATTCAATTCATGAAAAATCACCATTGTTTGTATCTTTGGCTTCAAGAATTCTTTTTCTCTCTTTCAGTGGAGGTTGTAGTAAGGCTGATTTACTAGTTAAGTAAGGTCTCCTTTTCCTCAGTTGTCCTCTTGGGGTAGACTTTCTGACTGCCATTAAAATCATATTTTTAAAAGAATTCCAGTTCGTTTCAGCACAGTCACCCAGATATTTTCCCTCAATTTCGTTATTGACTGTCTTCGTGAATAACCGCCAGTCCGCTTTTTTAAAAATCCGTTGCCTGTACTTACTGGTTGGGACTAATTGTTTCTTATCTAATTCGATTATATAAAACAGGAAGATGGTCATTCCCCAAATTTTCCAAAACCGTCCATCTACAGCCAGGTCCTAGGTCAGATCTGACAATTGTTATGTCCATAATTTCTTTTGTAGTAAAACTATATGAAAAATGAGTGGGGGTGCCATCGTTAAGTATAGTATAACTCTTATCATCTATCATGTCTAATAATACATTTCTTCTCGGGTTTGTTATTGAACAGCCCAAAATGAGGTGTTTAGAATTCAAGTTTCCCAAGGAGATAGTATCTGTAGTGAATAGATCTTGAAAGTCGTCTGGTAGACAATTGAGATCAGGGGGTGATACATATTAAAGATATTAAGTGGCTTCCCTCTCCAAGTAATCCTGATACCCTGCTTTTTAAGATTAGTTTCGTCAGTTATTGTTCTGCTGATATTTATGATCTGAAATTTAATATCGCTGATAAGGAAAGCAATACCACCCCCACTCCCACTATGTCTATCTAAAAATGTCGTAACCCCTGATTTTAAGGGTGGAATTTGTCTTCAGCTTTGTCTCCTGCAAAGCAATAATTTGTACTCTTTTAGTCATTACCAGATCAAGTATCTGGTCTAGTTTAATCCTAGTTGCTCCTGTTGAGGTTCCGTTTATATTGAATTGTAATATTTTTAAGGCTTTAGGAGACTGTCGTTTACTTTTCGAACCCGGCTCTCTGTCTAAGCCTGGATCGCTGTCCTTTTTAATCTGCGGTTGACCGACGCAGCATCAGTAAAAAAAGGTGTACTATTCATGAATGGGGAAGGGTTGCAGCCTCCGTTAGTTCATAAGACTAGAGCGCCCAAAAGAGCAGGACTGACTAAGCTCTGTAGCCCCAGGATTTAACTGAGCAAATTGGAGTGACCTTCACGCGTTGGGTGATCTTGCCAGGAGAAGAATCTCTCGACGTACTTAGCCCATTTCAACCAGGTACACCCTTTCGCCGGCATCTAGTGCACACTCTGAGGCAGCCTGTGGGACTTGAGGGGGATCATACTTATACCGGATATTGAAGAAAGGAGTGACTTCGTTATCTTTGCTATAAAAATCTTTCTGTCATTTGCTCTAAAAAAAACATTGTATTTCAAAGTAATCGGTAATAACGTATTGTATTTAATATTATCCATAATAATATTATAAAATTTAATGGAAAAATCTCGATAAAATGAGACCTATATATTTCACCTACTACTTATAATCATCGTAACCGTAATTTGAATTCTTAAAGAAAAGATGTCTCATTATTATTCAAATTTCTTTATATATCGTTATATATTTGGTTTTGATTTCTCAACAATTTATATTACTATACTCAAATGGTTGGATTTAGTGATATTGATAAACACATAGTAATAGTTTAATATTAAATCTCAAAGAAATCAAGACTGTTAAATCCTCAAAAAGCTAAGAAGCACATTTTTCGCCTACCTCTTACACTCTTGATAACAATAATTTAAAACCGTAAAATGAACGAAGATCTAATCCTAATTTAGAGTTCTTTAAATAGCGTAGTGTATTTAATTTCCGTTTCTTCATATTTTGTTATTTTTATTCATTTTATACTTGAAAATATCCACCGGTCTTACTATCTTACTATCTGTTGTTTACTTTGTTAATTAGTGATTCTGAAAAAAAAGATTACAAAATTCTTTCCTTCATTGGCAGTTCAATTTAAATGAGTCGTAAGGCTTCTTATGTTATTTTCAATAACCTTTATTTTTTATATTTGACTTAAAATGAAATTATTTTCTACGAATAATGAGGAAAACAATTAGAAAACTTTTTCAAAATTAATTAATTTTCCGGTGTTATTAAAACACCATTCTGTAAAAAAAATGATTAAGTTTATTCGATATACATTTAAAATTGCTCGTTGATTCTAAGAGTAATTATTTTAAATTTAATAAATATACTGTGATATATATATATTATATATATATATATATATATATATATATATATATATATATATATATATATATATATATATATATATATATATATATATATATATATATATATATATATATATATATATATATAATCATTTATTTTGCTTAGTAAAAATAATATTTTAAGTCAGTCTTTCCCAATTTAATTTTAGTTAAATTTAAAAATATTTTAAACAATGCTTTTCCTGATTGTTCATTTATCTTAAACATAGTTAATATTTCTTATTTTTCTTTCATATTATTATAAATCATTTCTTAGAATTTTATTGATTCATAAGTTGTCTTATTTTAAATTATAAAGAGAATACGCTGGATAATACGTTAAAACATTAATAACCTTTGCTCACTACATTTATGTGCAAATATTTAAATTTTAGGAACATAAAAATAATTTTAATCTTGATACTCGTAAGGCATATAAATAATTTTAATTGATTGTAACAGTCGTTTTTATTCATATATTGTCTGTCGTTTCTTATGATTAATTTTATTAAATTTGGAAAGTGCATAGAAAATGTAGACGAGTCTTAATTTGACTAGCTTTCACAGAAATGCTTATAAAGATGCATTTATAAAATGCAATAAAAATTTGCGGTTCAATAACAGCAAAATTCTGAAATGTTTTTACCAATATTTAAGATTTATACTTCACATGTATTTTATATGCTGATATTAAAAATATTAATCTAGAATTTATTTTGTCGAAATAAATATATGCATGTTTTCATTTTCTTAATGAATAGTGCTTTTCAAAATTAATATTGAATTAATTCATATGAAAAAATATTTTATAAATATGAAAAATCATATTTTTCTATTAGAATGCTGATGTGAAATCAATAATATAATTTATCACAAAAAGTTATTAACATATGATAATGACAATGCAATTTTTATTATTTAAGATACACTAGCAAATAAGCACCTAATTAATTTTGCAGCGGTGAATGCTAAGTCCAAATAAATAAATCCCTTAATCTTACTAGTTTTCCTGAGTCATCTTTTTACCTTGTGTACGCAGTCGATAAGAAACTATTCTCAAGATAAACAAGGTAAATTGTTTATTATTAGATAGTAAATTAGACTTTTCCTTTCACGTACAGCTATTTCACTTTCATGTACAGAATCTGAAAATCCAAATTTTATTAAATTTCAAATAAGGAAATTTAATTGTGTGCATTTATTTATTGACTTATTTAGGTTTATTGCGTTTCATTGCAAAATGAATTAAATAAATATTTTTGAGGAATATTTAAATTAATGCGACACTCGACACGTAAATATAACTTATAACTAAAGAAGAAAATTATTTTAAGGATTTTCCATAAACTATATAATATAATCCAGCATAGTATAACTTAGTAAAGAGCATTAATAATTGTTATTGTTAATGGACAATTATACAAATAAAAAGAATTGTATAGTTATTTCGGAAAATTATATCTTTTACAAGAAGAGAAAAAACGTTTAGTGATTTTCATCTCATATTCCGAATACAAATTGCTACTTGTTTCATAGAGAGAGAAACATCTTTCTTAATGAAATGTGTTTTGATTTCTGCTTCATTGTCTTTTATCTGTGAATTTTATTTAAATGTTTTAATATTTGGTTCTCAGTTAAAATTAATTTTCTGCTTTCTCACATCACTTTGAAGAATGACTACATATCCTGCAAGAAAGCATTTTTTACAATTGTTAAATAACATTGTTCAGTTATGTGAATAAAAACTAAATGATACACACGTTTTTAATCTTGTGATCGTATATGAGTTAAGTTATACAAATGAATTTCCTCTTGAAAAAAAAATTATCGCAAATAATACATTGAAACAGAGAAATATTTTGTTTAAATTTTTACTAGTTTCATTGATTAATAACATACTGCTTACACTTTTTGGTTAATAAAATAATTAATTTGATTTGAGAATGTGTTATTAAATGAAGTATTTTTAATGTATATTATGCGAATAACTATGGAACTAAATCCGAAAAGAAGATAGCCGAAATAGTAGTTAAAAGGTTACTTGCTTGGTTTTCATTTCAATAATCATAGGTTTGATTTTTAATTCTTTTGCAGGTATTTTTAGTGATTCAAAGTTTCCTTTATAGCAGTGTTTCTAATCTTTTAGTATACACGGCCCAATTTTCAATCATAATTTTCATCGCGCCCCCCTCCCCACCACATACAATAAAATGTATACAAGAATAATGTATTTTGAGTATTTTGGCGCTAAACCTACACTACAACCTTAATTTTAAACTTTACAAATTACCCAGAATACTGAAATTTATTGACATTTTGCAACACCAATCCTCAGCATTGTAAAAACAAGAATCATATACCTTTTTATTGCTCTTGCGTACCGCCATGTCGGGCGTTCTCACGGTTTCGCGGGAAGTTTCGATTTGTCTGGTCTGCTTAAGAGTTATTCAGGAGGGTGCGCAGATGTAAGCAAATGTTTTCTCATAGATAGAAGGAGAAGGTTCTGTGACGACAATTTTTCAATTCCAAGCTATCTAATTCGAGTCGATTCTTCTATCGATATTGAATCTATTCTGAATGTGTATGTTATATATATTTTCGTGTAATTGCATTTCGCCGTATTTAATATTCACGGCAGCAGACTTATGCAGAATCACGGTTTAAGCGTAAGCGAGCATTAGTCGATAGACAAGCTTCAACAAGTACACAGACGAGCGTGGTTCCAAAAATAAAATCAAGAAAATATTCTCAAGAATACTTAAATTTTGGGTTCACTAGTACTGAAGTAAATGAAGAAAAAAGGCCCATGTGTATCATTTGCTCAAAAATGTCGGCGGTACACAGCAGGAATCTTAATAAAAACATTTGGAAATACTTCATAGTGAGAATGTAAACAATCCGAGAGAATTCTTCGAATTAAAATTAAAATCATGTGAAAAGCAAAAATCATTGTTTAAAAAAACTTTGTCTGTGAATGAAAAAGATTTAATTGCCTCTTACAAAGTTTCATAGAAAATACACATGTGTAAAAAGCCTCACACCACGTGTGAAGAACATATTTTCCCAGCCGCAATTGAGCTTATAGAAATTATGTTTGCGGATAATTTTGCAAAACAATTGCAATCTATACCTCTTTCAAATGATGCTGTTTCCCGTCGAATTGCTGATATAGCTGAAGATGTAAGAGTGTCAGCTTTTGTCGAAGTTGTGTGACAAACTAGAAGTTGTGTGATAGTAATAAAGATGCTCATTTCATTGCCTATGTTGGATTTTGTGACGATTTGTCAGTAGTAAAGAATGACTTTTCTGCAAACCAATAGAACTCAAAGCAACAACACTCGCATTATTAGCTATCTTAAATGATTTTATGGAAGAGGCAAAGAGAGAATGGAAAAATTGCGTCGGAATATGCACCGATGGTGCTCGTTCTATGTCCGGAAGATTCCAAAGTATCCAAGCCCTTGTGAAAAAAAAATCGCTACAGTGCGTCTGGACACATTGATGAACCACCGAGAAGCTTTGGCTTCCAAAGAAATGAATTCTGTTGTGAATATTGTGTAAACGATGGTTGTTACCGTAGTAAATTATATAAAAATGAGACTTCTGAAATCAAGAATCTTTTCTGCACTTTATAAAAGCATGGGTGCAGTACATTCAGCGTTACTATTTTATTGCGAAGGAAGATGGTTATGGTGAGGGAAATTTTTGCAACGTGTTTATGAATTAAGAGAAGAAATCGCCGTTTTCCTAGAAGTGGAAAACAGACCGGAAGCTGAGAATTTTCGTGATAGTTTGTAATGAAATTGAGCTTTATGGTCGAAATATTCGAGAAATTAAATAACATGAATCTTCAACTGCAAGGAGCAAATGCACATATTTTGGATATGAGTGATAAAGTTTGTGCTTTTTGTAGGAAATTGGAGTTGTGGAGCAGAAATTTAAAGCAAGAAAACTTAAAAATATATCCAAATTTGAATTATTGTATATAAATTTACAAGGCTTAAGAACAACATATGAAAGTTGTTTTTTAAACCATTGAAAATCATTTAGCAATGCCAGCAAAGAATTTTAAAAAGTACTTTCTTGCTGACGACAAACTGATATCAAGTAACATGTGAATGATAGATCCATTTCAAAATACTCCCGAAGTACTCTCAATTGAAAAAGAAGAAACCTTCGTAGACTTCACGGCCAGCGGCGAAGAAGTCTCCAAAAGATAATTAAGTAATAAATCGCTCTTTGAATTTTGAGCAAGAGTGGATGATGAATTTCCTGCTCTAAAAACAAGGGCATTTCGCATTCTACAACCATTTTCAACATCTTACCTTTGTAAAACTGGATTTTATGCGGTGGCTTCTTTGAAGACAAAGTATAGATTTCAGCTAAATATAGAAAAAGAACTGTGAGTTTCGTGTCTATTTCTAATGTTAAACCCTTCTTCGAGAAGCTTTGCTCTGAAAGACAGGTCCAAGGAAGTCACTTACTAAATTAAAAACAAATTTAATAAGTATTAAATTTGCTTTTAATTTAGTAAGTTGTTTTAATTTAATAAGTTAATTATTAAATATGTCAAAATGTATTTTGTTTTGAATGTGTGTTCTTTCCTTTCAGTTATTTAATCAATTTTTTTAAATAACATTTTCTCTAGGAAATTCGTACCCCCCATTAGTGTGTCCGCGCTCCCTAGGGTGACGTGCCCCACAGGTTCAGAATCACTGCTTTATAGTGTAGAGCTCGGTCACAAATAGGACAAAATGGAAAAAAGAAAAGTTATACATGTTTTAAGAATTTTATTTATATGCAATTCATATCCAAAAATCAGTACATTAAGCAATCAAAATATTGAATTCCAATACATATATAATTACGTATGAACTAAAATAATTTCAAAGGTTATATTTTATTTAAATGTGTAATAATTATTAGATACTTTAAACGATGGATAAGAAATTTTAGAATCAATTTACACACCCACAACATACACATACACACACATATACACATACATATACACATTCACACATACACACATTCACACACATACACGCATATACACACACATACACAGATGAATGTATGTAGTAATATATTTAATTTTTTTAGGATTAAATATAAGAATATAACTATATTTTTTGATTAAAAAAATCTAAATGCATAATACCCATTATGATTCCAAATCGGATTAAGATAATATAAAGAAACATTTTGTTTTCAATGGCAATGTATTAAACCATATTACTTTTCTCTCATTTTAATTAAATTAATATAGTGTTATGTGGTGATTTTTTAATGATTCACACAGGATATGTTTTCAACAAACAAATTGTAGAACAAAAGTATTGCTAGTAATAATTTGTTCCTTACTGAAAAGAGATCCTGAGTAAACTTTAACAAGATCAACTTGTGTGGGTTCCATAAAAAAAACAAAAAAAACAAGCATTTTAGAATATAAACAGATGCGCTATGTGGCAATACATTAACTATTAGGAATGCAAAATAAAGAAAAATGATGTGACGACGAAGAGTTAGTGTTGCAAACAAATTTTTGTGATCAAGAATGTATTATCTGATTTCTAAGGAAACTATTAAATCTCATATGATTTATACAAGTATTAATTGAAGGTTATTGTGGATAATTAAAGTAATTGTCATTTTAGACAACAATAAAATTGCATAATATTTATGCAATTATAAATTATCTAAAAAAGTGTGGTTTTTATTAATTATTTTGCAAACCCAATTTCAGCATTAGATTTGCAATATTTTTTTGTACTCTTTAAAAAATTTGTAAGCTGTCTAATTTTATTTTTCAATTTAAAATCTGAAGAACAAAACTAGAATGGAGATGTCAAAGTTATGTTGAAATAAGTGAAATAACATTAACAGAATATTGTTAATTTGTTTGCAACTATTTTAATCATCTGTTTTCTGAAATCTCAAAATCAAAATCATGTGACAATTTTATTCCGAAAGTGATAAAGGAAAATAAATCAATAATTTATTTAAAAATCGAAAAACCGAAATAAAATTGCAAAATTGCTTTTATGTAATTTACGTAAAAAGTTTAAAATTTAAAAATAGAAAAGAAATTAAATAAAAAATATTTTCGCATTGAAAACAAAAACGAGAAATTTGAGTTGGTTCAAAATTTACTACTGATATGAAATTTATGCAGAAATCATGGATTGGACTCTGTTTAAAATTATGTATAATTGCATTACGTTATATTTCTCAGTACTCTCAGAATATTTCTAATTTTAAAAATAATTTACAGAAATACAAAAATAAATTTAAATAAATTCCTAATTTTAAATTGCAGATGAATAGTTAACTAACAAATATTTTGGCTTATAACCAAAAAACTAAAATAATGATATTCCAAAAATTATTTAGTTAAAAAATAAGCTTAACTGAAAACAAAGTTTTTATTCAAAACCGAATAAAGTACATCATAAATGCTTAATGTATGCTTAATATCATAAAATTGCAAAACATTTTGACCACTTTATTTTTTTAAGTTAAAAGATACTGTAAGAGCCAAAACATGAAATAAAAAGTTAAACTACACCAAAATTAAAATCAGCAAAAGTTAAATAAAATTATAGGATTTTAATAGATTCTATTATTAAAATTATTATTAAAGTGTATAAATTGTTGTTCTTGAAAGAATTATTAAAATGTATTAACCCTAAGGATTTGTGGAAACCTTATCTATCACTAAATTATTAAAGTTGTGTGTGTGTGACTCAGCGTAATAAAACTACATAACTTTAAAGATTATATTGATTTTGATAAATAGTTTGTGAATTTTCAAATACAGTAAGAAATTCTTCAGTGCACAAATATTATAAGAATAATAGTTACTTCGAATCGATTTAAGTTAAGAAGAAAAGGAAAACTGAAAAATATTGCGTTCACACTTCATAAAAGTTTAAGAGAAAAAAATTCTTTTTATTGAAACTCCTTATATTTACGGATAGACAAACAGAAAAACTAAAGAAAGAGTAGAAAAGCAAATCCTACGGAAAAACCAAGCATCTATAAAACAGAGGACACAGATTATGGGAAAAGTATTCCAAAGAAAATATATAAGAATTCAAAATCGAAACATTTCGAAGCATTTAATATAAATATATGATATTATAAAAGTATAAAAGTTTGAAAAAAGCTAAGCAGAAAAATTTACTACCAAATATCCACTTGAATTGTAAATAATAATTTTAAAGTAAATTATTTTAGAACTAATGGAAATAATTCTTCAAAAATCCAAAATATAAGATTAGACAAAACACACACTTAAACACAATGCTTCGAAAACTATATTGAATAGAAAAGAGAATGTGTTTATATATATATATATATATATATATATATATATATATATATATATATATATATATATATATATATATATATATTAATTGTTTTTTTTTTTTTTGGTATAAAGTAATAAAGTTGAAAAGTTAATCCAATAAATCCAAGTCATAGGTTATACTAAAAACACCAAACACCATAGTTTTAAATTTTGAAATTTAAATCTTACACATGATTCTTTAAATCAAATTTTGCAATTGTATTATATGTTTAGTTATTATTTTATTTGTTTAATAATTATTATTTATTATTTTCAACTTCATCAAATGTTACTGTATTTTTAAAGTGATATACGGAATTCAGACAATTGCTTTTAAGTTATCAATATAGGCAGAACTATCCGATCTGTTTTTATCGAACTCACAAAATTTTTCAAAATTAGCACCCCATTCTTTTATTTAAAATTCCCCTTGAATATTTTATAATGATGAGAAATGTCTTGAATATTTTATAATGATGAGAAATGTTTACGTTTTCCGTGCTACTTTTTCATTATAACTCTTAATGTATCAATAAAATCTGGCAATATCTATTTAAATACTTTGAAATATTTCAAGAATATCAAAGTACAAATATCGTGAAGTTTATTTATGATTTAGTGTATTTGTAATTGCTTTATTTATGCTTCGGAACGCGTTAAACCTCATGAACATAAAATATTTACAAAAAATACAAATAAAATTTCCTTAACCATTTTGATTTTATTGTAAAAAAAAAACAATTTTAATCTACTAATAATTACAAATAGATATCATTTAGTAAGCTATTCATTGAGTCTATCTATAAATTTATCTAAATTCAAATGATATGATTTATGCCCACATTTAATCGAATAATGTCACTTCAGAACTTGATAGATTTAATCTTCTGAAATAGTTAGAACATTTATGCAAATTTTGGAAACTCATTTGAGTTCCATTAATATATAAGATCTTTATTCTATATGCTGAATTTTCGTTTGGAATTGAATTAGGAATGACTGAACGGAATGGAATTCATATCAGGTTGTCTCTTCTTTCTAATTTAAAATTAAAAAAGCATTTCCTGTAGAAATGTTCACAGCTTTGGCAATTACTTTAAGACATGACTGATGAACTGCTTTGAATTATTTGTAAAGTTGCTCATGGTAAGATGCCATTAGTTTAAACAGTGTAGTATTTTACTTCCGAATGTTTCTCGCTTCAAAAAAAAAAAAAAAAAAAAAAAAAAAAAAAAACTTGTTTTTCTTTGTTTTAAAATTGGCAGTGGCGCATAATTTCTGGGAGTAGAGGAAAACGGGTCATTTTTCTTTCTACGTTCTGTAGCTTTTATTTAAAATATAAAATGTATTTAGTTTTTTTCGATTTTTTTAAAAAAGTGCTACTTTTATTCTCGTCAGAAAATGCATATTAGCCCTTTTGAATACAACATCGCCCAGAAACATATTACAACATAGATAAAATAGCCATGACTTCAATATTTAAAAAAAATTATTTGAAATGCAAGTTTTCAAGGAATATATTCTTCATAGCTATTGATGTTTAGTTAATCTATGCATGAGTCTTCATTTTTTGATGCAAAACAATGGTATTTAAAGAAGTGCTTAATTATAGAATTTCGTGTTTCTACAATTAAATTGAAGATTATGCCAGAGACGATTCGTAAAATTTAATTTTTTATTTCTTTCGGTATATTATATTCAAAAACAAACAGGAACGGTTTTCTTCTGCTTTCATTAGGTTAGTTTAATGTTTGTCTTTCTGATTCATATCCAGTTAGGATCTTCAAATCTAGATACACGTTTTACCTAGATATGAGTTTATTTAGGTACACGTTTTACCTAGATATGCGTTTATCTAGAAACACGTTTTACCTAGATACGCGTTGATCTAGATACACGTTTTATCTAGATACACGTTTTATCTAGATACACGTTTTAACTAAATACGCGTTTATCTAGATACTGTTTTAGATAAAATAATTTAAACTAAGTACATGAAAGGAACGTTAAGACGCGCATTCTTTTAACTAATTAAAAGTAAGGCTATTTTATTACGCTACTTCTTTTAGAATTTCCAACAGTTTTATACCTTTAGTAAAAATTTTACAAAATTATGATATTTTAAACTATTTTAAAATGTTTGGGATACAATAAAACTGAAAAATTTAATTCATTAAAGAATTCGAAACTTTTAAATGTTATCGAATCATTAGAGAGTACATTACAAGTTTTAAGGAATTATTAATCAAATCAAGCCCTTAAAGTTTTTGTAATGTACTCACTTCTCGTAATTCCATATCAATCATCCTGAGAAATCTATATAGCTGATTATTTTATTCTGTTGCAGGGACATAAATTAATGTTTTCGGTACTTTTTCATCAAAATTGTTGCATTCTATAAAGATCAAGGATTTGGAATAAGAATTGGCAATGAATCGACTAGCACATTTTTCGTTAGTGGTTAAAAATGATTAGAGAACTTTCAAAACATTTTGACAATGATTTGACAATATGATAAATAATTTATTTAAACCATCAGAAATTTGGCTATAGCAAAAATAATAAATAAGATTTATTACCAAGAGCTATATCATTCTGCTCTCAAATTCAGTTTTATTCTGATTATATGTAGATTATGCACACATTTATTTGGGCTCCAGAAATAATCTTGAAGCAGGTAAACTTAGCAGCTAAATTCCACTTATATTAATAATTACATCACAATTAAATAGATAATGCAACTTTTTAAAAATACCATAGTAAAAGAAATATTTCAACTGGAAGCTATTATTTCAGAAGTTTTGAGACCACAAGTAGATTTCTGTTTAAGTTTAATCAAGATAAAAATGTGATCTTAAGTAAATATTTTTACATATTGATCCAAATAATTCAAAAACTATTTTTTTAATTAGAACAGGAAAGGATAATAATAGAATACATTTTAAAAGGGGAATATAAAAAAAGTTTTAAAATGTGTGTGTGTGTGATAGTTTCTAAAATGATGTCAAAATGAAATAAATTATTTATTTTCTGCTCAAAATTAATAATGTTTTTCAGAATTCGTTATTTTTCTATCTAATTTTCCGTAAAACAGAATAGAGTCACAAACACTTGAGTCTGGAATCAATAGGTAAATGGGAAGAAAACTTGATTTATCAGAAAAAAATTTGATATTTCATTATTAAAATACACAGGAGGACACAGCAAATATGTTATGATTTACAAAGAATTTATAGCATAACAAACGTTACTAAAGGAAATTAATTAGCAATCATAATTGAAAGAAATGTGCTGTACCATAATCATCGGAACAGAGAGAATGATGTTTATCCCAATACTCTAAACTGTAAGCAAGATGTAGTTATTCTGTTTGTCCTAACCATTAGAATTCCTTTGTATAATCATTGCATAAAAAGTAAAGATGGGCATGTGAGTGGTAGGCTATTGTGTTTTAAAAAGAATATGGTTATGCATGCAAAGTAAAACGTTTAGTGTTTGGCCGAAGCCAAACACTAATTTTTTTACGTAGAAATATTTGTCATTTTTTCTTTATATGTCTATATAATTTCTTTTACTTTGTAAGATTAAATTTTATATTAAGTAAATAAATAGATTTAAAATTTGCTTTATACTAATAAACTATATATATTTAATAGAGGAATTATTTTGATAACAATGTACATACTGAACAAATATTCAAACTCAATTTTGTACACATAAACATACAATATAAGTGTGAATGAAGTTAAAAGGTAAAAAACAATCTAATATGTTTAAAATATAATAGATAAAAGTTACTTCTAATGTCAACTTTTATGTCAACCAGTAACGAAACCATGAACAAAATAATGTACTAAGAATTTTAAGAATTTGTTTTTTTAAATAGGATGCAAGAAAAACTGAGAGGAATAAATCAGAAATAAATGTCCAGAAATAATCCAGTGGCCAATAAGAATTTATTTTTATACAGGCAAACAAATTATAATGCTGAAATTTATTTCCTACATCTAGCTAAAATCTATGGATAGAACGAATAGATGAAAAGAAATTGCAATTTAAAAATGTATATTTCCTACATTTTTTAGCTTTCATAAAATTTCATATGTTGTGCAATATTTGATATAAGATACTTATTTCTCTCCTTTCACCGATTTAACTGTAACTGAAAAATTTATGAGGAATCTTTTGCCTGAAACATTTTTCTCAGCAGTATTGTTTCATATTTGCAAGCATTACGAATGTACTTTTATCGAGTAAATATTTAAAGCTTTAATTTTAGTTCTGCAGTTTATTTAGTACATCTTAAATTTCAATTAAAGACATTTTCTAAAATTCAGTCTTTTAAAATTAAATTAATTTCTTTAAAATTGAATAAATTTTAATTTTTTACTATACAGTTGGCTGTTAATTTTTTTTTATAGCTAACAACTAATTATATATATTCTCTAAATTTTTTGTAAATATTTTAAATATGTTTGAAATACTATAACATTTAAACTAAATAATGCATATTTTAGAAATCCTATTTTTATGAGACTTACACGACATGCTTGAGTGTCAGTTGTCAAACACATGTAAAGCACAATCTTTTAAAAAATGTTTAATCCGTTTACCTTAGTAAATTATTTTTGGCATGTCATGAATCTGCTACGATTAGTAAATTCCCTAATGTCACTTCATTCTTCAGTTTCTCCAATTTCATTTTATAGAAATGTTTTCTTCATTCTTAGAAGAATAATTTAAGTTTTCAGTATTGAGAACTCTCTTTTCTTTAACGTATCAGTGATACAAGTTAAAATAAAAGCATGGAATAAACAACTTTCATTTTAGTAATTTTAAAAGAATGGGAGAAGGTTTAAAGATCATAAATGAAGCGCAAACATCAGTTTCTAGTTTGTATATTATCAGATAATCTGAAAGAGAATTGTTTTTAATGATTTTTATAACTTCTTCAAAAGAATTTATTTTATCTTCAGTTGCATTAAAATTTGATAAAGCCTTTTCTAGAAAATTTAATTTCCCATCTCTATTTATTTAGCTACTTTTGTCCTGTAAGATATGCTCGGCATCAAGAAAATATTCTAAACAGAGCTCATATTTTAAAATTTAGGATGAATTCTAGGTAATGTAATGATCTCTTTATTTTGTCGTATTTCTTCAAACCTAATAATTTAATCATCAGCAAAACGTCACAAAAATACTCCGTTTTCCAGGAAAAAGGAATTTCAAGTGAAATTTTTAACATGGTTTTATTTGCTTTTTCTTTTAAAAATCTTAAGCGAGATACTTATAAGCCAGTCTGATAAAAATTGAACTTGCATAAGAGAACACAACACTAGGCGCACATTTTGAAATTCTTTGAAATTAGAATATATGTGATAAAGCACAACAGTGTTTCTTAAACACAGCTTTACTCGTTTCTTACTAAAACGCACATTGTAATGACACAAATCACATGACTTTAAAGTTTACACGTGCATTTGAGTTTAATTGGTCATGTTATGTTTCAATATCACCCCACTTTTACTAATTCCATCCCTTCTCTTCATCTGACTGCTCTCGTGGTAATGAAGGTAACTCAGTTCGGCACCGAAAACATGCCCCTTATCCTTGACATCATGCTAAGATAACAACTGAATGGATTATTATTTTAACACATGGAGAAACTATTTGAACCCAAATTCCTAGGAAGAACTTATTAACATTTTTATGCTTATCACTCACTTCAACCAAGTGAGAAGCAGCGTTCCAGCAATGAGATTTAGCAAGGTCCTTCTAAATATTTCACATGCGTATTAATTTTTGAATATAATTAATTATCTGCAATACATATCACCTAGTGGAGAGCTTTGATGCGAAACAATAATTAAAACTAACGAGTCAATTTTACAGCTGCATCCACATATTCTGGTAAAGCTGACCTTGAACTAGGCACAGGGAGGAATACACTGTATATGTAAACACATTTTTCGTACTTAGTTAGAAATACGATTATAAAATTATAAAAAATATGTGATAAACTTTTATGCAAAAATTGTTTATGAAGGAGATTAGGAAATGCTTGAACTAATAAATTCTTGAATTGGTATTAATCAAATTTTGAAGACATTTTAAAATTTCCTAGTAACAAAACGTTTTTTGAAAATTAAATATTAAATTCAGATATTAATACATATACAAAATATATTTTTATATCCATATCCGCGTATGCAGATATGAAAATATATCTTAACTTGTATGTATGCACATACATACAAGTTAAGTTTTGTTTAAAAAAGAATGGGTGTTTAAAATAGAACAAAAAATTATTTACGTAAGTTTTGTATTTAGACAACAGAGCATTTCCCAATGATGGTAACAACATCTTGAATAGAACTCAACAAGGTTGTATTATGTGATGATTGCATATAATAAGATAATGCTTAGAAGCGTATGGCGTAAATGACGCATGGAAAACAGGTATTTATGTTTATATAATACATAACTATAAAAATTCTTATAAGCGTTAAATTCAGACTAATTACATTGTTTAAAATTAACTACATATTAAAGGATTAATTCATAAATATATGAAGTGAAAGATTTGTCTTCAAAGAGATGAATAAACAATTAATTTAGTGTAAGTAAAATAGTGACTTAACTAAAAGATAAGTTAAGAGAAAAATAAGATAAAAGAATAAGATAAGTGAGTGAATGAACCAAGAACTTAACTAAAAAATAAGAGTAAATACATTGAGAAAAATCAGTTACTGGGAAAGTAAAAAAGATCTTTTGGAATGAAATTGTAGTTTTGAAAACTGAAAGAAGAAAATCACTACCAAAGAAAGAATTTTTTGTGGAAAAGAAGATAAAAATGTCTACAGTCTTAAGAAACTGTTGAAAAAGATGATAAAAAAAGGAAATCGATAGAATTTAATGCTGTTTTCTAAGAATCAGGTAATGTTGAAGAGAAAAGAAAAAGATTTACATAAAAATGAAACCGAAAATTAGTTAATTCCTTACTTAAAATGAGCATTTATAATTTGAACAATGCTTAAGGAATGGTAACTTCGGTGTAAAAAGGGGAAAAAAAAAACAAATGTTCTTTTTTATTTCAGTTAATTTTACCTTAATTACAGGAATTACAAAATGTAAAATAAATTTACGTATTTTTAAAGCCAAATGCAGCTTTTTAAAAAGGAAAAAACAAATGATTAGAGAAAAAATGTGGCATTATTTGATTTAAGAAGCATATTTCAAATTTTCAAAATGAAGAAATTTAAAATAAAAAGTAAGTTGTTATAAATATATTGTGTTATGATTTGAATATTTTAGTTAAAAATGTTAATCACATGATGAAAAAACGATACTATTCAAGAAAATGCAAAATAATTTTTTACAGAGGTTGTGAAAATAATTTAGGTCTATTAGTGGTCTTCAAATTTCGTAAATAGTCAATTTCATTAATTTAGAGTGTAAGACAAATAATACTGATAATAAGAAACTCTAAAATATTAAAATATTAGTTCTCTAAAATATATAGTAAAATATATCTAAAATATTATGGTAAATACTTTTGATTCTGTTTAAGCATTATTTAGGTTGTGTTACATGAAAAAAATAAATTTTTCACAAAAAATTAAAATGATCAATTTACTTGTTTTACCTAAAATTAATTCTTAGCCAAACATATTTTAAATAAGAAGTTTTAAGGGATATAATATTGTTAAATCATACGTAAGCTTTCAAAAATCAAGCTTAAGGTAACAGAAACTCTAAGCGTATATCTTTAGACTAGGTTAAATTTATCCGTACAAAGAAAAAGAAGATACTATTTTAATGGAACATAATATATAAACCATATAAAAGGTTTTATATGTAATAAAGTTGCGCTTTGTAGGCTTGAGGAATTTAAAAAAAAGTTAATTGAAACTAAATTAGAAATTCAAATACCATTTCTTATTAATAAAATTCAAACCACCCACCCTGTCTAATGGTCATCGTGCCAGACTGCGGAATGGGAGGTCCTGAGTTCCAATCCCGATTAGGGCATGGTTATAATTTCTCTCTCCCTAAGATGTCGTTTCGTTGTATGAATAGGTTGTGAATGGTTGCATACCTTATAAACGGTTAACTATGGAATGTGTGTACTGAGGAAGTCGGATACCACACCAAATTAAGCTTCAGTTGGAAAAAGGAAGCAGTGCACTCCATATTTGCCAGCCTAACTGGCATTAGACAGTAACAATAGAATTCAAAACCAAAACTAATATTCAAGGATGAATACAAAGTTAAAAATAATTGAACTTATACAATAAAATAAATTTATATCAAACAATCCTAAATCTTATTATAAAATAATATGACGCAAATTGTTTTAATTGGAGATTGAATAGTTGTAAAATAATGTAATAAGAAAAAATAGTATATCAATACTTTAATGCAACCAATTTGATCGCGAAAGTTTTGAATGCATCTTCGAAAATCAAAATACTGATAAGTATAGCTTAAATTTTCACTAATGTATATAATTGATATATCAATGTTAACATTTCACTAAAAGAAAACATTTACAAAAAAATAATTGTTTTGAATTAAATGAAAGCAAAATTTTAATAAAAGTGTTTGCTTATAAAAGTGTAAAACTTAATGGCCCATTTATTTATTATATAAGAATTAATGAGTAATCTTTCTTGAATCAAATTTAATTGTATATGTTAGAATCGAATTATTTGAAAATAAAATTAGTGTAGCTCAGTAAAAAATAAAATTGATATTTTTGGAAACAATATTATCACCAATTTAAAATTGTAGTTTTCATTGCAGATAAGTATGTGATAGTGAAAACAAAAATGACAACAATAAAAGCAAAATAGGATCAGGTACAATTATAATTCTTAATGCGCACATTTGAAATACATAAAAATTGCGAAATGACGAATAAACACCGATTTTTAAAATATCTGGAAGCCCTTTCTTTTTCTCCCACAAACACAAAACAGATACGAAAAGTATTTTCTCGAAGTCGAGGAGTTCCTATTAAAAAAATAAAGGGGGAAAAGTACTTTTTGAGAGCTCAAGTCGAAGTCAAGATTTCCAAGAAAGTAAAAATAGAAAATAATAAGGGATGCAGAGAGAAGCAAAAGGCAAAGATAATTTGCTAAAGAAAGAATCCAGTATAAATATCTTCAAATCCAAGGTGAAAATCAAAAGAATTACAAGATGTAGGAATTATGAGAAAATATTCAGAAAATAAGAAATAGTAACAAGAATTATACGATTGTCTTATTCAGAAAGATATTTTCAACAAGGCGCAGAAACACAGGAAATTTATTAAAATATATGTTTACTGAGACGTCGATAGATGTCTCGAGCAGCTATATTTATTTTTACAAGATTTTGATTTTCTAATTTCTACAGCCTGAGCACCGTCCTTATAATCATTTCTGATAATCACTTATAATTCCTTTCTAAGAATGTTTGTAGAATTTGGGAATTCATTCACTGGTAAACAGAAATAGTGTTTGCTGGTGGAATTCTTTACTTATGGCTTAAGTAGAAAAAAAACATTCAATTTAGTGGCGTGATTGAGACAGAAGAAATGTGGTAGCAATGTACTAAAATATGAGGTAATGAACGGAAGACAGGTATTGATAATTGAAAACTAAGATGTATTTTTATGCAGACAATGAGATTAATTAATAACTATATGCTAATTATTTTGTGTATTAGACTATCTTGAAAGATATTTCTGTAATAGTTATTACATGTTGAGTAAATTAATTACAACAAGGGATGCAGAAAAATTTTCTCCATCATTACCAAATTTTCATAGAGTAATGTAATGTAGATATAATTATTAAATATATATATATTACATCTACACAGACATAAGAAAATTACATCACAACTTACATTCCGACAATTTTTTAATAATTCTGCAGACAATGAGAGGAAATTTTTCGAATATTTTAGCATATTATCATCAGAAGTTGAAAATTTCTTATTCTAAAATATTTCAGTCTTATGAGATATTTAATCATTGCATTATTTCTTTTACAGATTTTTATTGCATTTGAAATTATTAATATATATATATATATATATATATATATATATATATATATATATATATATATATATATATATATATATATATATATATATATATTTCCAATGGCAGATTGTAGACAGTTACAACTGTAACAGAGTCTATTAATCTATTGTTCCCTGATACCCAAGGAGCCGGCCAGAAGCATCGACTTCTTAGCCACCGAGGCGTTACTCCGGGTGCACCACAGGGGGTGGGCCACCATCGCACCCTCACACATGCCATAGGGACCCGTTTATAGGGTAGGCATCATTCATACTTCATTCACACACGCAAGGAAAGGACAATAACATGATAGAGAGAAAGAGAGAGAGAGAAAGTACATCCATGCCTGAACCGGGATTCAAACCCAGGACCTTCCTATCCGTAGTCAGGCACGCTGACCACTAGACAAGTTGGTCGGTGCATATATACATATATTACAGTGCTTTGAAATAAAAAATTTCTTTCTTTGCTCTACTGCTCTACATTTCCAGCAATTTATTTCTGTGTACAGAAAACCACTAAACACCCCCTATTGCTTAGAACGTTTATGAAAATGTTTCGAGAAAGTGCTTTCCTTTCAATACAATTCACACCAGCTGCAGAGTCATTTTGTCTTACAAACTTTCAATTTTCACAGGCCTTTTCAACACGATAGATTTTTTTCTGGGTGTCTGGTAGAGAACTCATTATTCTCTTGTCACGTCGAGAGTGAAGAATTTTCCAAGTAGGCCACTGTGACTTTTCTAAAATAAAATTGGATTTCAACACTGAAAATTCTAAGTTTTGAAAAAATTATTAATTTCTTAAAAATATATGAAGTTTTGTAGGTGAAAAGTAATATTATTCTGAATGAAAGAACGGGTCAATATCTATAAGAACTATTTAAAATGTTTAGTATAATAATCTTTAAAATTTCATGACTTTTATATATAAACCTGGTAATGAATTAGTAACATGAAAAAGCTTATATAATACAATATAATATATGCGGTAAAATAAGAATTAAATAATTATTTGAAAAATTCGTAACGTTATTTATTTAAGAACTATTGGAAACACTAAAAATCTTCTCTACATATTGGAGGGTCCTAAAGGTTCATAAAGCTTTTACCAACAACACTCTGGAGATCAATTTGCTGTAGGTGTGTTTCTATTTTAAGAAATAACCAGAACACATTTCTCTTGGGGTAATAAAACGACCCCTTGTGCCTATAAAAAAGACCAATAAATATCAAGTATTTGTTAGAGTAGAAAATTGCGACATAATATAATAATAAACGCCTAACATAAATTTAAATATAACCATCTGTGATATAAAATAGATATTTTAGGGAATTTCTGATATGAGCTTTATAATCATGTTTTGTTTTATATAATTATGGAAAATATTTTCAATTACAAAAGAATGTTTTATAAGATAAATAGCTAGCTAAATTAATGGTAAGCTTTTTCATTCAATGAAGCTCAATGTTTTAGTCAGAAAATATACTTTTATAATAAAATACGATGATTTTACAATTTAAAAAAAATTGCAAGAATTATATTCAAGCTATAACAAAGTTACAAGTTAATTATAGTACTGTAGGACTGAAAGTTTGATTGTTGGAAACATATTCCTTCTCTTGAAACAAGAATAAAAACCCTGTTTAATGTAATAAGGTAACAATTTATAGAACTTGTGGAATTTTCTGTCTCTACAGAAAAATTTGTGAAAATGTGCAATGGCTATAACAATTCTACTTGTTCTCTAAGCTATTCATAGAGATGTTTAAACCGTGTAGTACACAATATTTTTTTTAAATATTGCATCTTGAAATCATTTATGTCTGTACTTGAATTTAACAATCGCCAGGATTACTGCTAGACCACTTAAAAAATCTGAAGACCTCAAATTTTGTACTATTATGAATTACTTTGGATGTTTTATTTTCAATTTGATATTATTTATATGCTATTTCTCAATGTCAATGAGGTTTTAAATTTAGCACAGTAGAAATAGAAGTCAAATTATTCATTTCCTTGCTACTGAATGCATTAATTATGAAGAACACTTTCGATCATTGTACATTCCCTCTTCAAGAAACTGAATTGTTATGACGGTATGATTAATACAATATTTATGAGTTTATTTTTTGTGTTTACCTTTAAAATTTATTTTAATTTTCTACTTCTTATCACTTTATTATTTTTATTTACTTTATTGCTAGAAAATTATATAATAAAAAAAGTAATATTAATGTATTCAAATCTTTCAAATTTGGAAAATAATTCCATTTTATATTTCATTAAATCCAATTTGTAGAACTAGCACAACATACAGAAGCTTAGTTTCTCTATACAAGATTTGGGTCTAATATGTTCTAATTTAATCCATTAATATGAAGGGAATTACATATTATGAATCTCTTTTCTTTTTTTTATTCTTATGATTCCATGACTTTTAAAAAAAATGTAGTCAACAATATTTCGTTTTATAATAATAAGAAATTCGTTTTACAGATTTCATTGAAGTCTTGTGAAATCAAACTATGTGGAATTGTTTGATATTTCTATTTTTTTAGCATTTTATATTCCTTATATTATAATCCAAAGCTTTTTTAATCAGTGTATTTAGAGATTTTGTTGTAATAATGAACAAAATATTCTGAATTTCGTTTTGATCCAAATGCTAGACGAATTGCACAACAGGGTACATTTGTATACAAATCATTTTCCAATTTTATAGAGTTGTATACGGAGCTTTAATGAGTTTAGGTTTGTGTGTCTTTTAAGGTTTATAATAACTATTTAATTTCTCAAGATATTCTATAAATAAATAAAGCTTTGAAGAGTTTTCTAACATGTTCTTCGTTTTTTTGCCCTTATCTTTTCCCACTTTCTTCGGTTAATGCATTTAATATTATTAATTAAAATTATTATTCATAAGTTACATTTTTTTAATTATCATTCATTGGTGATTAAATTTTTTAAATATCATTCTTTATAGTATACTTGTATCACTATTATATTCCTAACTAATTACAATCTAACAGTCTACAAATTAATTGGTTCATTTGAGTTCATAAAACTGAGAATTTAAAACTGTGTACCGTTAAGCATTGCCTATCATTAAATGACTCAAAAGATTATAGTTTTTTGAAAATATATCCTATTTTGTCACAAGTATAAATAAATTTATCATGAAGCATATTTAAAGATTAAATTATTTTAATCTTTAAGTGTTTGCATGATAAATTTTGATTGAAGAAATATCAAATGTGAATTTTGGATTAAAAATGTCACATGTTTAGTCATTGCATAAATGCTTTTGATCTGGAAACATTTGTAATGCAATATATAAATAAGGGATATTCCTGAAAAATAAAAAGTGCAGTAAGTATTCTCGTTAAAATGAGTAGTTTTGGCAATTTAAAATATGAGGAGACGTTGGACACATAGATGCCGTTTTGAATGTGTAAGAAAATTTATTATAAGAATAAAGAAATGACATTTTCATGCTTAGATAATGGGTTCCATATAAAATGAAAGATCGAAAGCATGAAAAGAAAAGAATATGTCAGTAAAAAATGCAATGTAGTTGGAAAAATCCTTTTAAAGAGCACTCAAAAGAATTTTAGAAATTGATAATTTTTCGCATAAAGATTAAGACAGCACCTCAATTTTTTTCGAAAATGATGAATTATGTACACATCTAGACCAAAAATATTATAGTTGGAATCATCGATTAAAAAAATCTATTATACTTTTGTAATTTCATGATAGAAATTTTATTATTTATCATATAAGAAATATATGAGTTTAGTTCTTTTATAGATACCAATTTTTTTATAATACAATATATACTATAAAATAGGATTTGAAAAAGTGTTATATAATAGAAATACGAGAAAAGTCGAAGAAGGTTAGGAAATAATTTCTTATGTAAACATATTTAGAATTAATGCTTCTTGTTTACGTGTCAGACACTTAATTTAATACTCATTTGATATTATCGAATGGTAAGAAAACTTAAAACATATACATTTAGAGATGAAGATAGAATAGAGAACGAGAGATATTCTGATCAGTGAAGAAAGAACTGTAGTTTTTAGTATTTTTCATAGCCCTTAAATTTTTATAACTGTATTTAATTTTAAAATTACTCTTATAAAATGACTATCAGATTTAAAAGATTTTCAATTTAAGAGCATTAACCTTCATAAACTAATTTATGTTAATCTTTTCTTACTAAAATTTACCTTTATCGAATACTTTTTGCCCCTTATGTGCTAGTTAATAAAAGTTTGAACTAGATAAAGATAAATATTACTTCAGTAAACAAGTGATTTCTGATCTCAATAATGCTGACATATTGATACGGATATTAATAAGGAAACAAAAATAAGCACTAGAATGTCACTATTCATCATTAATTACTTTACGGATAATTCGAAGTTCGGAGGAAAAAAAAAAGATAAACTTAACTTTTGTAAGCACACAAATTGGAACTTTTAATTAAAACAGCTAATGAAGTTTCATAAAAATAGTTTCATATTTTTAACAGAAGATCTCTTTGAAATCAATAGTAATTGATATTGGGAAACATAATTATTGTAAATTAATGTACCACATAAAGAAAGTATTTGATGTTAAGAATTTCCTTTAGAAGTATACATAAGTGTTTAAGTTTTGAAATTATGTGCAAATAATTAAAGAAATTAGTGTTGATTTATTTTGGGAAAAATTACTTAAAATTATTAGAATTTATCTTGAAAATATGTTTTTTAAAAAGATTGTGCAGTTAATAAATATTCCTAAGTACTCATAAAATTATTCAAATATATATATATATATATATATATATATATATATATATATATATATATATATATATATATATATATATATATATATATATATATATATAATATATTCAGTGGAAATTTCCAGAAAAATTATAGCAAATTAGTAGAAAATACTTAGAAACCTGAAATAAATTTTGAAAAATGAAAGTGAATTGCTATTTTGTAAGTAAACGTAAAAGTGAAGTATAAAGGGCAATTTACAAAATCAAATTAAAAAGATAAATAAATACCTTAATGAATAAAAAACATAAATATTCCATATACACTTGATAACTTCGAAGGAAATTGACTAATCTAAATACATTTTATGCATTATATAATGTGTAAGGATTTTAATCAATTAATAAACCAGTCTTTGTTTCTTACTAATGTATTTGTAAATTTATATGCAGTAATTATTTTTCCATTTGAGCCCGTCGACTCTATGATTATTAAAAATTTTGTAACGAAACATTTTTGAATTTAGACTTAACTTATTTATCACTGATAACAATTATCTGCAATTGAATATTCATATAAAATGAGTTGTACATAAAATAATGATTTTACAGCGGTATTTGAACTATAAAAAATCATTATAAAAATAAATATAAAATATTTTGCTGATATTACTTAGATTATTTACCATATTCTATTCCATAATTTTGGTTTATATAATTAAATTCAAGACTATGAATAATTGTCTTTGTTTTATGTTTTCTTATAATTTAATGTGTGTGTTTTCTACATTTCATATTATTATATTTAATAGTTATACTGAATAAAACCAGCCCGTCGTAATATTATCGAAGAATTATAATCTTACAATTATTTGTTTGTATTTCATATTACATTTTTGTCAATAAAACCATCGCGTGTAGAGCACATATAATTTGAGACAACAGTGAATTTAATTTGGGAATCCTAGATGAGTGTTATTCAAACTTTCTACGAGAGACTTTCAGTTATGTTATATTCAGCAGAAAAGTGAAAAATGCCATAGATCAAAGCATGATTGTTCTGTGTAGATGATTTGTTTACAGTTAAGAAGACCATCAGCAAAGATATGTTGACTCCTCGGTCACTTGAATGTTCACTAGTAATGTTTCACTTTTGGGGACTGTTAAAGGGAAGATCCTACAAAACAAATCCACACACATTTGAAGAAGGCCAGAATACAGGATGCTATCAACAGCATCACAAAAGCAAGAACTGCAAGAGTACCCATAAATCTCTTCAAGCGTGTTTACGTATGTGGTGAATTGGTTGGAAGGCACTTTGTAGCATTTACAGCGAAGGGGAGTGAGTAATCGTATTTAATACATCACATTTAATTTTATGTGTTGACTTTACAGATGTGTTTGACGTGTTGCACCTCTGATTAGTTCTGGAATAGCCACACACACACACAGACACACACACACACAGACACACACACAGACACACACACAGACACACACACAGACACACACACACAGACACACACACACAGACACACACACACACACACACACACACACACACACACACACACACACACACACACACACACACACACACACACACACACACACACACACACTTACCAGAAAAAGACTCAGTACAAATGCTCAGTAAGCATTCTACAGCGAATAAATATACATTATACCACAGTGTCAGCATTAATTCAATTTATATATATAATGCTTTTCTTTAATAGTTTCTTAAATATTAGTAATAATTTCAGAAAGATAACACAAACATTTCAAAGTAATTATAATAATAATTAAAAACTACATAAAAAGCAACCAGAAAAAGTTTGCATATAGATGAGAAAAGTCTTTTAAAAGTAGCTTCCCTGGACTATCATTAAATTTGTTTTCATCAGAATATTACTTTTTGAAAAAATTCAGAAGGTTTATTAATATACTTATTGACAAAATTTAAACGGTTTTACTTATTGGCAGTTTAAATTCATGGCTTTCTACGAACTACACGGTCATGATAGCAAAATTTTCTTAAGAAATTTTCGAATAGTGTCTTCATGAAGAGATTTTATTAAACCTTTCTCTTACATCAAAGGCTATTTAAGATGCTGTAATCTTTGGACTTAAACATCGCTCAGTAAGCATATTTCAGGATGCATATTTTTTCTTATAAAGTCAGCTTAGATGGTCGGTTTCACCGAGGCCTTAAGATAACAAGATTTCGATGACTTGTAATTATTGATTATTCTTTGGATAGAAAAATGAGATCTTCCACAACTATTTATCCAATTGCTCGAAAAGTTTTACCTTCATTCCTTTGTCTTAATATAATTTCTTTTCGTCCGGAACAATCTCTTTTCTTTTAGAATCCATTTTAGTTCACTTGCTCATAAATACTAATGTATCATATCAATAAAACAGTGCTTTTTATTCTATTTGTTGTATTTCTACCAGAGTTAAAATGAATAAGTATTAAAAAAATAAATGCCGACAATATTTTGTTTAACCCAAACTAAAAGAAATTAAGATTAATTGGCAAATATATTTGTAATTTGAACCTGTGATAAATTAATTTTTCTGATAAATTATTGGGTAATTTTTAATTATTATTCTTATTATTACACTTTTAAGCAATTTGCATTCTTTTCCTGAAATTGTTAAAGAAAGTTTTATATAAAAATGAAATTAATATTGAAACTATAATGTACATTTATTCTCTGTAGAATGTTTACTCAGTGTTTGTAGCTTGTACGCAGACTTATTCTGGTAAGTATATATATATATATATATATATATATATATATATATATATATATATATATATATATATATATATATATATATATATATATATATATATATATATATATATATATATATATATATATATATATATATATATATATATATATATATATATATATATATATATATATATATATATATATTATATATATATATATATATATATATATATATATATATATATATATATATATATATATATATATATATATATATATATATATATATATATATATATATATATATATATATGTATGATCTTTATTTATACGGAGATGTAATAATTATGAATTCATAAAATGGAGTGAAACATACATATTAAAGTTTTGATCACTAACTTAAAATAAAATCTATATTTTATATTAAAATTTTAATTCTGTTTAATCTCTTAAAAACTAGAATCTCTCTCTTTCTTGTATTAAATATTTTGTATCAGTAGTATTCAACTTATGAAACAACCATGTTAAAATCAACACATTTAGAAATCGCTTGCTCAAACTTTTTGATTTAAATATTATTTATATCACGGAAAATTGTATAAATAACTTGCGTCCTTACATTTTACAATAATCTTTTTAGCAAAATATTTTAAACCCTTATATTTATACTGAAAAAAAAAAGGTAATATTTTAGAGAAATTACCTACGTATATTTACATTCATATAATAGCATGTAAATATATATTCATATCCTCCACTTAAATTATTTGTGTCAATTAAAGACTGAAATTTATATTAGAATTAAAATTTCCTAAAACTGTTTATATAAATGCTTAATTTACTCTCAATATATTTCAATTGAAATTCATGTACACTTTTCTTTAGACATTAGTATTCTTCTAATAAATAAAATGACTAACATAATACACAGATTATTTAATAAATTAACAAATTTAATAATAACGAATAATAATTTTTACTAAATAAAGTGTGTATTTTTATTAATTAAGCTATCGAATTCCATGAGGAAACAAGAATAATTTTGGTGCTCTTTTCTTTTGGTTCTACAAAAGCAATTTTGATGAATACATCGAGTAAATTCTTTTCATTCTTTCTACTTTTCGTTTTTAAATTAAAATACTCCAAATAAAAGTAACACATGTTTCTGAACTAAAGAGACATTTCTAGGGCAAGTACAAGAAGGAAAATAAAGTCGACATTGCTTTTGATTTCTTATGAGTTCAAACCAAAAGTTATCTGAAAATCTCTCGCAATGTTATATGAAGAAAAAAATGAATTCGTAAGATGTGTCGCAAACTTAAGCATCAAATGTCAAAGAAATGCCATAAAAGAAAGAAATCGATTTCTCCCAGAAGACTTTTAATAGTTGGCTTCGTATATTAAGTCTCTAGAAAATTCGATCTAACTGTTTCGAAGTAGGAAGGAGTTAGTGATCCATAAAAAGAGCGATCGATGCAGCCTGCCATCCACTTTTATGAATGAATGGGAAAATGCATGCAAGATTTCGTTTCGGTTTCATTCATGCTTGTGCTTTAATGGTAATATCTTAATCATGAAATATCTAATGGTTTGAAGAATATTTTGTTTTTTGTTAATAATATATGTTAGCAAAACAAACTTTTTGAATAAATATTTGCCTATATTGATTGAAGAAATAATTTATAATTTTATAATTTTTGAAAGACAAAAGGATCTTAAAATGTATGAATAGAGAAATTGTTTTCAAAATATCCTAATTTATTGTAAATAAAAGGTAAATATGAGCTTTGTAATAAAGGAGGAATATAAAAATTTTTATATTCTGAAGCTTAAATTACCATTTATATGATACAACTAAATGATTATTACTTCTTATATAAGTTTATAATTTTTCCTTGTTTGCATTGAATCTATTCATTTCATTTTTTTTTCATAACAAAATTTATCTTCTGATAATTAAGAATGCTATTAAATAATGAATGCTGCTGCTCTAGTTTTTTACGATTAAATTCAGTTTCCTTATCTAAAACAAATTTCTGCTCTCGCTGTTTTTCTAAATCGTAATATACTGTTAATGCCTGATAAAACGTTTTTATGGCTATTATATTTCTAATGTTATGCTAAAAATGACCTAAATTTAACATAACTAGATAGTAATAATCATTACCATCATATGTTTTTTTTATATTTTTAAACACAGACTGCAAGAACTTTGGAATAAAATTGCTAAAGTAATATAAATACTTTGCTTGCACTTGATTAATATGCAAAACAGAAATAGATTTCTCTTGGTTTTTAAGGATCCCTACAATGCCACGACCATTAAATAGCCGAGGTTAAAGCAGCCTTTGTCTCATTACGATTCTATAAATTAATTGAAAATTAAACTATTGACAAATATTACATTTGGAAATAGAAACATTTTTATTTTAATTTTAATATAAGTAAATATTTTAAATAACTTTTAAAAGACATTTTATTTTAATTTCCTCATTTATTTTTAAAGAGAATTAATTCATGCAATCAGAGTTCATCACAATTTTTTATCTCATGATTAATATATTTCATTAATTATTAATATTTTATATGTTACATATTTGTATTTATTAATATGTTTAATATATTAATATTTTATATGTTACATATTTGTATTTATTAATATGTTTAATATATTAATATTTTATGTGTTACATATTTGTATTTATTAATATGTTTAATATATTAATATTTTAATATATAATGTTTTAATATGAATAAAGTCTCAAATCTATTATTTAATATATTATTTAATAAACACAAATTATAAGTTTTCTTTCTTAAAATAGCTATACTGTTGCTGTTTTTCAAATAAAGACTATATTTATTGGAAAGACGGATATTTAAACTTAACGTGGGAGTTGAACGCATGATTCGTTGAACGGAAGGCCAGTGCATCAACCATTCATCGGTTGATTTTTCAAATGAATGCTGAAAGACAAGTTTTCGATTTTTTAGAATGAAACTTCAGATGTAAAAGAAATAAAAAATAAAATAAAATACCCCGCACTAACAACTTTTACTTTTTGATCACCCCTCTCTAAAGTAAATAAAAAATTAATCACGCATTAAATACCTACATTGCAAATACAATGATTATGTTTTGTTAAAAGCAGAACATATATGAATGTACAAATTGAGAAAGAGTCACGCTCTATAATAAAAAAAAATATTTGAATGACCCAGATATTTATCAATATATGATTCAGAATTTACAGAAAGAGAAAAGTTTTTCACACAAAAAGAAGAATGAAAATGGGGTAATTATGATACATAAGATTATTTTATAAACATCGATAATCAGAAAAACTAGGAAGAATGAAGGAAAAAAATGATATAATAAGGGAGATTTTACAAAAATAAATAAATTGATGATACTGAATATGAATATTAACCCTTCAACAAATGACATACACATATCATACACTTAAGAAAAAAAAAATTAAACCGTTCGTGTCTATCTAAACTAATGATTAAGTGAATGTTTTGTCTGTTTTATTTTGCATTTTCATCAGCTTTATTTTAAACATATTCAGTTTTTTAACCAATATTTTTGAAGATTTGAAAACTAATTCTTTAGTAAAATAGGAAAGTTTCCTGATTTTGTAAACTTTTACAAACGGAAAAAAAAATGATTCGTTATTAATGATAAAATTTATGAAAGGATTTTTTCTCATCGCCGACGACACTCAGATATTCCATGGTGAAGTTCGACTTGTTTGCTGACAATCGATAAATGCGACTTGGATCCAGCTGCCAATTCATCGAAAAGTCGGATTTACGACACTGTCTCAACACGATGTGACGTAAATGAAACGTCATCTGACGTCATGGATATTTTAAACTATTGAGAATCGTAATGATTTTAACTGAAACAAAAGAAACAACCATTTTATGATAAAAAAGGAAAAATTGCAAAGGAAAACAAATGAGTTTATTTAACTGCGATTTTCAAAGTCGCCAATATTAAAAGTCAAAGAAATTTCACAAAATGCTTTATTTATTTATTAAGGTTCACAAAGATTAACAATAATTTAGCGCAAAAATTATTTTAAAGATTTATCCTTTGAAAGATATTATCAATGGATGGTATTTGGTTATACACTACTGGCCATTAAAATTGCTATACCAAGAAGGCGACATGCTACAGACGTGAAATTTATACGAAAGGAAGAAGGTGCTGCGATATGCAAATGATTAGCTCTTCAGCCCATTCAGACAAAGCAGGCGCCAGTAGCGACACCTACATTGTGTTTAAATGAGGAAATTGTTCAGCCGGTTCCTCATACACAAATTGCATTTGAATGTTGTTGCCTGGTGAAAAGTTGTTGTGATACCTCGTCTAAGAAGGAGAAATGCACGTTTCTGACTTTGATAAAGGTCGAATTGTAGCGTACCGGGATTGCGGTTTATCTTATCGTAGTATTAGTGCTCGCGTCGGTCGAGATCCAATGATTGTTAGCAGAATATGGAATCGATAGGTTCAGGACGGTAATACGGAACGCCATGCGTGATCTCAACGGCCCCCTATCACTAGTAGCCGAGAAGACAGGTATATTATCCGCATGGCCATAATGGATCGTGCAACCATGCCACGAGCCATGAGTCAAGAAACGGGGTCGTTTGGAAGACAAGTGTCTGCACGAACAGTTCGACGACGTTTGAAGCAGCATGGACTCTCAACTCAGAGACCATAGCTGCGGCTTCCCTTGACGCTGCGTCATAGACAAGAGCGCCTACAATGGTGTGATCAACGACGAACCTGGGCACACGAATGGCAAGACGTCATCTTTTCAGATAAATCCAGGTTCTGTGTACAGCATCATGATGGTCGCATCCGTGTTTGGCGGCATCGTGGTGAACGCACACTGGCAACGTGCATTCGTCATCGTCATACTGGTCTATCATCTAGCGTGATGGAATGGGATGCCATTGAATACACGTCTCGGTCACCTCTTGTTCGCATTGACGGTGCTTTGAACAGTGCACGTTACATTTCTGGTGTGTTACGACCTGTGGCTCTACCCTTTATTCGAGCCCTGCGAAACCCTACGTTTTAGCAGGATAATGCCCGACCGCATGTTGCCGGTATTGTACGGACTTTCCTTGATACGGAACATGCTCGGCTGTTGCCCTGGCCAGCGGGTTCTCCACATCTTTCACCAATAGGAAACGTCTGGTCAATGGTTGCCGAGCGACTGGCTCGTCACCAAACGTCAGTCACTACGGTTGATGAACTGTGGCATCCTGTTGAAGCTGAATGGGCATCTGTACCTGTACAAGCAATCGAATATCTGTTTGACTCAATGCCCAGGCGTATAACTGCTGTTATTACTGCCAGAGGTGGTTGTTCTGGGTACTGATTTCTCAGGATCTATATATATCCAGCCAAATTTTTTGAAAATTTAATCACTTGTTATTTCTAGTATAATATATTTGTCCAATAAATATCATTTTGTTATCTGCATTTCTTCCTGGTGTAGAAATTTTAATGTTCAGTAGTGTACAATTCAAGATAAATTTACTGTTATTTCAGGTTACGTTAAATAGAAAACAGTTTATATGATTAAAAATATTTAAATTTTTGTTCGAGAAAAAAGTAAGAGGACCAATCTTTTTCACTCTAGACCAAATTATTTAAAGTGTGTTTATATGCTTTTAAACGCAAAGGTTCAAAATACCTAAGGTTTTTGCATTGTTTTAAAAGAATTAATATGTTTTTAAGATATAAGAATTAGCATAGTTTTTTTATCAAAAAACTTCATTAAGCAAATGAATAGTTAAGTTTTATCTGTTAGTAAATATATTTATTTCCTCCTTCAACATTAATTACTTTCATTTCTCTAATTTTCTTGTAATTCGAGAAAACAATTATTGAAATGTGTGCAAAAGCGTTCATAATATTTTATAAAAAAATACTGTTAAATTTTTTAATCTAAAGAAGTAATTTTAAATGAAACTTACGCGTTTATTTTTTAAAATAATATTGAAAAATACTTGTGTGTGTGTGTGTGTTATTATAAATTATTACTAATAATTTTTGCTTCAGTTTTTCAACCACATTATTATACTTTATTTTATTTGCTACTAATAACTTTCAAATTATATCTGGTATTGAAAAAAAATTATTAAATGAAGAAAAAAAGCTAAAGTGAACTAATTTAATGATTGAAAATAAAATTGAAAAACGAGATGTTTTTAAATTTTACTTTATAAATAATTTTAAATAACAAGCATTGTTTATGTGTTTTCTGAACTATATATTTTCTCTGAAAATAAAATACATTTTTTATTTCAATTGCTCAAAATTTTTTTTAATATTAGAAATCATAAAGCTATTGATATAATTTAATTAAATATTTGCTAAGAAATGATATTATTTTATTTAGTGATATTACTTAAATCTAAAAAAGAAAGTTTAACAATTGATTATAAAAATGAATGTAATGTCACATGTTGAAAAAGCAGAGATTAAAGTATGAAAAAATAAAAATGAGTAAGTTTACAGAGGAAATAAATATACATGGCGACTAAAAGTAGCAAGAAATAAAAATTATATATTTTCGAAATGTATTCTTAACTTTTTTAAAACAAAACAAAATACTTTTTTTTAATGTTTATATTTTTATGAGAATTACATAGATCATTTCTATATTTATTAAGAAAAATGGAACTAATATTTTATAATGTGATCTCATTCTTATTTACGCTTAAAGTATTTCTTTCTAATGCTTCATTACTTTGCTGAATCCTATTGTACCTTCATTAAGTTTCCTTTCTCCTTCTAGCTTTTTATCAAAGTAACCAGCAATTTTTTTAGCCCTCACGTTTTGTAATTATTATTTAAGTGTGCACTTCACATCCTGAAATCATGGTTTCAAAAAGTGTAAAATAACTTCATCTGCAGGTACGAAGTAAAGAAATCGAATAAAAAAGTTCCTCCAAATAGAAAGATGTCATTTAGACAAAGTGAAAATTTTCTTTCCTGGTTGAATCTGCCAACTTTTAATGTTCCCAAAGTGTGCGAAGCGGTATTCAAGCTATACTATTGCTAAACACCTAGCCTGGCCTTTCTAAATCTTCTTGAGACACTGTCACCCGAACACACAATGCATTTCCAATGGATCCCTAAACACGCGGGAGTAGAAGGGAATGAAAGAGCGGATTTTTTGTCCAGATCGGCGTCAGAGGAGGGAGAAAACCCAGGAGGAGAGTTCACATCTAGTGAGATTTCTTCCTTGGCAAAAACTAAATTCAAAAGGCTTATGAAAATTCCTCCCAATCATCCATGGTACTTCACCAAAGACCGGGTGAGATCTTCAATCTTAGAACAAGATCTTATCAAACTGCTTTTTCCCGTTATCTTAGTGGGCACACGAAAGGAATCACCTTTCAGCAGGGGAAAAGGACATTTCCAGTCTGTCCTTGGTGTTATCGTCAATATGGATTCCCCTGGATATATCTTAACCTGCCTAAATTTTAAAAAAGATGGTGTCCTTCAGGACCCATAACATTTTTACTAGACATTTTAGATATTTTTGGTTTTATGGGGGTTGTCTATCCTAGCTAGACAACCTGAGATAAGTAAAAACAACAACTATTGCTAAACAAGAAAAGAAATAGGTAATTCGACAATAAATAGGTAATTCACCAAAAACTAGTTAAACCACTCAAAGGCCATCTGCTTAAAGAATATCCTCTCCGGGATCAGTTCTCTCATTTTCAGATGTTTCACAATAACCAAGAACGAAAGAATGTCCATTCCTTCTGACTTCTGGTTTTTCAGAAGCTGATTTCTGACTTCTGGTTTTCCTTTACAGAATATTCAGCACATAATAATATTCAGCACATAAAATATTCAGTACATAAATGATATCACCTAACGTTTCAAACAATTAGTCCTGTCATTATTTATTTTATCAGTGGTCATTGTGCATATCATGCTGAAAAAAGCTATATAAATATTTTAAATAATATATTCTTGATGGAATAGCATAGTGCGAGGACTAATAAATATAATACAACAATTCGTAACATGCTTGAAAGTGTTATGCCGCTAATGCGAAGAGAGTTACTTGAATTTTGGTTTCATTTCAATCGTATTCTGTGTTGAAAGTCGATAACGATGTGCGATATGCTGTTAAATTTTATAACTTGAGAGTATGAATCCAATAAATTCAGCCTGCTTCTTCAAACATTACAGATTTGGACCTGTAAGTATACGCTTTCACAAAGTAAAATAATGGAATATTATAGAAATATATTAATAAAAAATGACATATATTTAAAATAACATAGAGTAAAAAAGTGTAAAACGGCCAACACTGTGTCTAGGAATTTACTTTACCCATTTCTGTAGTTATGACTGATATAAACATAGAAAGAAACGCGTGAAAATTCCTGCCAAAATTCCTTTACTGAATAGTGTTATCAAATTATTTAGCACATAATTCAGGACACAAATGACAAATTTATAGAAAAAATAAAATAAAATAAATTTGAGCTATAACTGAAATAGATTCCACAGACATCAATAAAGTTGCACATTTTATCAGATATGCAGGAGCCATTAATGTTTAAAATATTGTTATCGACATTCTGCCTTGTAAAAACATTACTAGAACTACAAAAATTAATGTATGATTGATTTCTTTACCACATTAGTGACAAATTAAGATTTGGAAGGAAAAAGTGCATTAACATTAAGGTGTGTAATCATGGTTGCAGATCAATGTCCGGACAATACAGGGGACTGGAATGTCGATTTATTGAAATGATTAGATGATGGGGGAAGACATCGCCATTGGTAAGGTGATTCATCACCTGGATTATTTGTAGACAGGATACATTACGTCACTCATGGACTAATTACACACTCACGTCACAGAGAAAAGCATGCATTGATATCATTATGTTTTGCCCTGAATCATTTCTTAGATAGAGTTATAAATATTGTAGGCAATTAAAAACTTAGTAAATTAAAATAATTCATATTCTTTGAAAATCTATTCCTAGGATAAGCACATATGCTTTATATGTTGCCTCAGGTCAAGTTAGTTTAAAAAAAATTTAAATTCTAAACAGGAAATTTACAATTTCTTCAATTCAAAAATTAAAATGGTGAAGAGAAAAATCTGCATCAAACTTTATTTCGTAGTTTAGACGATTATGCAATGAAGTAATTTAGTTCGTAGTTTAGATGATTATGAAGAACTGACTTACTAAAGCTAAACACGCAAAAGCTTTTGTAAGTTGCTTTGCTATAAACTAAATTTTAAAGTTTTTCAATTGATTGCAATTAAATTACAATTATAATCAACTAGTAGAACTAGAACGGGATTTATCATTCTAGAGAAATTGTTTCTACTTATTTACTGCTCAATTTCGACGGGTGTTGCACCACCTCAACAAATCGCAGCTGTTGGATTTTGCAACCAAAGGCTTATGGACAGCAGCAAGAACTAAACAAAAATGCTTCTTTGCAGATGGCATTTATTGATACAATAGTCTCTGTTATTTGTTAGATCTTGTGAAACATGTGGATACTGTGTTAGAGGAGATGCTTCCGAATTTCTTTTGCCAGGAACAATAAGCCCATTCTGACAATCCCAACCCACTTTCCTCTTCTTAATAACTCTGTAGATTTTGAAAGTTTAAACCCCTAGACGTGTCTTTAAAGATCGATTAATTTTTTATAATATTGACAATTTCACCTCTTTCGAAGACAGGCAGCTTTGAATTTCGTAGCATCTCGCCTGCGATTAATACCAGTACTGTTTCCTACGTGAAATGTAAGTGCAGTAGCCGCTAATATCATCTTTTGCATGGGTGACCGAATATTATAGATATGCACACACACACACCATATATGTATCTATATATCTATATCTATATATATATAAACTGATAAATTTTTTTGCTATCTATATATATATATATATATATATATATATATATATATATATATATATATATATATATATATATATATATATAGTTGGCAAAACAATTTACCAGTTTATTATTATATGATAACTTTGTTTAGCAAAGAATGCAATTCATTCGAATATTTTTATAAAATTTCCTTAAAATATTTTTGTTAAAAATAAAAATTATTATATACATTTATATTTGATATTGTAAGCTATAATTGTATACAAATTTATGAATGCTTTCTTTGGTTTCATTCATATATATAAAATTTTCTATCCAAACTGGAACTATAGAGAAAACGTTTTATTAGACCCATTTAAAAAGGTATGCAGTGAAGCGCAAGGGGAGTCAAGTAATTTTTATATCAATAAGTTAAATATTTACATTATTTTATAAGAATATATTATATTACCAAGATAATTAATTGTGTGCCAAATAATTTCTAAAAATATTACAAATATATTATTAAAAATTTTAAAAATTATTGCTAAAAATATTAAAAATAAATACTAAAAATACATTTTATTAATTAGATTAATAATGTGTACCAAATAATAACTGAAAGTATTAATGTTTTGATATGTATTGTTTCGTTTGAAGTAAGTATACTAATTTATTTCAAGTTATATTTAAATTTTTTCTGTTTCAAACTATATTTCTTAAAATACTAATTTTTTTGTTTCGTTCCATACAATTGTTTACAAACCATAAATGTTTTTTGTCATTAACCATTTTTAATAAAAAGTAACTCAATCATTTTTTTTTATCATTATTATTAACTACTATCATGTTCTGTTTTATTTTCGTACAAATTTTTAAGATTATCTTTTTATCAGCAGTTTTAAAATTTTGAGAGCAATATTTCAGTAAATTTCGAGATAAAGAGAGAGAGAGAGAGAATAAGTGATACTCTTAAATAAATTTCCTTTAATTTTTTTTTCGTATTTTTACTGTCCCCATTGCTACAAGTCAATTATTAAAATTTCAATTTTGTCTAAAATATTATGTTATTATAAAATAATGTAATTTCTTTAAAAAAGTTCTTTGTTTTAATGATATGAATTACTTACCTTATTAGAAAATAATTTTTATTTCGTATAGTTCTAGCTTTTACTTGTTTTAACTTAAGAATTCATTTTTTATTGATTTAATTATAATGAAAATGATATAATGATACCAAAATTGGAACATACTTTAAAGTGCTTGAGAACTTATATTATGAAAGGATATAGACAAAAATCCTTACGCATATGCAATAAAACTCAATGTTGTGAAGATCATCAGCTGATTGTGGTTGTAATTCAACACCTGATAAAATCTGTTAAAAATGAGAAAGTATATATATATATATATATATATATATATATATATATATATATATATATATATATATATATATATATATATATATATATGTGTGTGTGTGTGTGTGTGTGTGTGTGTGTGTGTGTGTGTGTGTGTGTGTGTGTGTGTGTGTGTGTGTGTGTGTGTGTGTTTACACACAAAAGGAATATTAATAATATTCAAATTACGTATTTCTGAGATATTATGTAGTGGTTTTTGCAATCTAATTCTAATTTAATGTTTTATTATATTTGTCCAGTTTTCTTCAGTAGAAGAATGATCTAAGGATTCACTGTCTAAAGTAATTTTAAGTATCAAAAACACAAAGACAATTCAGATATCGGCGTTTGATATGAAGCTCGTAAATTATTTTCATAAATAGTAGCCTAAAAATTAAAGCATTTCACACCAAAGTGTTAGAACTATATTAATAATTCACTTAACGCTTACGCAGTAAATATAAACTGTTTCATCCAGAAAAAAATTTCCTCCGTCAGAATCGGGTGTGTATTTTACAAGTGTCTAGAGAGAAAGAAGGCATTCAGGTATTAATAAACAAACGAATGCGCAGTTAGGTAAAACGTTCAGAAATTAGCGCATGTTCTGGGCTTTACGGAATTCAGGGCCATTATTTGTGTTTATACTTTTGACTTGATTTCAGTTGCTAATTCTTGCTGCGAAATCCTTACATATCATAAAAAAAAGCCCTTTTCAGGGCCAGAAAGTGATTCTGAAAGTACTCTAAGTGATTTTTCTGATGAAAAATCATGTGATATTGGGAACAGAATCAAAATTTCATTTATAAAACAGTGAAATAGACACCACTTGTTTAGCAAGTACATCCAAAACTGTTGATGGAATATTACAAAATATTTCCAGAGACAGTAATGAAGCTAAATATGACTCAAATATTATTTGCGAAGTCTGTAATATTAGTTTCAAAATGAAGAAATATTTAAAAGGACACATGAAAAAGAAACACAATCAGGTTGTCTATGAAAAAGCTTTGCATAAGTGTCCAGAATGCAAAGCTAATATAACTAAAAGATGTATGGAAGAACATTTGAAAAATCATAATATTGACTTAACTGAAGAAATTTTAAAATTAAAATCAAAAGAAGGATTTGAATTGAGGAAGAGAAACATAGAAGAGTCTACAAAAATAAGATTTCGCCGCTTATGGTCTCATAATTCTGCAGATAGAAAAACTATGAACTTTATGTACCATCGTTCAGGTGACTTCGTTTGTAACAGTAAAGGAGTACGTCATTTGAAATTACAAGGTAGTAATAAAATAAATTCTTATTGCCCAGCTTCAATAAGTACAAACTTTAATGATGGAGGAACATGCTCTTTCCGTTTCAATTAGGAAAGATGTAAGTCTTTTCCTCTCCTTTTTCAATTGTCATCTATATGTTAGTGCTAGGAATAGAAAAAAATATTTAAAACAAAGAAACTCCCTTCCTCACAGTAAAATTTTTTATTTTTTTAAAAAAAGTTGCAAATAATATATTAGTGTTTTTATTTATGCTTTTCCCTATATACTTAAGTGTTAATTATTCTTCATGGGCAAACAATTACCATTAAGCGACAAATTAACCAAATCCAATTTACTGCTGAAAGGAAACACCTAGGAAAGAGTTTCACACCTCATTGGATTTATAAATCAGTGATCTATAAAAAAGATTTTATTTCATTGTCGAAAATTTTTTGAACAAAGCTAAATAAATATTTTTATTTTTTCCAAATTATAATTTCTTTTATAAGTTATATGCACATTTTCTACTGGAATCTGTATAGCCCCTAATAATATAAAAAACAAATAAATATTACTGCTGAAAGGATAACACCATTGATTTAAATATGTACTTTTCTTATTTTTCTAAATAGATTATTTAAAAAAAATTAAAAATTTAACTTCTTATTTCCAAATGTTAGCACAATTAATATTTCCAAACATTACAAGAGATTTTTTTCATGTATACACGAGACAGTATATATATATATATATATATATAATATATATATATATATATATATATATATATATATATATATATATATAATATATATATATATATATATATATATATATATATATATATATATATATAATATATATATATATATATATATATATATATATATATATATATATATATATATATATATATATATATATATATATATATATATATATATATATACATATATATATATATATATATATATATAATATGTAAATATATATATATATGTGTGTGTGTGCTTTTATTACTACAAAAATTACTGTTTGGCTTCACTTTTATAGAAACAACAATCATTTTGCACCAACAAAACTTTCATATCACATTATTTATTAAAAGTAAAAAAAAAATATTAATATAACAATTTCCTTCTGGAAGATTAAAAAAAATTTTTTTAAATCTGTTTTGGGGATTTAAAGATAATGAGGGATTACTTAATTTGAATACTGCCAAATAACAAAATATCAAGGGAGAAGAATCCTTCACAATGACATACCTTGAAATGGAATATGAAGGAGCTGTCTTTTAATGCTATGTAAATATCAAAACTTATACAGAGGACTTCATTTAGCCAAATTTTGAACCAAGACAAAAGTTTCCTTGGGGCCCTCCTTTGCTTCACAACAACAATCTTTCTATTCGAATAAGCAAATGGTTGAATATGATTAATAATACAAAATAAATTTTTTGTTTGACTTGGAGGCCCAATATGACTGCATCATATGCCCTTGCCTTACTCAGGCTCTGCATGCATAGCATTGCATATATATATATATATATATATATATATATATATATATATATATATATATATATATATATATACACAAAACTAACCATAGTAAATGCCACCATTCAGTTAAAACATTACATATTGGCATTCCAAAAAAAGTAAAATTATTTACTTTATTTATTGAACGAATTACTAATGAATTAACTATTACTGAGTCTTAAAGTGCATGAGAGGAACCACAAGCATAAAAGCAAACCTTTATGTGGGGTGAATTATACAATCATAAGGTTGTGATGCTGTATCAAATGACTAATTAAAGATGAATTCAGCATTGCTTATAAAGAATTAGATTCTTATACTTTTATGAATTTATGGGATATTAAATAAATTAAAATATCAGAGTGTTTAGTTAATACTAATGAGAACATTATCTTTATGTCACCCACATAATTAGTGAATAACATTTTACAATGCATTTTTAAGTTCTATCACAATTAACTTTTTATATAAAATTGTTGCTGTTTCAATCTAATTAAATCTGCATTCAAAGCTATTATTTTTTACTGTAAATTTAAAAGTTTTGCGTATAAATTATTTTAATTACTTTTTGGCAACTTATCTATTATATCAAAAATATATGTATGACTATCTTTCTGTTATCTCTTCAAAAAAGTTGTATTAACAGAAAGGTGGTCACACAGTTTTTCTAGGAGCATTTTCTTAATGTAACAAATTACACATTCTTTCAAAAATCTAGGTTTTTCAAACATCAAAATTTTTATTTTCCTCCATATCTAACTGTAGTTTTTTTTAAAACTATATTAACTTACTTAGATCGCTAATATTTTCTGTTTTAACTAACCACATCACAATTCAGCATTTAGTCATTTACAAATAAAATTTTCTCTTAAATATATTTAACTTTAACATTTGTCGACTGTTTTATCAACTGTTTACATTTGAATGTTAGCATTACTAATTAATTTCTTCTATGATTTTTGTCATTATATAAATGATAGAGAGTATGCTACTTTCTTTGAGGCAAAGCCTAAAAAAATTATCATTAAAGTATTTCCAAAATAATTCATAAAAATCATAGTATGTCATTACTATTTCAAATTATTTCCATACAGAATAGAAACAAAAATTTACATCTTGAAAAAAAAAATTGAATGCATCTTTTATTACTTAATTAACAGTTCATAAAATGGTAAATTTTATTTCTCAAAAAATTTACCCTGTACAAATATTTGCAAAATTTTTTCATAATATTAATTTAAGTGAGCCTATCAAAAGTACATAAAATGAAATCAAAATTTATTTTCAAAAGAGGAAAATAGAATGAAACCATATATCATATCATAGGTTTTTTATGGAATTCATTTTCATGGAAAAAATATTTTTAATTTAATGCTCTACATGATGTTAATTTATTATTTACTTATCTATTCTGTTACACTGATTAATATATTTTAGCTATAAATAAACACATTCACTGTCGCTTTTCCTAAAGCAGCGCATTCATAGATTTAGGACCATTCTAAGTAACTGCACATGCGTTAAATGATTCGTTTGCTTATGAATCGCTTAGTCCTTTCTTTCTCTCGAGACTCTAGTGTATATTTTTGTAAAACAAATGTTGATTTGAATACTAATTTCTACCATTCTTACATAAAATTGTTTATCCTAATGTCAGTTTTCTGTTCAACTTTCAGGCACTAGAAAAATAAGAAAAAAAAATGACGATGTCTAATATAATGAATAACCCAGTGAGTGTGCCATATTACCTTCAAAAGTTGGTGGACCCACAAAGTTTAGAATAGATAAAATTGTTATCTATTTTGAAATTGATGTAAAATGCATGGCATTTCTTTAGACGAATTTGGAGATGCTGAAGGGCTCAAGGCAGTTGTTCAGCGATATCACATACTCATTTGACCTCGTCAACCATTCGTCTATACTGGCCATCTAAGCTCGTTATCTTGCAAGTCAGATTCTTAAATTTGTGATTTGGATATTTCTGCGTATTTTGGTGAGTTTCCTTTTTTTTTTTGGGGGGGGGAGGAGAACAAGCGAATTTTCTGGCTTCTGACTTTTAAAAAAACGTTATCATAAATTTGTCTAATAAAGTCTTCCCAAACTGTTTCTTCCAAACTATTTCAATAAATGAATATCTACAGAACTGTAATATGGACTAAGAGAAATAGAAGAAGCCTGGAATTTTGTTTATAATTAATTTATGCGCTGTTAGCTGTGCTCCGAAAAATTTTGTATTTGTTAATTTTTGAAACTTAATTGTTTTATTTTTGGTATAATAAATGCCATCTTCGATATAATAAATTTCAACTAAATTCAACTAAATTCTTTGGTATAATAAATTTCAACTAAATCATATTTTCTAGAAGAAATTTTTGATTTATTTTAAAATAAATATTGTTAAACTAAGGAATTCTCTTTGGAAATAATTCACTCATTAATAATTTCAAGACAATATTTATTATAATTTTACCATACGAATAAAAATTAATAGTTTTTAAATTATAGACATCCTTTTAGATATCACTTCAATAAAACACAGTTATTTTGTAATTTCTAGGTAGTATATATAATAAAAATCTATTTTAGAATGAAAAGCTTGAAATTTGTAAACATAAATTAAATTTTGACTTCAAAAGAATCCATAAAGTAAATATTATATATAAATTTGTTCAAGTAGATGATTGTGATGATTCACAGAAGTAAACAAAAACTCCCCAACTATTTTTCGTTTTGAAAAAATCTGAACAGGATATTTGTCGTTTTATTTTAAGTACCACATAATTAATTTCCGGATTAATTAATCACGTACATTTTATTTTTGTTAAAGGATACAGTCTAGTATTCCTAAGCAAAAGAGCAGAAAACTTTTTAACATGCCAATTAGTATGAAAAAATAATTTTAAAAATTGTACTCTTTTAATGTAAATTTAAAAATTCAGAATCTTTATTTTCTTTCGGATATACATATCCTTGACTAAAGAAGATCTCCAAACTTTCCAATACAATTTTTTGAGCTAAACTCTATTAAACATAAATGAATATAATGACACTTTATTACAGCAATAATTATCTGTATATTTTATGCAACAACTAATGGTATATTAGTATATTGTTACTCTTACTTAAGTTTCAATAATTCTTCTTATTAATTTCATTAAACCAATTTAGTTGCAAGGGAAAAAACCTGCACATGTTAATATCGAGGGAAATGAACATGCGGACTCCATCGTCAAGGAGGCTAGGAATATCAATCCCCCTCACTACTATCACTTGCTTCGATGCAAACGCCGTCACAAGGCATCAGCTATGAGGGGATCTACGGAAAAAAAATGATGACTTCTGGAGTTCAATCCTGACCATGGTATCCCCTCTACCATCAGCAAAATGCGAATTGGGCACAAGAGGGGTATGAAAATCATGCCTGACGTATCTATAATCTACTCAGAATGCAGACATTGCATAGGAGTTCCGCTGGATTCGAGGCACCTCTTCAATTACATCTCTCTTGCCTCGAATATCTTCAACATCTCATCGAACCCTTCAACATCTCATCATCTTTGGGATATAATCCAGTTCAGCTCTGCAGGGGGTGAATGGATCTTATACAGCGGGGTACCTAGTGGATGTGCCATCTTCGCCCCAAAGGCCGAGGAGTAAATAATTAAATACTGAGAAAAAAAGAAGCATTCATCTCAGAACCAAAACTTGAACCCAGGACGTATCCCTTCGAAGTTAGGGACGTTAACGTTCCCATCATCCATCGTTTAATATATTAAAATATATGTCTACATTTTAAACTACATTTCAAACATTTGTCACATGAATTGATTGAAATTCTATTAGTTCATACAATTTAAAATAAGCTTCTTAATAAACAAGGTAATAAAGGAAATTTTATAATATAAGTAATAATATATTACTACATGAGAGATTAATATTTTAAATTGTGAGCATTAAATGTTTTAAAAGTAATTTATGGGCATTTTATTTGTATAATGACTTTTTCTTAAATTTCCATTTCAATAACTCATTTCTTTAATTTTCTGAAACAGTTTGAAAAATGGCTCCTTTGTATTATTCTTGTGCTCTTTGCAAAAATCAAATAATATGAGTGAATAAAAAGAAAAACTCAAAATAAAATTTCTATACATGAAGTAAGAATCTTTTATTTTGATCAAAGAAATATTTTGTATTCTCAACATGTAGTTTTGTAATAAATTGGGTTTAATATTTTGTTTTTCATAAGACGTTCTTAAAAACTTCCGTTTCCATGCATTTGATACCATCCATAAGTATCATCTCGAATACATGTGGCATTTCGCTGATCAGAAATGTGGTGCACGGTATTCTTCTACCTAAAAATCAATTTCTGAATGAAATATTCCTTAATATTACATGAAAGAATAAAAACTTTAACTTATTTTCCTTAAAAAAGTTTAAGCTCTTGTTTAATATTTAGTACTTACGAGGAATAAAAAGAAATCAATGCCTGAATTTTGAAGAAAAATGAATATTATATTTTGTAAGTATATCTAGTTCATTGCTTTAATCAAGATCAACATATGTTAAACAATAATATTTTAGTCATAATATTATGTAAGCAATATTTTGATGAGAATTAAAGCACATAAATTGTATTTTTCGACAGTTTGTTTTCGTAAAGAAAACACAGATATGTAGCATTTTTTAATTTAAGTGTAAGATTTATTAAATGAGATAGAAGAAGAGATGTGATACTACGAGGGTCAGTCGGAAAGCAGGTTTCTCACGGATTCAAAAGATGGCTCTGCTAAATGACGGGAATGCAGACGTAGGTAGGGTAGATTGTGGGTATGGCTGTCATATGTTGTGCAATTCTAATTTTCGGATAGCTTGTATTAAAGTCATTACAGCGCGAAAAGATGTCGTTTCTTATTTCTTCTCCTGCTGACAACAAAACGAAGCAGTAAACGTTGAATATTATTGCGCAACTTTAAGAAACTTGCAATGTGCCATTCAGAACAAGATGGGTCGTCGGATAGTCTGCACTGGTGTTTTGTTACTTTAAGACAATTCTTACCTCTTACGCAGAATTGCACAAAAAACTGCTGGAAAAGTTTAGCTTGGAAGTATTTGATCATATACCTCATAGTCCAGAGCTTGCTCCCAATGACTTCTATCTGCTTTTGCACCTAAACAAATACCTGACACTTCCTAAAAGATGTGCAGATAACTGTGATACGTTAGTTCTCTATTACCAGGCAGCAGACTTTCATGATACTGAAATTCATAAACTTAACCCAGAGTAGGACTAGGGCTACCATTCCAGTGGTTCTTATAGTGAGAAGTAGATGAAATATTGTTGTATCTTTTACAATAAAATTTTCTGGGTAATTATATTTGGTTCCTTTTATGAGCCATGAGAAGTTTACTTTCCGGATAATCCTTGTAGTTACATAAGCTAAAACATTTTAATGTATAATTTTTTTTTGAATATTGAGTTCAGGAACTAAATTAGTTGATGTTAATCAAAAATCAATTTATAAAAATAAGAATATAATTTAATGAAACCTTGATTTTCCAATTTCACTAATGAAATACATTTGTGAATTTCAACTCCTTTGAAAGTGTAGAATTTTTATAATGAATAATTCACAATATAGTTTAAAATCAGCCTAGAACTTTAGAACGCATATTAAAATGTAACATTTTATTGATTGGATATTAACGTATTGTTACTTAATATGTTTTTATCTTGTGTTGACTAACTTTTTTTTGTTTAATAAATAAACTTTAAATAATCTAACACCCTATATACTTGTATCATAACTAAAAAATTATTGCGGTAAAGGTTATCTATTCAAAGTGAAAATTTGACAAGTACTCTCATTCTGATTTAACATCATATTATTTTTTAGGCACCAACATTCCAGCTCTTTCAAAGATTGACAATTACTCAAAGATTGACAAAGAAAAATTGACAAGTACTCTCATTCTGATTTAACATCATATTATTTTTTAGGCACCAACATTCCAGCTCTTTCAAAGCACTGTTAAGGGTTCTAATTAAATCATCCCGTTTCATTTTTGAATCTGTGCTTCAAATAAATGAGTAAACAGCAAAAAAAGCTGAATTTACACTTGGTGTCAAAGTACTCAATAAATTATAAATAAAATTTTAAAAAATTGAGCTGATAACAGTTTTCTGTGGAAGGCTATTTTCAGTCTTTGTAAAATTAAAAACACTATAACCATATCTAACAGCAGAAAAAGGTTGTGATAGAAAATTTTTAATCCATAAAAACAACCTGCTATTAATTTCGGAATTCTATAAATTCTAATTAGTACATTGTCACTATCATATGATATGATGATTATACTTTATCATATGATGATTCAAAATCAATAAAAAATGCCTAGAAAGATAAACGTTTGTCAGTCGAATCTTCTATAGTGTGGCTAACATAGGCAGCCTGTTGGACTATACAGCGATATTGTCTGAATCCAGCTTGTTTAGGAGACAAAAGATCAGTACTCTTCAAAAATCAAGTTAGCCTAAAGACTATCATCCTTTACACAATCTTAAACAAAACACTAGTCAATTCAATAGGTCTGTAGCTTTTAATATTATTTGTAGGTTTATCATACTTTAATATAGTGATTATAAAAACTTTTTCCACATGTGAAATTCAAACTTTTATTAACAATGGATAAAAGATACATTTGAGAATTATATTCTAGATTAACTCTGGATGCATGTTATCAGTTGCTGGACTTTTTTCATTTTTATAAAATCAACAGCTTCTTTTAATTCCATAAAAATTAAAGGCTCTTTTAAAAATCTCTTGCCCATGGTGTCAATAACCCTTTGTGCCCAGTTATCATAACCCTTTTTGAGTTTCTTATCCATTTCTTCATCAGATTTTGTTCCCTCTTGTGTTTGCGAATCAAACGTTGATTAGAAGCATAGAAAGTCACAAAGGCATTAGAAATATAGTTTCCATATGTCAAATATTTTCCCTTAAAAATAATTGGTGCCCTTGAAGTAGAGAGGTTGTCATGTTTCAGTTTGCTTACATATCTAAAAACCTTTGTTCTGTCTTTACTGCAATCAATGTTATTTATAAAAATATTAAATCTCTTACAATTTGTTAACTGCATAAGAGATTTAATATTTTTATAATAAAATTAGTTTTAAAATTTATTGAAAAAATTGTTGGAAAAAGTTTGCATCTGTAGAAAGAAATTATATAATATTTTATATTTTTTAAAGTATTTTTGAAAAGACAGACACCAAATCATTAAACTCTTAATTAAAAAAAATTCGGATATGTTATGTAAGTGAAGTTTTCATTTATCAGGGATAGTAATTTTCGTCATATTGAGTCATTATAATCATAATAAAGGAAACGTGTTTTATATCCTGAAATAAAATAAATATGGTGTCTGCAAAATGTATTGAATTTTCGATAATAGAACTTAGTACTCATGTTTATTAGACAAAATTTTATAAATGTTGTATTGAAGTCTTATAACTTTTCACCTTCATTGAAAATATACATTTTAAAATTTGAATTATCTACTTTTATTTCTTAATATTTCCAAATCTTTTGGAGTAAATCATGATTGACGGCTGCCAGTTTTCAGCGGTCGCTGTATCCTCTACCCTCATTAGATATTTGGTTCTTGGTTGGTGGGCTATAACTTGAATCTGACTGACTTAAAATGAGTTTAAAATTTTAATGGAAATTTATTGTTATTTCATAAAGCTTCTCCTATAGACAAACAAAAAATAGGACTAAAAATGAAACTATATTAAAAATAATATAAAAACAAGCACCTCCAAGTCACATGTCCATTCTTTTCAAAATTCCGCTTCACTCTTTCGTAATTTTAATGTTGGTCGATAGAGGCTCTGTTTTCATATCCGTTACAGACTCCCTCTCTGGTTCCCAAAATCGTCCTTGATCAGACACCGACAAGGCATAGTTAAAGTTACTATTTCATGCTCGATAACATTTTCTGGTGGGTAATACAGGGATTGTATCTTTTATCACTACCAAATAGGAGAGAAGAGGTATAATAGGGTCCAATAATCTCACTCGGATTCTCAGGAGCGGCTAATTCATACGCAGTGGAAAAACATTGTGTTACATTTATGGAGAGTCACCCTAACTTTATCTCCAGTTTGGAACTGGAGATAAAGTTAGGGTTACCAGTTTGGAACTTAGTAGCTTTATGACGCCATTTATCAGCGTATATTTTTTCTGATCTCATTTTTTTTAATATTCTCTTTTATTTCAACAGAAATATCGGGAAGTGTTTGTAAATATGAGGAGAGGGATTTCGTGTGCAAATCTTTCCGTAATTATAATTGCTCTAAAATCATTTGTCACATCATAGCTTATTCCTTCCCCCCCCCTCCAACACGTTGCGTTGAATTTTGCATTGTCCATGGCAAAACTTGTTAAGAGAAGCAAGCACTTTCTTACATTCAAAAAATAGATCATTCAATTTTGATCATTCATAAAGCACATTTTTCTGCACCCAAAAATGAATAGCTCTTATGTATTCAAAATTATTAAGTTATTTAAATTAATAAAAATAAAATGTAAACAAAGTACCAAGCTATCTAAGACATATTTTTGATTTCAATAAAAGCCATTGTCTCAACTAAATTCATTCATTTAAGGAATTTTTCATAAGGTTTATTTATTATCTTAAATATCTGGCATCACCTATAATTCAATGCTGAGTTTACAAGCTATGTGATATGAGTGTTTTGCTTACAAATATTCTTATTTTGTTATCACTGTTTGATATATTGCTTCTCAATTTTGATTTCTGGATTATTAATTTCTTTGTCTTCTTTATTTCTATTATTTTTTACATTCATTATGAAAAGTAAAAGTATTCTTTTGTTTAGATATTTGTCTCGACAAAAATGTTTGGGGAAAAAGAAATGTTTTTGGAAAGATCATCCAAACTAGTACACGTTTGAAAAAAATTTGAATGAGATGGAAGAAACAATTTTTGTGATGGATGAAAGTGTACCTGTTTCTCTTTCAACCAAATAAAATTGTAAATTTCTGGAAGATGACGGAATTAAAATTAACTAATAAAGTCTAAAAGATTGTGCGTTATATGAGTTACAGTAATTTAGATATCATCCAAGAGAATATATATATATCTTTTTTTCTATATATATATATATATATATATATATATATATATATATATATATATATATATATATATATATATATATATATATATATATATATATATATATATATGACATGTAACATTTGCTGAAAAGATTGTCTAGATTTGATTGCAAAATATGTAATAGTTTTCAGATTTATTTTATTTACCCATATTCTTTACATTTAACATTCTGCCACGCCTTACAATTAATATAAATATTGCGTTATGTCTGAAAGAGTAAACAATTTTGTTACATTATGAAATTGACATTTTTGTCAAATCTCTCTATCGAATATAACCTGCAGGACAATTCGCTTGTTTGTAGACAACCGTGCATTGGCCATTTCGTAATAAGATTCCATCATGACAAGAAACATATTATGTGATAACATACGTAAATATTTTTTAACATGATTTCTGGGATATTATTTTATTTTTTGTCTCGAATCAGATTTACTGTACGGTAACATATGAAGCGTTTTTTTTTTTGGCGCCCAATTTGGCGAACATTTTTACTGGAAACCTGGCAAACAAGTATTTTGTCAACCCTATTTGTCATTAATTTCTCATGAATATTTACGGATTTAAATTCATTAATATAAAATTTAATCAAAAAATTTCATGGATAATTAAAATATCAAATTTATTATTTTTACCCATTGATGTTTGAAATCTATAAATCTGCGTTTTTTTGTTAATTTTGTAAAATTAGTTGAGCATATTGTTAGATACCAACAATGTATGAAATATTTGTCACTATTTTAGCCATTTCTCCACCTTATTCCTGATCGGAAATTCCTCATTCGGTCACCTTTGGTGACTTCTTGAAAATTTCGGCAAGAGTGACCGTGCGGTAAAAATTTACCTTTATCTCGGCAGCGCTATTCGAGTTCTTATAAGGAATTAATAAAATATTTATATTTAGTAAAATTAACCACGGAGTGTAAGTTTGCTTATTTTTTCAACATATTATATGCAGTTCAAACTATATTTCATTTTTTATAATTTATTTTTTAAAATAAATTTATATATACATGAAAATTTAAAATAATAATGATATGTATATTTTTGTATGAAAATATATTTAATTAAATAGTTTTTATTATTAGTACAGAATGTTTGAACTTTTGAAAAATGATGAAATTATCTTGTGATATTAGAAATTCTCTCAGTTCCATTTCACATCAAAGTTCAACTAGTCCCATTTACGATACTCTGTTATCCCTTTTGTTGAAGGGTAGCGCAAATATTTGGGAACACATTAGATTATATTCATTGCAGTTTCAAGAGCTGAAGTTGAAACGAGAATAATTGCTTGTGCTTGAAATGAAATGGGCTACATTTGAGGGTATAATTAGATACTTTGAAGTTAGCTTCAATTTCGAATACAAGGATGTATGTTTGTATATTTTCCCCAATAAAATAGTACCATAAATGACTTATATAAAACAATAAAGATAAATTATTCTAAGACTTTATATATTTCTTATCCATCAGATCTAGAATTTTTTAGTTTATATTATTCAAAATAGTTACATCAGAATTTTTTTTAGTAATTATGAAAATCTATTTTTTTGAATTATTTAGAAAGCGAAATACTATTAGAGTGTAAAGTGTGCTACAATTTGAAAGTTTCTTGAATATTTTTAAATATAATCTAATATTAGAATACATTTATATATATACGCAGAAATTAAATTAATTAATGAGGAGGAATGTAGATTGCAACATTTTTTCCAATTATCTATAGTTTTTTATATGATTTATTAATTTAAGTTTTTTTATTTTGAGAAAAGTAATCAGATTTCATTTTGGATGTAAGGATTACAATATTTAATATGTTTACTTTGTATATTTTCTGTTTTAATAATTTTCAATTAATTTGAATTTTTGTTTTAATTCCTTCACAAGCTATTTTCATGTTTAACAGTTTCCTAAAACGTATTTTAAAACAATTAAGTATAATTATTTGTACGTGGCTTTGTTTCAATTTATGATTTGTAACGTCCTGCTATTGGATGGTTCTGTAGTACTGCTTGTAAATTACTCTATATCAAACAGAAAACGGAGAATGGATGCACAAGATCTTGGTTATTAAGTATGGAAGATGATTTTTTATTATTATATATTACCCATTAAAAGCAAAATTTAATGAATCTTTAATAAACATGTAAATAATTTTAAAGTTGTTATTATAATCTTTATTAATTCGAAATTCTTGATTATTTTAATAAATATATTTCATTGAAATAAATAGTTTATTTTCAAAAAACTGTGTCTTGAAAATATTTAATTTCATGTATTTCATTGAATTGTCTGATTATCTGGCCACATTAAAATGTTCAAATTTTCCGGAAATAAAAATAAAAGTATAATCGAATACTGAGCAAGTAAGTTTACACACACATATTACTCCTAGTTGTTGGAAAATTTTTCCACATTTTATCATTATAAGAGACGGTAGTGATGGTATTTTATTTTGTGAAACACACGCATTGAATATGCCATTGTGAACCCCGAAAGTAGATGTGACTTTGCAAATTAAAAGCAACTGTCAAGCAGAAGGTCCCAAGACTTGGACTGCAAGTCTCAAAGATATTACACATGCATTTGCAACATATTTTACATAACCCAGCCACCATTAACTAACACGGTGGGTCGGGATTTGAATTTACTACCTTTTGACAAAGATAATGTCAATACACTCATTTAAAATCAAAATAATTATTTCACTGTTTTTTTCAAAAGCATACGAATGATTTTTTAATTGCATTATTTCTTTAAAAAATATTTTAATTATTCGTGAAAATGCATATTAAGATATTTAAAAGTCATATATAAAAATAAAAATAAATTGAAAACAATTTTATTAATTTGAAACATAATTATTATAAAAATTTTAGTTCTATTTATATATTGTGCTATTAAATGTAACTAACAAAAAGTAATCCTGCTCCCTGCTTGGGAGACCAAACAAGCTTTTCTATTCTACACAAGCTTAAAACTGTCTCCCTTCGGCATAATATCTATTTTCAATGGATCCCGTCTCATGTAGATATTTTAGGCAATGAAATAGCAGACACTTTAGCAAAGGAGGGCTCTGGTCATCCTGCTCCTTCTTCTTCCACACTTACCTACCTAGAACTCTTTTCCCTGAGAAAAGCCCAGATTAAAATCGATTTACAGGTACCTTTGGCTCACCACTTCTACAAGAGTAGAAAGCCGGGACTTTCTCTGGCACTTTCCTGTGATAGGAAATCCATCACTTGCCTTGCACGTCTCGCCTCTGGCCACCTGAAATGCCTCATTTTTGTAGCGGATAACAAGACCTTCCCCCTCTAAATGTCATGGACACCATGCTTCTCCTGAGCATATCCTGAATTGTATAAATTTACTCTGAGACGAAATCTACACTTCTCCCCTCCTTGTCATCGATTTCCTCTCAGTCAACGGGTTCCTAGATTTGGCCTTACTCCGTCAGACCCTTGGAGATAAGCAACAACACTAACAAAAATTAATAATTAACCACCTATTTATAACTAATTGGGAGAGAAAAATGCGTATATTGTTTGATTCCATATAGTTTAGTAAATTTGAATAAAATTTGGAAAATTAATTTTTTATCTCTTTAAAATATCAGTTTTAATTTAATAATAAATAACTCGCATAAGGATTGCCAATTGTGGTAGTTAAATATATTATATATTCTTCCTAAAGCCAGAATCGCAATCATAAAAATATCTTCTAGCCTCCATGATGCAAGAAAATTTCAGAAAAATAACTTTATACTACTCAATTTTAGATAGATATAGCCAAAATATTTAAATACTTTTTACCTCATCACCCAGAAATTTTAAATACACTAACTAAAAATTTCTAGATGATTTAAATGATCTAAAGATCTAAATTTAGATAATGTTAAAGGATTGATAGTGGAAATAAATATATGATATCTCGCATAGCGTTTTAAGCAATATCATATTTGGAGCCTTGATGTCTTTTGTACAGTTTCATGAATGCTCAGAAATGCCCTCTAATTACTTCAAGGGCAATTTCTATCCCATATTTTGAAATAAATGTTTTTGATTTAGTACTGGAAAGGGAAGAATTCAATATATAGGTTTACAGCTTTGTAAATTTAAATTTAAAAATTATTAATTTGTTATATGATTTTAACGTAAGGAATAATAAAACCAAATTTTGAATATTTAAATATCTTTCCGAAAAGAGGTTAAAAAAGGCAATTATCAAGCCATTCAAATATCAAATACAGATTAATTTAAGTATTTCTATTTAAAAAATGATACACATTATTATGCTTGCTCAACCATAATAATGTTGGCTCCTTAAAATTACTGTATCTACACTTAGTGTCGAAAGTTCTGTGTTCTGTCGTTGAGCAGTTACTATGGCTGTAATGGTCTGGAAGAAATTCCCTCGTCCTTCAGATCAATGTCAAAATTAAGAGAGTGAATAGACATACTTAAGTGCAAAGACATACTTTCACCTTCATGGTGCTCTGATTGAACATATGACCCTACTGACTTAAATTAGTATAGCAAACGGCAAATTGAGTTTGGCTTGTTTAAGTGTAATAAGTGACAGCAACACAATAAGAACCACACATTTATGGTGATTTACTATCAAAAACAAATTTATTTGATGATACTGGTATATAGACGGTGTGATATTTGACAGAGATGAAATCAAAAATGTCTATTACTTGACATAGCGGTCAAGAATATTTTTAAACAAGGGGTGTGTAAATTGAATTGCAATGTACATTTGTTCAAACTCAATAGTGAGATATTTTAGAGCAAAGCACGCAAAATCAAATTTATATATTTGATGTCACTGACATATATAGTGTGTCACATTCTTTAAATCTCCATTTATGTCTTACTTGACACAGTGGTCAAAAGGGGTTGGAAACCATGAGTTGTTGTAATTGTACTAGCATACTTCCCTGGACTTAGTCCAGAATTCAGTTCAAACAATTAGTTGGTAGTCCTCTATTTTAGAATCAGGGATCAATTTAAAAGGACCCCAATACTTGAACTACCATTACAAAATATAATATCACTTGGAGGATATGGCGTCCGTTACCTTCAATGCTATCCAATTATTTTATTTGATAAGAAAACAGCTAATAATTACAATAAAAAATTATAATTGGGAAATCTCTGGACATTAGTTCGTTTTCCAACTCAATCCATATGAATGGTCTAGTTAAAAAATGCTTAAACATAGGAATTGCAAGACTTAGTACACGTTTAATACAGGTATTTTTGAAAAACCACTCTTTTCAAATGAAATGGAGCAACTTTCTCTTTCTTCCATCCATTATACAAAAAGGGGAAGTTCCTCACGGGTTAATATTATCTTTTCCTTATTCACAATCTTCATAGCAGATTTCTTTGAAATTCTAACACAAAGAATCAAAGCCTTAGTGCATGCGGACAATATTTTTTATTTAAAATATTAATGAGTACCTTGAGGGATTAAATGCAAATCTCTTCAATGCCTTGTAAAATATCGATATGTGATGTCAATACTGGAAATAAAAAATCAGCTACAGAAAAAGCTCTACAAATAATTTATCCATGCACAAAGAACAGAAATTAGTTTTTCTCAATAAATGGTGGTTTAATTTATTGGAAAGATCAAATTTGATTCTTAAGAATTTCGATTCATAAAAAAGATAATCTTCGAAACTATATAAATGATCTAAAAAGTAAAGGTTATAAAAGATTTACTTAATAATCTTTGCTTTTTAGATCATTAATAATATGATTTAGACTCAAACATATTAATAGTTATCACAAATAATATGTTTGAGTCTAAATTACTTATTACACATTTTCAATTATATCTGTGGTCTATTTCTATATAGTAGCAATATTCTAGTACAGAAAAAACTCGCGTTTAGCCATTAGAAGTAAGTTATATTTCTGTTCTTCGAATCTCTCTTGGTCTACCAAAGTGAACGCTAGATATTGTTCTCGGCAAAATCACTTGTACTGGAGATACTTATAATCAAGATAACCAATTTTAACTTCTAGGTTTATAAATTTTCGTAAAAAAAATTTTCACCTGTATATAACCACATTTCAGATGAAAGAGAACCCAAAAGAGCTGGAATGTAATCTATTTCTTCAAAGTCTAAAGTAATTTGTAATTTCGCCTGACCATATCATCCAGTCTGTTCTCCTCAGGAGTCATTTACTGCCTTCACTTCCCATTCATAACGAAAACTTGATTTCGGAATAAATTTTTTTAATATTTGTCAAATAATACTTTTATTCAAGATATTACTCAGCGATAAACTTAAGTCCATTCATATAATTTCCTCTGATGCAACCAAATCCGCTAACATCACTGATTGGCTGGTCAGACCATCATATTTCTAATTAACAATATAAATTCAAATTTTACTACAGAAGCTCTCGCAATGTAATAGGAAATTGATGATTTATTGGTTCTTAAGGTAACGAATTAAAATTTAAAGGCAAGTAAATCTGTTCTTGTGGCATAAAAAAGGTTACATTAGGAGCATCAAAGTTATTCTTCTCCAGAAAATTAAATTATATCAAGTTGCAAAATTTTATCCTCTCCTAGTGATGCTAAAAGTTCCAGTGTCAGTGATTGATAGATACATCAATCAATCAATCTTTTTTAAAGGCAAATTGAATCACATATTTATGTATACCAAGAATAAACATTTCAAAAATTCTTTAAGCTTTCATACCGAATGACAATGTAAATTGTAAAAAGCAGTTATGCAACATTGATTCCTCATAACTTAATTGTGATTGAGATCGGCAAGAAGAAAATTAATCCTGTTATAATTTTTTGCTATAACTTTAACTGTTAAATATAATTTATATCAATATACATATAATATATACATGTAATGCTTAATATAATTTACGTTATATAAATTGCTGTAATTATTTATGATATTTTATTATATTCCGTTTTAATAATAAATAGAGCAATATATCTAAATTAATCAAATGAATAACACAGGTTTTGAATTTAATTTTAAAGATTTATTTTTTCTATAGCACATTAACACAAATAAAGTTTTCAATTTTCCAACTAAATTTCAATTTTGGAATTAAAATTTTAAAAAATATAAACACTTATTTCATTCGTTTTCATTCTGAATATTTTCACTCACTCACAATCATACTTTTAAAGTTAAATTTGTTCTTTTATTCACATAAAACGTAATTCCATTATCTAATACATCATGGTGTAGTGAACTGAATTAGCAAAGAACAACATTAGAGCATTAGAGTACTTTTAGTCATAATATTAAAGTAGAATTATACATATATATATATATATATATATATATATATATTATATATATATATATATATATATATTATATATTATATATATATATTTATATATAAAAAATTTTTTTCTGGTTCTAGTAAAAAAATTCTGGTTTTAAAATACAGAAAGGTTACCCAATTTTCAAGCCTTGTAGGTCTTACAAGAAACTTGAAATGACAATAGTGCTTACACTTAGTCGCTTAGTTTTATATATTTGGTTTTCTATATTTGTATTCATTTGCAATTTTTGCATGTTTGGAATTTGATCCTGACTACTATAAATTTAATGGTTATTTTAGCAACTTTTGATGTAGTATTATATTTTTCCTTGACATTTGTAAATTAATTTTTAATGAAGCTTCGTTAAGACTTTAGGCTGGAGACACTGCAGAAAAGTCATACTTTGCACCAATGGGATCAACACTCCCTGAAAAAGCTAGCTTTGTGGGTACTTCGTTTCCCTTTCTTTTTATCCTGGATTTCTTTTAAATTTTTAAATATCTATTGGCTATATGTTCCACTACTTTACAATATATTTCGCTTGTTAACTTCATTATTCTACATTTGGCATGTATATAACTTAAATTATATGAAATATATATCATTATAACACTATTTCTATAATATCAAAATGTATTATAGAAATAATTTAAATCTTATTTTTGGAAAGTATTTTAAAACATAATTCCTGGTTAAACAAGGGTATCGATTCTTCCATGGTAAATATCATTAATAAGAACAATCTAGATTGTATTAACCACATTAAATAGATTTCAATTGAGGCGAGAAAAAGCAATTAGTGTACTGAAATTCACAAAAATCTGAAATTTAGCTTTTGTTTTATTGTAAAATGTAACAATAATAGTTATAAATGATTGTAACTACAGAAAATAACGAGATAATTAAATTTGTTTATTGTAATCCCTGAGAGAAAAAAAAACTCCTTTTCTATCAAAAATTTCATTGAATAAAATTTCTTCATCACTTTTATGTTATTAAAATAATATAATTCAAAATAATTTTGAATAAAATAATTTCAGCAATGATGTATGTGATAAAAATGTGCATCTATTTAAGAGAAAATAAATTAAGCTATTCCATTTTGAGTAATTTAGATAAAAAAGGGACTTATTTCATTCAGGCAAATTATTTTAATATAACGATACGTTTATAAAGAGTTTCTTTTATAAAATTCCAAGGAATTGAGACAATGATTTAATTTGTTTACTAAAAATAGGTGATCCAAATTTAAATTTTTCAATCATAAATTAATTAAAAAAGATTCAAGATGAAAATTTAAAAAAGATTCGAATATTAAACGTCGTTTTAATTTGAAAATACGAAAGACAATTAGTTATTCTCATATGTATTTAATTGAATAAAAAGTTCCTTAATGAGCTTTTCTTAATGTGTTTAATTAGATAAAAGTGATAAAATATTGCAATAAGAGAGTTGCTACATTATTTAATTATTGTTTCTTATTTATGAATTTTCTTCTTTTGTGAGGTATATATGAATTTTCAGACAATTTAAAGGAAAAAATTTAACTACATTCAAATTAAATACTTGAATTTTTCATAAGAGGCAAACATGTTACATGCAATTGAACTTGTAATAAAAAATGCCAAAATGTTTTAATTTTTTTTTTGAAATCACTTCTTTATTGAAAAAATGTTTAAAAAAATTAATGGCAACTTTTAGAAATAGTTTAGGACTTTGTCAAAGTGTTCATTTGTATTTAATGTACGTTCTCCATAAATAATTAAATTATTAAAAAACTAAATAATTTAAAATGATACTTTTCTTGGAAATTAGTAAGTAATCCCTTTGGAGTTTCCAAAGTGCATCTAAAAAAAAATAATTATTTGTGATTTTCAAGACAAGTTTATTGTTTTAAAAGTAGTTTCTTTAAAAGTATTTATAACTATTTTTATGATAACAATTGTTTGGTTAGTAATTTTCATTGCAAATTATTCTGCAAAGCTACAATGCTTAAAATTTCTATTATATTAATTTTAAGCTTTGTTTGAGCCTCACTTTTTACAGGCAAATGGATTCAACATTTCGTTACTAATATTTTTTTTATAGTTTTTTGGTATTATACTGAATAAAATTGATTTATTATTTCGTCTTTTTAAACTTCTATGAAATATACTAATATTTCATTTAGAAATTACACACACACAAGCTACAATATATATACACTACTGGCCATTAAAATTGCTACACCAGAAAGAAATGTAGATAACAAAATGATATTTATTGGACAAATGAATTATACTAGAAATAACAAGTGATTAAATTTTCAAAATATATATATATATATATATATATATATATATATATATATATATATATATATATATATATATATATATATATATATATATTATATATATATATATATATATATTTATATATATAGATCCCGAGAAATCAGTACCCAGAACAAACACCTCTGGCAGTAATAACAGCAGTTATACACCTGAGCATTGAGTCATACAGAGATTGGATTGCATGTACAGGTACAGATACCCATGCAGCTTCAATACGATGCCACAGTTCATCAACCGTAGTGACTGGCGTTTGGTGACGAGCCAGTCGCTCGGCAACCATTGACCAAACGTTTTTTATTGGTGAAAGATCTGGAGAACGTGCTGGCCAGGGCAACAGCCGAACATGTTTCGTATCAAGTAAGGTCCGTACAATACCGGCAACATGCGGTAGGGCATTATACTGCTGAAACGTAGGGTTTCGCAGGGCTCGAATAAAGGATAGATCCACGGGTCGTAACTCACCAGAGATGTAACGTGCGCTGTTCAAAGTACCGTCAATGCGAATAAGAGGTGATCGAGACGTGTATCCAAAGGCACCCCATAACATCACGCCAGGTGATGGGCCAGTATGACAATGACGAATGCACGCTGCCAGTGTGCGTTCACCATGATGCCGCCAAACACGGATGCGACCATCATGATGCTGTACACAGAACCTGGATTCATCTGAAAAGATGACGTCTCGCCATTTGTGCGCCCAGGTTTGTCATTGATCACACCATTGAAGGCGCTCTTGTCTATGACGCAGCGTCAAGGGAAGCCGCAGCCATGGTCTCCTAGCTGAGAGTCCATGCTGCTGCAAACGTCGTCGAACTGTTTGTGCAGACACTTGTTGTCTTCCAAACGACCCCGTTTCTTGACTCACGGCTCGTGACGTGGTTGCACGATCCATTATGGCCATGCGGATAATATGCCTGTCTTCTCGGCTGCTAGTGATAGATGGCCGTGGAGATCTCGCATGGCGTTCCGTACCGTCCTGAACCCATCGATTCCATATTCTGCTAACAGTCATTGGATCTCGACCGACGCGAGCAGCAATACTGCGATAAGATAAACCGCAATCCCTTTACGCTACAATTCAACATTTATAAAGTCAGAAACGTGCTGGTACGCATTTCTCCTTCTTACACGAGGCATCACAACAACTTTTCACCAGGCAACAACGTTGAAATGCAATTTGTGTATGAGGAACCGGTTGAACAATTTCCTCATTTAAACACAATATAGGTGTCGCTAATGGCGCCTGCTTTGTCTGAATGCGCTGAAAAGCTATTCATTTGCATATCACAGCATCTTATTCCTTTCGTATAAATTTCACGTCTGTAGCATGTCGCCGTCTTGGTGTAGCAATTTTAATATCCTGTAGTGTATATATTAACATTTGTTCTTGGAGTTCAAATATATACTGAGATTTTCGACATCAGGCAGGTTTTTTTATACATTTTTGAAGTTCTACAAGAATAGATACTCCAGAAGCATTTTATGATAAATATTCACCTAATTTTGGCTTACGTAAAAAGTCATAATTTTGATTTTGTACTATATTTTGCACTAGGGTGTGCTTTTTCATAGTTCGGCAGCAGTCCCCCAGCATAATGCGACTCCACTTGCCTTGAAATTTTTTTTAAATATTACCAATTGATATATAAAAAAAATTTCACCATGTGATGAAAACTCTCACCATGCTCATCAACGACAGGGAAAAAGTCTGAAGAGGAACCCATAAAGGGAATTTTTAAGGATATATTACAACCTATTTCTTTGTATGAAGCCAGAAGATCATTCAAAGTTTTCTTGTAATTTCCTTCTTTATTTTGCAAGAAATCAACAATAAAATATTTTTTAAATACTTCCACGCAATGTTTTCAGAAGGATTCAACATTTCCGCAAAATCTTCAACATGATCATTAATATTTTTTTTTTCTGTCCTATAGCTATTCTTTCCTTCAATGTTTTGTCATATATTTTAGAAATTTTAAGATTCAGATACCTAACGTATGGATTTTTCCAAAAAAACATTTCCAAATGTATATGCGTTTTTCATGTCATTAGCATGCGCTACTGGCATTGTGAATAGTCCATTCCCCTTACAGAGTAGTTCACCCTTCAGAATTTTCCATAAGTCTAAGAACAATCACCACTCATATGGCTGATGGTAATATCCAAGAACCTCCATTTCTGAACAAACATTGTTAAGAAGAACTTGGTTTCCTTCTTCAGAGAATTGACTCTAAAATCACTATGCCGATTGCGATAAACGCAAATCTGTACGTCTTCTTTTTGCAGTTTCCAATCTTTGAGCCTGGAACTTATTGGCTCCAACAAGTGTTTAAAAAAATGTTAATCCCTTAAATAATCATTAAAAGTCTGTTGAGATAAAAAGTGAAATTCTATGGAAGTACCTGCGTCAAAGAATATGTCTTTCCTTTTCTATCGTTTGTCTTCTATGTGAGCATGGTCGGAGTTATTAATGATAATATCATAAAATAAGGATATTTTTGTACAGGATATTCTTCACTATGTGTAACATCTCTCATTGCAGATGCCAAATCACGATATTTTACTATATATTTTACTTTAGACATTATTTCTCTCACGCCTGTTATGCAAAAGTAACAGCTAGTTGAATGGTCCTTCTGTTCTTTCTAAACCATAGGGGCTAAAAATGGTATAGAACTGATGAGTACCGTTTTTTCATTCTGTCGAAGCCTAATATACAAAAAATATCTGGAGCATAATTATTATAAAAATAATCAGCTGTACAACCAAAATACAGCTCATAACATTTTTCACAAATGATGTGAAATTTCGTATTTGATGCTTGCCATTATGAATAGTTCATAAAACTTAAAACAAAAAGAACCTAATACAAAATCATAACAGAATTAGATACAGCAACGATTCATATGTATAGATAAGCTCACTACTGTTTCAATACTGACTATTGGAATTTGATTTCTGAAACAAGGCAATACCAAACATGTTTATGGGAATAAGCTTAAACATTCCTAGAAAATATCTCGACCTAAATATGAGTCTATTTGATGTGAAATTACTCTGGATAAAATATTTGCAAGAAAAAAATTGACATTCACAAAAAATATGCTTGATGTAAGAAATCTGATTACATATTTGGATTCAGTATGTTAACCTATATTGGAATTACTATATAGTTTTCCGTAGTAATTCATTACTAAAAAATTATGTTTACCAGTGTAATTCTTGAAACAATAAAGCTGTAAAAGAAGTTATATTTTCCACTTATTAGGAAGAAGGCAGATTGTGATAATCGTAACTCAGAATTACAATTGTAACAAATATAACATCACTGATAAGGATTGGTATTTGATCAAACAGAGTATATATATATATATATATATATATATATATATACATATACGACAAGCACTATTGCAGTTGCTCACATGCAGTTTCAAAACAATATCATAGTTTATTGACAATAGGTACAAATTTATACATGTAAATTGCTTTCAGAAAGGTCATGTCATAGGCTATGGACCATATTCCGGCATCGCAATGAAGGAAACTTTACAATCTTCCAAGTATACAGTAAGTGGGCTCCCCATCGTTAAATTATTGGACAGCTATTTTCAGAGAACCTGAGTTTGAACGACGTTACAATGAAGAACATTACGAGTTTTTTCTTCCTTCAGCATGCACTTCTGTCTGGAAATTTGCTTTGGAAATTTTCCTGGTTTCTTCCATTGCGACCCATGAATGCGTCATATGATTCAGGAAGAGTCTCCCTGAAAGCAATTTATGAGATAATTTTAAAAGTGACTTACTAACAATTTTAGGCCATTAGGCTATCTACTGTGTGCTATAACAAAGCACTGTTTTAATGATATATATATATAGTTACCAATTTTTGCTATTATATTTCCCCAAAAAATGTATAATTTATTATAATATTCTATTTTCCATTTAATATTTGAATTCATGTATACATGTTATAATTTCAAGGTTATATAATTAATAATTTTTTATTCATTAAATGTTAGAAAAACATGCGAAATAATCGTTTTTTGTTAACATTTTAAAAAATGATTTTTATAATCCCTTTGTAAATCGCACTGTTATTGGGAATTAAATTCTACTCCTCTTTAATAATATCGAAAATCTGAAGAATAATCTTAATTGATGTGTATTCATGGCATTGCTGTATGTTATGAATTTAAGTAAAAAACGTTTAATTGCTTAAAAATTTACAGTACATATTTTAATTAGAAGATTATTATTTAAGTTATGTGGGTTAAAATAATTGAATTCATTGCAAAATAAGGAAACAGATTTCCCAGGCATTTCTCTATCTTCAATAGTAATTTTATTAATTATATTATTTAAAATATGTATCAATGTACAAAATTAAAATTTATTTTAGATAGCAAATGAAAATTGTCGATAAAGCGACATAGACATTTTATCATCGACAGAAACATGACATATAAATAAGAATTAAATTTGAAAATGCAACCGATTATTTACTAAAGACAAAGATTTCAATTTAAAGAATTTTCTCTATCATTTTGTATTGTCTTATAATACATTATTAAGAACTGCCAATATGGCATAAATAATAAATTCATTTAACCATAGCAAAATAATAATTAGAAATAAATGTTATTTACTTTTTTAAAAATTCAAAAAAATGAATAAGAGCATGAATTGAACAAGAGTTTGTTATTTATTGATTTCAAACTTTAAATTAAAATATTAAAACTCAATAAAAGTTTTATGTCAAAATTAATATATTCTCGCATGTAAGCCCTTAAGGAATATAAATGACAAAATTCTTCTTTTATTACAAAAAGTATTAAACGCTTCCGTGAAGTGACATTTTCTAGCACGCAATTACATCCTTGTGTCTTCTTACTTTAAACATTCAATAAAATTTTATCCCGAAAGTGAAGGAGAAGATATTGTTTCGTTTTAGCAATAAACGGAAAGAATTTTAAGAAAATGTTTTCCAGCAAAACAATTATGTTCTGTAACACTATAATTCTTAAATGTATGTTAAATTTCTTATAGTAATTTCCCTTTAATCGTTACAAGAAATAACTTAATGATTATGTTTACTTTAAGAAAAACATTTATTTTATACTTTGAAAGTGACAATAATTTAGCAGACTTATGGTTCTTGTTTCCTAAAAAAAACATAAAATTTTATTCTGAACATAAACACATAATATTATGTAAGAAACAATTTCGTAACTTGTAAACATTGTTATTCTGGATTTTTAAATCACTTGTATTTTAGGTATAAAGTTTCAAAAATAAAAAAAAACTTTTTTTTTTTTCATTAAATCTTGAATCGCAATTTTTCTTAAGTATTAATAATTTAAAAAAAATATGGAATATTTTATATTATTTTAAATATATGAAGTATTGAAAAAAGAGTAAATAAATGATTTAAAATTTTTTAAGAACTTTATAAGGACGTTTTGTAAAAGATTTCATTTTAGGCTTTCTAAACTTATTAACAAAAATATTCTATTAATTTCATTATATATAAATATATATAGTTAATAAATGGTTTCATATTAATTTAATGTACATTGGCTTATAATTTTAAAATAATATATTATAATATAATAATAAATCACAAAAACATAAAACGAGTAATATAATATATTTAGTATTTAAAAGGCATATTTTAGCGAAGATTAATTAAATATATTTATATTGAGGAGAATCAGTAAACAGAAACATTTTTCTTTCAAACAGGTAAAAAACATATCCTCTATTTCAGTTTCCGTCGTTTGGTAATTTTAGATATGCATATAAGAAAAGTTACAGTTATCAATTTCGCCTGAGAAAATTCTACTTGTCACTTAAATTACCTATTAAAAATTGTTTTATAATTCCTATTTCATAAATATTTGATTTATTGATCATATTTAAATAATTTTAATATTTATTCTTAAGAGAATTTTTTCGCAGAAATTCTCCTGCATATTTATTTTATTAAGTAGGATTTGGAGTAAGAATAGATTGGATTTTAAAACTTTATTTTTATTAAAACCTTGCTTCCTTTTATTCTTAAAACTTCCGCTGTTTTTCCTTCCATTAACACATTTATAGGAAGTTTTCACTGTTTATTTAATGCAATAGGCTTTTAAAATTAGCTTCTTGAAATTCGCACACATGAAATATTTTGGCAGATAATATTAAACAACAGAAATTAAGTTCACAAATTTCGATATTGTTCACATGTAATATTTGCGTTTGTAAAAAAATGTTTCCCAATTCCATATTTAATCAACTGAATGAATATAGTATTATATATAATTAGTTATTAACAATATCAAACATTGACAAAGAATAAAGGTAACAAGAAAAAAAAATCAACTGCGAATATTCTGAAACATTTAAAAGCATTTGCTTTTTGAATTTGATCGTTCCTTTATAATAGGGAATTAAAAGATCTGAGATTCGGTTTAATTTCTAGAAATCTGGATCCTTTTCTAGAAAATTTTTTTTTATTATTTTTTGTTTTTACAATTTTATCATAAATTTAAGTGTAAAAATAACTTAATTAGTGTAAGTGTAATAACTTAAGCTTTGAAAACTTAAGTTAATTTTTAAAAATCAGAGCGAATATATGGTTGAAAAAATATATTGAGAATACAATATTCCTATTTCTTAATGAATAAAAAAAGGAATTTTGAATTTTAACTTTGTCGATATTGAACATAATTTGTATATAAAATTTAACTAAAATATTTATTTCTCTCACATATTTTATCTCTCAATTTATAATCTTTCTTAACTTAATTTCTGATTTGAACTAATCAGATGTATTTTTTATGTTTCATTTTAGGGATTTACATATAATAAATTATTATCTAAAAACACATTTAATATTTAAGGTACTTAACATAATGTTCACTATTTGATGAGAATTATTTAATTACATATAGGTTAAATTTCTCATTAATGAATATAATGGATTCATCTGTGTTTATTCGTTTAAATGTTAAAGACTATCGTCAGATTTGCGAGTACTCTATCTGATTAGAAATACTTATCCACATTTGGATTCATTAATGTTGACGAATTTCTGAGGAAATATTTGGCCATTTGTTTCTGAAACTGTATATTAACAAGGATTATATTTGATCTATCTTCTACTATTTCAAAGAATGTTGCTCATCGTTACTCATGAATTCAATAACGAGATTTCAAATTAAGTGAAAATAATATTATTCTTGTTCAGGCTGAATTATAAAAAAGCTTTAAGTAGTGACTTTGGTAATTTGACACTTTAAATGGCTCAAATGTAATGGCACTACTTTCGTGCTTTATTGCTTTGACTCACTATTTGCCTTCGTGAAATATTTTGTGGAGTGTGAGCTGATTATCAGTGTGAGCTGATTTATTTAGAAAGCAAATAAAATAAAGTTCTTGAAGAAGATGATATTGTAATAAAAACCAGAAGCCATTAAAAAGAAGAAAATGTGTGTTTAGAAATATTCCTTTTTTTTCAGCGAATTAATAAGGAAAATACAAAGAAATTATTAATAATGAAATTCCATTTTGCTTAAGAAAGCTTAACATTGGTTAAAATGAGGAAAAATCGAAAATATTTTGTCTTTCTTAATTAATAATAATGAAAAGATAATAAATCACAAGTCAAAAAAGTACAAGCAATATTGATTACTAAATTTAAAAGTCGCTTTCAATGTAGAAGTTAAGAACTTATGGACTTCATTCTTTAATAGAAATTAAATATTATAATTTATAATTCTTAAATAAACAGTGAAAATACTAACAAAAAACTTTTATACAATAATAAAATAGATGAACAATAATTAAATAGCAATAAAAAAGATTAGAAATGCCTAAAACAGATAGTTTTCAAAAATTTATAACTTAGAATTAGCAGTAAAGTAACTTCTGCGTCTCCAAATCTGAAGAAATCATATTGACAACAAGAAAAGAACAGTTTCTTACAGATATTTACGAGAAGTAATTTTATATTAATGCATTTTATTATGTAGCCTATTTTAGTATCTATGTGGTATTAACTGTCTGAATTTATTTTACGAATATATTGCAATTATTACTAGTATTTATTAACCAGAGTTTGTGAAATTTAACAGAAATTTGAAGCTGTTAATTCGAATACCAAATTCTAATTTATAGCTTCAAAATTAATTTTTTGAGAAACATCTGATGTAGAAAATGATTTTAGAGAATAATCATTACTTAAATGCGTGAATAATAAAACTAACAAAAGCAGATGGAAATATATATATATATATATATATAAGATAAGATTTAGGACTTTTTATATAACAATTACAGTCATTTTGAATACTTATTTAGCAAAATAATTTATTTATTATTCAACATAATTAAATATATATTCAAATTTCATACTAAGAAAATTATACACACATTTACTTTCTTCTTCAATTTAGTATTCAGAATTCAATAATATTTAATAAAACATTCTTTAATAGAATATTTTTTAATAGAATGCAAAGCTCCATGTATATATATATATATATATATATATATATATAATTAAAATATAAATTATTTTAATATGTTTGCTAATATATATATATATATATATATATATATATATATATTAGCAAACATATTAAACTAATGGAAATATGAAATAAAAATTATGCATTTCAGCAAGATCTATCCAAGTAAATTGTACATTTACATAATTTACATACACTCATTGAAGCTCTTTTATTTATTGTGTTCCGTTTCCATATAGTTAAAAGTAAATGAAACTGCTGTGTATAACTGCCCTTCAAACAAAGGTATCTTCAGTTGATAGTGCAAAGGAGATATATTAAATATTAAGAATTACTTATTATGGCATCATTACTTAAAGGAATAATAGCCTAATGACTTATGTCATCATAAGGATTTGCATAGATTTTGTATTAATACATAGGATTTAATCTATATATTTATGCATAATCATAAGTTTTTTTAGTTCATTTGCTTTTAAAAAAGAGCGAATATTTAGTTGAATAAAAAATAGTAGCTTAGTTGTGGTATTTAATAAACGAATTATATTATATAATTTTATTTTAATAGCATATTTATAAACATCGCAGATCGAAGAAATAACATTGCTTTGTTTGAGGGAAAAGGTAAATCTCTTTGTTAGTTAAACCTTTGTTTAGAATTTAAGCATCTAGTGAGAAAATGGTTTCCTATGCATGTTTTGTAAATATTTATGTATTGAACGAATTATATCTTCGAAGTCATTAAGTAATATTAATTTGTATAGAATTTCTGGATATTTTCTGCTAAAACACATTTAAAAGCTTTGTGTTCTATGTAAAAATGTAAAGTCAATAAAAGAAAATGTCTAATACCAAGTAAAGAATTAAAATGTGAAAATAGGAAATCTTTGATTTGCGCCAGAAAATATTTGTGTTTGTTTGCAAAGCGTTTAATCTTTATTTAATCAAATAGTTCAAAGGTTTTTGACAGTCAATAGATACGTTTATAATTAGAGTTGAAGAATTGACACCACATTTCATGAGAATTCATTAATGAAGAATACGTTCGATTTGTGTGAAATAATGAATTCTTAATATATAGCTTGTGTGTGTGTGTGTAAATAGTTAATTATTAAGTCTTATTAGTGAAATGTATCACTGATTATTATATTTATTTCTCTTTGCGTATACTTGAAAATATTTGTATGTTATCCTGAAAAATAAAACTAATTTGCTTATTGATTGGAAAAATACTCTAAGTTTACGGAAATAAATTATTTCAATGAAAGTGGATTATCTGGGAGTCTTTAAATATTAAGTTCATTTATTTTCCCATAATAAATTATGAGTTATTCCAAAGTATTCAAATGAAATAAAATATTGAAAGAAATATGTATCTAACTTCATCTCCCTATATACAGAAAACTTAACGCCATGACACAAAGCGTTTTTGTTGTAGGATGAAACTTTCATAGTAAATTATGGGTTATTTCAAAAAATACAAATGAAATCAAATATTGAGAGAAATATGCATGCAATTTTATCTCCCTATATATATAAAGCAAACTTTCGCCATGACCAAAAGCGTTTTTATTGTAGGATGAAACTTTCATAATAAATTATGAATTATTTCAAAAAAATACAAATGAAATCATATATTGAAAGAATTATGCATCTAATTTTATCTCCCCATATATAGAAAACTTACACCATGACTCAAATTCTTTTTATTGTAGGATGAAAATTTCATAGTAAATTATGAATTATTCCAAAAAATACAAATGAAGTTAAGTATTGAAAGATATATGCATCTAATTTTATCTCCCTTTATACAGAAAACTTACACCATGACTCAAAGTGTTTTTATTGTAGGATGAAACTTTCATAGTAAATTATAAGTTATTCCAAAAAAATACAAATGAAATCAAATATTGAAAGAAATATGCATCTAATTTTATCTCTCTATATGAAGAAAACTTACACCATGACGCAAAGTGTTTTTATTGTAGGATGAATCTTTAAACAATGAAAAACGAAAAAATTTGCTTGCCCGTAGCAAGTATATTTTTTGTAGGAGTTCTTGGAAGCTTCTTGGTTTGCTAATACAAATAAACTTAACCTGATAGATAACATTGATGAAAAAATCTGACTGTTCTTTTGTGTATCTGTAACTGGTGTGCGTGAGAAAGGATGAACTAGGCCAAGAGGGATTTTTTATTTACAGGAATAACACACACAAAAGGGTGTGCTGCTTTATTTTCAATACGGAGATCCATTACAGATTTCTTATAACCCATTTTTTCATAATATGGAGATGAAGTTATGAAAGTTAACTAAAATGTAAAATAAGATTTATATCAATTAAATTTAGGTATTTAGATTTAGATTAATACATTATTCTAATCGTATGAGCTTCATTTTATCTATGTTTAGTCGGCTCAAAATGCGTCTAAAATAAAATCATAACTGTGGTTTAGATTTATTGTGAAGTTGGATTTAACTGCTATTAGTATTGTAGATATATATTCCATAATTGATCCAGTATTTTATTAAGTGTATTGTAATTTCTTAAGAATAATTTTGGAAAGAAGTTAGAAAATTATAAATGTATAGTTTTTTACTATTATGTAATTTTAGAGAAATATTTTTACTGTTTTGTAATATTAAAATATGTATTGTGGAAAAATTTACTTTTGAATTTCGCGGTTTTTGAGAATATAATGACGATTTGATTTTTATAAAAGCCAAAAATTCAAAGAATTTAATCATAATAAAGCAAGAATGAAACTCTATTTCCAGTAACAACGAGAAACAATACTCTTAAAATTTCACAATTTAAAAGAAATACCTTTCAACACTGGCTTCAAAATTTATCGAAGTAATACGCTTTATTCAGTGATTCTCAACATGTGGGGCACGCCCCCCTAGGAGTGCGCAGCATATCCAAGAGAAAATGTAATTTAAAAAATTTATTAAGTGACTGAAAGGAAAGAACACACACATACAAAATAAAATACATTTTGACATACTTAATAATTAATTTATTAAATTAAAAAACTTACTAAATTAATAACAAATTTAATAATTATTAGTGACTTCCTTGGGCCTGTCTTTCAGAGCAAAGTATTTTGAAGGAGGGTTTAATATTAGAAATAGACACTTTCAGCTCTTTTTCTATATTTAGCAGAAATCTATATTTTGTCTTCAAAGAAGCCATCGCAGAAAATACAGTTTTACAAAGGTAAGATGTTGCAATTGGTAGTAGAATGCGAAGTGCCCTTGTTTTTAGTGCAGAAAACTCATCATCCACTCCTGCCCAAAATTCAAAGAGTGATTTATTACTCAATTGTCTTTTGGTTTCTCCGCTTGCCGTGAAGTCTATGAAGGTTTCTTCCTCTTCAATTCAGTCCTTCGGGAGTATTTGAAATGGATCCCTTACCCACTTGTAACTTGAAATCAGTTTCTTTCAGCAAGAATTAAAAGTCTTTGCTAGCATTACTAATTGGTTACAAAAACAACTTTTATATGTTGTTCTTCAGCCTTGTAAGTTTTAATACTATCATTCAAATTTGCAGGCATTGTTAAGTTTTCTTGCTTTAAATTTCAGCTCCTTAGTTCCGATTTACTACAAAAAGCATTAGCTTTATCCCTTGTCTCCAGTACATGTGTATTTGCTCCTTGCAGTTGAAGATTCAAGTTATTTAATTTCTTAAATATGTCGATACACATGTAGCTCAATTTCATCACAAACTATCGCGAAAATTCTCAGCTTCCGGTCTGTTTTCCTCTTCTAGGAAAACGTCGATTTCTTCTCTTAATTCATAAACACCTTGCAAAAATTTCCCTCATGATAACCATTTTGCCTCGTATTAAATTAGTAACGCTGAATGTACTGCACCCAAGTCTTTACAATGTGCGGAAAAGATTCTTGATTTCAGGCGTCTTATTTTTATATAATCTGTTACGGTTACAACCGTAGTTAACACAATATTCGAACCAGGTCTCATTTCTTTGGAAGCCAAAGCTTCTCTGTGGATCATGCAATGTGTCCAGGCTCACTTTAGCGATTTTTGTTTTACAAGTGCTTAAATACTTTGGAATCTGCGGTACATAGAACGAGCATCAACGGTGCATATTCCGACGCAATTTTTCCATTCTATGTTTGCCTAGTTCATAAAATCATTTAAGAATGCAAATAATGCGAGTGCTGTTGCTTTGTAATCTATTGGTTTGCAGAAAAGTAATTCTCCTACTACTGACAAATCATCACAAAATCTAACATTGGCAATGAAATGATCTTGGCATCTTTATTACTATATGTTGCCTCATCGAGTTGCATTGAAAACAATTTGTCACGTAACTTCGATGAAAGCTGACATTCTACATCTTCAGCTGTATCAGCAATTCGACCGACAATTAAAGCTTTTTCATTCACAAAGTTTTTTAAACAATGATTTTTGCTTTTCATATGATTTTAATTTTAATTCAAAGAATTCTTTGGGTTTGTTTACGTATTCACTATGAAACGTATCCAAATGTCGTTTAAGTTTATAAGGTTTCATGCTGTCTGCCGCCAACATTTTTGAGCAAATGATACACAGGGGCCTTTCTTCTTCACTTACTTCAGTATTAGTGAACCCACAATTTAAGTATTCTTCAGAATATTTTCTTGATTTTATTTTCGGAACCACGCTCCTCTGTGTCTTTGTAGATGCTTGTCTATCGTCTAATGCTCGCTTACACCCGCTTAAAAATTTATCTATGATTCTGCATAAGTCTGTTGCCGTAAATATTTAATACGGTGAATTGAAATTACACGAAAATATATATAACATACACATTCAGTATAGATTCAATATCGATAGAAGTATCGACTCGAATGAGATTATCTGGAATAAAAAAAGTGGCGTCAAAGAACTTTCTCCTTCTCCCTATGAAAAAACATTTGTTCACATCTGCACAAGTTTCTAACTTAATTTTTAAGCTGACCAAACAAATCGAAACTTCTCGCGAAACCGTGAGATTGCCCGACATGGCGGTACGCAAGAGAAATAAAAATGTATAGGATTTTTGTTTTTCCAATTCTGAGGTGTTGCAAAATTTCAATAAATTTCTGTATTATTGGTAATTTGTAAAGTTTAAAATTAAAGTTGTAGTGTAGGTTTAGGGCAAAAATACTCAAAATACATTATTATTGTATACATTTTATTGTATGCGGTTGGGGGCGATGAAAATTATGATTGAAAATTGGGCCATGAATACTAAAAAGTTGAGAAACGCTGGCTTTACTCAAAGTTAAATGAACGATTCCTTTCTTTCTACATTTATTTAAAATCTTTTCGATTAGATAATATTATTTAAAACCCATCTCTAATGTTGACGCTTAAATCCGTATTAAATTTAAAAACAGTGTTACAAAATTTAACACTAATCTACTTCTTTTTTTAGCATAGTATTTTAGTTTAATTCAATATATATTTTTTTCTTAAAAGGATTGTAAATATTAAGCAGAAAATAATTAAAATATGAGAAGGGATCTTAAGCTTCTTCAGAAAGTTCTAAATAAATTAAATATTTCTTATTAGCTAAAGGGATTTAATATTAAGTGGCCTTATTATGAAAAGCTCTAACAGAATTCTGCTTATCAATTCACTTTCCTTTTTTGATGAATAAAAATATAAGCAAGATATATAACTTTTAAAATTTCTCTGACGAATTTTAAAATAAACCAATACTTTAATAATATTTTTCATGATTTTGACATCTAGTATCAGACAATCTATTCATCCAAGGATTTTAAATGACTTAGGATGAAGAAAAAATACTGAATCATTTAATTTATAATAGGTTTTTTTTAATAAGTTATAGATATTTCTTGTAAAAAAAGAGGATGTCCTATTTTGAAAAGAAACATTTTTCTAAATGTATATTAACGAGGATGAAAGTACAAAGTTTTGTTTTCATTTCAAAGTGACGAAAACATAAATTTCAACTAAAAATAAAACATTATTCATTTAAAGTAGAAACAGTAGCTGTTTGATAAATGGACATATAATTTTAACCAATATATGAAATAAAAAAACTATATGAACTGTATTTTATTAAACTCTTGCAACTTTTAGGATTAAAACTAGTAATTTAAAATATATTATTACGAAAAAATTTTTCATAGAATGAAAAGCAATTTATTCAAATTGGGAAAATTCTGAAGATTTAAATAATTGATTTTGTGATCAAATAAATGATTTTCTGAAGAGAAAAGAACAAAAAAATTCGTGTAATTATTTCAGAATTTAATTAGAATCAACATGAATACAAATGAAAAAAATCAATTATATTTTTTTGATTATTATTTCAGTTACAATTTTTTCCTACTATTATTTAAAGTTTCGGCTCCTTTATACTAATGTAAATGGCTAGGATATAATATATTTTACAAGCCAGAAATAAATATCATTTTTTAGGTACATATATATTCAGAAGAGGAAAAATTAAATGCATTCAAAATTTTCCTTTGCTTGTGTTTGGATTAAAAATATTTTAGGTATTTACAGTATGTCATAATTATATAAACAATAATAAATATCATATTTGTAGTATATACTGAAGATCAGAAGTGGGGAAATTAAATGCTTTCTAAATTTTGATTTAAATGTATTTAGATTAAAAACACATTAGATATTTACATAAAATCATGCTTTTCAATAAAATTGATGATAAATACTTATTTTGTATTTTAAAATTTCGGTAGAAATAATGTTATGTAATAAATTAATGCTAATTTTACAAATTTATGTTAAATTTTATTTCTAAATGTGTATTGAAGAAATTTTTTTTTTTACTTTATTTGCCAAATGTAGGATAAATATGTAAATAAAAATAAGAAATATAGGAAAAAGGAATAAATTTATTTAAAAAAATTTTTTTAATTTATTAGATAAAAACTAAAGTACAACTTATATAAAAATAAGAGAGAGAAAATAATATTTTCTTGTCAATTATATATATATAAATTCCTGAAAAATAGGTTGATTATAATTGATTTGATATGGATGGCATATTTGCATTTATCGCAAAGCTGGTACAGATGAAAGAAAATAAGATACATGACTTCAATAATACTTTGTATAAAGCAAAAGGTTTGTAAAATATAATTCCATGCAAAAGTTTATTTATTTATTTCATAATATACTTTCATTCAATAAAATCATAACGAATTAATATCGTCATCTTTTAGAAAATAGAATTAAATTACTTATTTATAGCTAGCAATTTATAATAGAATACTTTTAATAACAAGAAATTATATTATTGGTAATTCAATTAAAAATTAATAATCTATACATATTATTTCTTTTCCTGTAGCCTAAGAATATACTGTTTACTTGTTTACCTAAGAATACACTTTACCCTAAGAATACACTTTACATAAGAATACACTTTACCTAAGAATATACTGTTATGTTTTACTTGTGTTTTAATGTTTTTTTTTATTATACTGGGTGGGGCAAAAGGTACGAACCGGTTTTATAGGAATGTAAAACAAAAACCATTCAATTTATAGAAATCATGTTTATATTGCATAATTCAGAATACAATCTAATTTTATAAATTTACAAAATTTTACTTATTAAACAAAGATGATTTCAAATGGGTGGCGGCCATCAGCCGCAATGAACTTTTGAATTGAATCCTGAAGTTTTCAACTTCTCTTCTGCACATTTTGATGGAAATAGCCGTAACTTTCTCTCTTATTCTGTCCTTCAGCTCTTTCAGGGTATGTAGACAATGCTTAAAAACTTTTCTTTTTTTTACCTCTAAGGGAAAAAATTCATAAATACTCAAATATGGTGAGCACACAGGCCACTCCACGTCACCCCTCACAGAGATGAGGTGATGGGGGAACATTTTCCTCAATCTCGCCATTAAAATCCTAGTAGTGCCCCATCCTGTTGAAACCAGATGTCTCCCAGATTTGTTTCTGCACTCAATTCTTCCAGATGAGATTCAAAAAACTGCTTCAACATTGTCACATAGCGCTCAGTGGTGACAATAACGGTTCATCCATTATCCTCGAAGAAGTAAAGACCAATAATTTCAAACTGGGACACTGCACACCACACAGTCACTTTACAGGAGTGAATGGGGCTTCTGGTGAATTTCCCTTTGGTTTTCATTAGGCCAACAGCAAAAATCCTGTTTATTAACAGCTCTTCACAGGTGGAAGTGGACTTCGTCACTGCTGAAAAATGTCAAATTTGCTGGAATTCTGTCCAACAGTTCTTGGCAGCAGTTTCGTCGATGTTCAAAGTCACGGGGCAGCAGCACTTGAACCATCATTTTTTTGTATAGGTGAAACTGTAAATCTTCGTACAAAATTCACCTTAAAGATCTGATAGACATGTCCAAAGCAGCTACATGCCTACAGGCTGAGCGCCTGGGAAACAATGCTTTCAGGAGTTCTTACAATTCTGGGTCTTCCAATTGCCGAAGGAGTTGCTGTTGAACTAGGGTTCTCCAATGTCCTAGCCCAACTTCTAATTGCATTACACCCAGGAATGTTTTCCTCAACAGGGATATTGAAGTGCCGTCGGAAGGCTATCTGCGTGGCGATAACAGAACGGTCATTATCAATAAAAGTCCTGTAATTGTAAATCACATCAGTTAGTGTCAAACTTCAACAGACTTATATATTTTACTCGTGCTAAGTTTTCCTAACTTATTATTCCTCCAATTATGGGAGGCAAAATTGATGAAAATGGGGTGTTAGTAACATGTTAGTAAATAGCATGTTAGTAAGCTTCAAATAGCATGTTAGTAAGCATGTTTATTGTGTAAGTATGTTAGTAAGCACATTATCAAAAATGACAAACATACATTTTATACAAATTCCTCTCCAATCAGCTAATACAATAGAAAACAGATTGTAATAGCAAAAGTGAATAATACCACAGACAGACAACAGTATCTCTGGACTAAACTAGCATTCTGACTAATTGATCGTCTTCCTTACTTGACTCTTCTGTGACAGGCGGCGGTACTTAAACCCGACTTAGTATGAAAATCTAAGAATTTCTGGAAGGTTCTAGGCTATCGCGCTTAGAACTGGTCCTAGAGCTTCAGTGATAGATTTTTCTAAAAACATCTATTTCTCGGCAAAGATCACCAAGAATCTCGTCAAAAAAAAAAAAAAAAAAAAGTCATTAATGCGCAATTTTTGCTTAAAATCTGAGCGTTCCAGATTTGTCTGAGAAATTTTAAGACAAGTACAAGTAATGGTTATAAATTGTACAAGTAATGGTTATAAATCCTGAATTCTTTAATTGTATATGGAGATCTGTTTGATGAAATTTTTCTGAGATTCGCAAATCGAACTCCTTGTTCTCTACCATCTGAAAGCATATGAGACCCACACACAGCCACCCACCAAAATCTTATTGTACGAATGTAAACAAATGGACTGTAAGAAAAGAAATATTCTGTAATATTATTGTGGACTGGTTTTACGCGTGCTGCTTTCTCTGTAAAAATAAATACATTAAATTCAGATTTTATAAATATAAAATTTACAATAAATCATTATATTTCTTCTTACATTTGAATGTTTACTTGTTTCCCAAAGAAAACATAATTGAACACAATTAGCATTTAAAAACATTAAACATAACATATCTCATTGGTTTGATGTAAATTTGTTTTTAAAGGAATTAGTTTGTTAGAAAAATTTCCTTATACTCAATTTTTGCATTTTTATTTGAAAAACGTTGTGTGCGTTGATAATTTTAAACGTCATTTTGCGTTCAATGTTTAATTCTTAAAATATCAATGAATATGTTTATAATAATTAGTTTATTTTAATTTATGTAGTTAACTCCTAACACAAAATTAGATTGAAATATTTTGTTATTTATTTTTATTCTGGTTTAGAGAATAGTTTCACGTTTCAGAAAAAGCTATCTGGGACTAGTCTCAATAGCATCTTAAGTTTATATGAACAATATCACTTTATGTATTCCATGTTGATAATTTTTATAAGTTCTTTTAACTGATGCGCTTAATACTGCACTAAGGTTTTATCATGAAATTATTTGATTTTCCACTAACTTCACGATTTTTAATTTTTTGATATTTGTGGAAAAATGTTTTGCTCATTTGGAAACATATAACAAACTTTGAAAAAAAATGATAAGCATTGTTACAATAATTGAATTAAGTTTTTGGATAATTAATATAATCTGTATAAAAAAAATGACAATTATTTATATTGTATTAAATATATTGATTTTATATTAGTAAATAAAGCAAAATGATAATGATTAAGATGTACTTATTTGATTATTATGACACTTAATCAAATTTCATAAGAAAATTATTTTCTTTTATTTAAAATTATTCGCCTCTGAATTATCTATGTTTAATATTACACATAATGAAGGTTGTTATTTATGTTTTTAAAATAATAACGAGATAACAAACATTTATATTGAACTTTATTTTAATATATTTCAAAGCATTTTTTATGAAGAGAAGTATATCTTTTCAAGACTCTGAATGAATTTTAAAGCATATTTTCAATTTCGAATCTGGTACCTCAGAAATATGCATGTGGAATGTAGTCAACATTTTATCTCCTGTATATATATATATATATATATATATATATATATATATATATATATATATATATATATATATATATAACAAATTTAACTGTAGTATTTTATAATAAAGACATAACTATTTTAATCATATTGCATGGCATTTATTCAGTTTCATTAATTGTGATTAGATGTTTCTACACTTATGACTAATATTCAATAAAAATCCTCCATATTTTACATTTAATGAATTTTCGAGATAGTTCCATGTACTCGTTTAGCACATGATTCTTTACTTTCATTTGCTTAGCTGGAAGCTGAATGATTTGACTTTGAGCTCATTTCTTCCTAGGTTTAAATCCTATATAAAACAAACCTGGTTATAATTACTAACTTTCATGATAAGTCTTGATTTTTTTTTCTCTACTTAGACACTTTAGACAGTAAATACTATTTAAATTAGTCCTCGTATGAAAATAATAACCATAGAATAATAACCAGCAAAATAATGCTTTAGTTTCTTACAAATTAAAAAATTTCCTTATCTTACTTTCAACAACAAAAATTATAATATGTTATTTTGAATTTCAAAAATTAGAAAAATAAATAATATATTCACGAGTAATAAGTACTCATAACTATTAAACATTCCCATGCACAAAATTATCATGTTCGCAAAATTGAGTATTTTCTAATGATGGTTTTATAAAAGGAAATTGACAAAGAAACATATTTTTATTTATATATTTATTTTCTTGCTCTTATTTAATTTTGGAGCACACTTTTACCATTTCTCAAGAAAATAAATGCTTTTTTATTAAATATTTTTAATTATTCAAAATAAATTTTATTCAAAGTCGATTTTTTAAATAATAAATTGTAAATTTTAAATAATAAATAATAAATTGTAATTTTTAAATAATAAATTGTAAATTTCATATCAAATATTGCAGTTAGTGTAATTAATGATAGAAAAATTGTTCCATCGTAGTAATGAATGAATCTTAAATTAAGAGAATATTTTCTTGAGTATACTATAAGAAAGTTGTGTTTGAATAAAGTGTCGAGAAATGTTTTTCAAAAACGTTTTAAAAGCGAATATTTTTCTTTTGTTCGTATGGAACAAATGCATAAACATAAAACTTTTATGTATATGTATATTGAGTCTGAAAAAGATTTATTTTAAAAGCCTATTCATACATCTGACCTTTTTAAGCGCATTCAAATGTGGTTTCAACAAATATTTTTGTTCTTAGTTTTTTCAACCTCACCCCCCCCCTTTTTTTTGAAAATATTCTGAAATGTTTTTAGAAAATATTTTTTTTACATGTTTGTTTTCATATATATATTCTCAATAAAGTTTGTTTTGGTAAATAATAATAAATCTGCTATTTTTCACTATTAAATTATCTGTTTTATTGTATGATTAATGAAACGAAAGTAACTTTCTTAAGTAAAAATATTTTATTTTTTAGAATCAAATAAAAAATTATTTTTAGAAACAGATGAACTTTTTCATATAAAATATTATGAGCAATAATACTTAACATAACATTCTTTTTTAATTCTTTTGAAATGTTAAGTACTATTGCATTATTGTTACTAAAAATTGTTAATTACAAAGTATAATTATAAATTCATAATTATTATAATGTATTAATTTCTTTGTAATTATATTATAGTTATGTTTATCTCAAAGAAACTAATAATTAATATTATTTTTACGTTTTTTGTTACTGAATACTGAAAGGACTTTAAGCTGATAATGAGTCATAATAATACTTATTTTGTTAATTTTTTTCACAAATATTGAAATACATATGGTGCCAGTTTACTTTTATTAACTTTTTAGATTTATTTTCGATTGATTTCTCGTGATATTCCCTTCTTTTGATTTCTTCTGTATTGTTAAATATTATTGCATTATTATTAATAAAAATTGTTAATTACAAAGTAATTATAAATTAATAATTATTATATTAATTACTTTGTAATTAATAGATTATAATTATGTTAATTACAAAGTACTTAATTAATATTATTTTTATATACGATTGTTTGTCATTGAATACTGAAAGCACTTTTAGCTGATAATGCGTCATATATCACACAAGGAAAAAATTATCAAAGATACATCGTACTTTTGGCTGGATGATGTACGAAAGACAATCTATTGCTTTACTTAAATACATGTTTCGTTGTTACTGAGATAGATTTTCTTGTTGCTTACAGATCATACATCATACTTACCTGAAAAAACCATCCGTTGTTCATACGCAAAGTTCAAAAAAAAGAATTTTTGATCTCAAATTCGCCCCACGTTCTGGCAGTACAATTGAATTCTATGAAGAGCTATTGAACAATCTTTTGCATGAATATCCGCGTCAATCATTAGGGTATTTTCAAAGACAATGGATTGTTCACACTCTACTGCAGCAAAGTATCCTAACTTGATGGGCAAGGTTCAGAAAGGTAGAGCATGGTTGCCTTACTCTTTAAGTGTTACCAATAATCAACGAGACAGAATCTCCGCTGGTTTACATACTCCTTACCATGGAACACATGAATTCAATGAAAGATTTCTTCCCTGAAACGTTACCGGTGATGAAAAGTGTGCATCTACATGTATTTTAAGCATATAACAGAGAAAGGAAAGGCTTATTATGAGTAAACAAGCGATCCCGCACGTTCAGCGCCGTTTTACGTGGACAAACAGGATATTCATGCGCGTACAACAATGTTTCGTGTATGGTGGGACTGGGAAGGGATTTTCCATTTCAAATTGCTTCAAAAGAACCAATCGATCAATTCGGCACTGTATGTTAAACAAATGAAACAATTCATAAGAAAAGGCCTTGAATTGACAGCATGGTGTTCCTTTGCCAGTCTTCACAACGTCTCCGCTTCAGTATTTTTATATTGATCAAGGATGTCTTTCAAACATTTGGTTGGGAAGTGCTGCCACACGCACTATGATCACCAAATTTGGCCCCAACAGATTTTTACCTCTTTAAATCTCTTTCCAATGTTATGCGGGGAGTTTCTTTCAATACTGATGAAGAAATGAGAGCTTTGTTGAATGGTTTGTTGGATTCTCAAACAGGGGTGATTTCTACCCACGAGGTATTGAAAAAAATGTTGAACGCTGGGAAAATTTTGTAAACAACAAATAAAAATACATTCTTGATTAGTTACTTGTATATGTTTATTGAACTCACCTTTTAATAAACATTATTAAAAATGAAGGGAACTCAGTTGCCATGCCAACTACATATATATATATATATATATATATATATATATTCCCAGAAACCAAGAATTAAATGTGAAATTATTCTCAGAAAACTATTGAAATAAAATCTCAGATTCTCCAATTCTTAATTTCAAAATATCAATTTTCTGGAAACTTTTAATATTACAAGCAATTATTATTTTTAAGAATTCACATTTTATGATAAGATCAAGCCTCTATTTTAAGATCAAAAATCGATTATGAAATATATTATAATTTTTATTTATTTATCGTAATTATTCTATGAAATGTTTTCAATTTGAAAACTTTAAATCTAAGCATTTTGAAATAAAATGCATGAAAGAGACTCGAATTACTTTCAGAAAATCGCACAAATTTATACAAAAATAATAATAATAATTATTAGAGATGCATAGACATTCTTCGCAATCCTAAAGGTTCATTCTCAAAATAAAAAAAAACCAGTTTTATTTTAAAAAAATCATTTCCAAAATTACTTTAGAGATTTTTAAATGCTGAATAATTTATTTTTAATAAATTAGTTTTTCAACTTCAAATCATTCTGAAACATAATTTATTTCAAGGTTGAAATGTATAACCTAATACTGTAAGATACTACTTAGGTTGTGAAACACTTTTAATCAGTTTTAAACTTACATCTTCTTTTTATAATATCTATTTTTTATCTCTATTCGAAACTTTTGTGAAATTTATTCGCATAATTTTGTGTAGATTACTCAATGTCATGCATTTGTTTTAATTTCTTTCAATAAAAACTTTTATACACTATTTGAAAATACCAAATGAAGAATATATATTTATGAAATTAGTCAGAAACCAAATGGAGAACAACAATCAAATAATAGAGGGAGAAAAATACATTGAAAATATGTAATATTGTAAACAGATGGAGAATTGTTCAATATATTTAAAATTTCAAAGAAAATAGAATAAAGGAAAATGGAACTAAAATAGAGCTAAGTACCAACATGACCAGCTTCTTCGGGGTGTTTACTACATTGGTACAAAGTATGGCTTTTCTGCATTAGCCGTACCAGCCAATAACTTCAAAATCATTTGGTCCATTTTTAAAACCAAAACTGACATATTCGTAATTTTTAAATAAAAATGTATGAGTTATTTACATACAAAGATTGGTTATTAAACTACTTCATTAGTTAAAAATATGTGAATGTTTTGAAAAAAAAATTAATTTTCACAATGGGAATATTTTTAATTATACGATTATATTAAAATTTTCTCTACGCTTTCATTTTTTTAAAAGTTGAAAAAATTAGTAGAAGAATACATTTTGAGCCCGCAAATTGACTCAAATCACCGCGGAAATTCTAATGAGTTTCAGTTAATCAAAAATCCATTCTTTAATTTTCTTCCTAAGTAAATTTTAAAGAGAATAAGAATAATTTCATTGTAATAACAGTAATTATTTAAAAAAAATTCCATCCTTTCTCTGTTATGACGTTATTGGTATCCGTTCATTTTATTCACAATAAAATTTCTTCACCTGTTATCCATATCGCATAATTACTGTATGCGGATTCTAACTTTTAAATAATCGTCAAGGCATAATTATGAATGTTTTATAACTATATTTTGAGTAAATTATGTCGGTGATTATTAATATTTAAAAATTTTATTTCTTAAACACTATTAGCTTTATTATCCGTGTATCCAAAGAATTTTTGAAAAGTTGTTTTATGTAAACAAAGAAACTTAAATGTAAACACGCTATTTTGTTTAAAAAAAAAGTGTTTCGCTCTTTTTTAAAAAAGATAGCATAATAGATAAATAAATCAATCAATAAATAAATCTTTTAGGATTTCACACACAAGATATTAAAATCTTGATACTTCTCTTAAAATATTATTTTATCCTTATTATAAATTCGAAAATATAAGCAACTAATACTCATCGTTCATATATATATATATATATATATATATATATATATATATATATATATATATATATATATATATATATATATATATATATATATATATATATATAATATTTCGACAGCGCAGGTGGACAGCCTACTCGTGAAACGAGTGCAAGACTATTATTGTATTTGAGACTTGTACATTTCGAAATATATGTGTATAAATATATCATTAAAAAAGGCTTATTATTATTATTTAGATAGTGAATAATCACGTCAAGAGGCGCAAGATTCAATTTTCCAGCAGAAGATAAATTTAAGCTAAATCATTTATATCTTTATTTTAAAACGTGAAATGTACTTTTTACTAGACCGTTTTTATCATAATTTTGTCTAGGAGTGTGATTTAGAGCTTAGGTAATGGCAAGGGAATCTAGACTCATCAAACGAATAATACCAGATTTAAACGTAGGGTGGAAGTTGTAATCCTGTGCTCATTCTCTTGAAAAGTATCAAATCAAAAGGGTCTTGCATGTAAATGTCTTGTTTGTTACGAAAAATTATTATTTATTTCTAAACATACCTGTACTTCGATAAACATGAACTTAAAAATTTACTAGAGAAAAAAAATGCTTTCCACTATTTACGCAAAATAGTAATGTATACTGCTTCCAAAATAAAAATTACCCAATATATGGTATAAGAATTTGAAACTACAAACTTACATAAAACTATTTTACGAATTGAATTTATAATATATCTATCTATCCAGCTATCTATATATATATATATATATATATATATATATATATATATATATATATATATATATATATATATATATATATATATATATATATATATATATATATATATATATATATATATATATATATATATATATATATATATATGTATATATATGTATGTATGTATGTATAGGATTGTGGGAAAAGCAAATTCATTATTTTGTTAGTAAATGGCTGTAGTGGTCGATTTCTCATGAAGTACTGATCAAAGAATTTCCTATATGTTATGTGGAAAAGTGGAACTTTGCTATAAGAGATTCTTTGGTTATTTTTTTTATCTATTTAGTTGTCAGTTACAATATATTTAAAATTGAAGTCAAAAAAAGATCGTTCTGTCTTACAGTTTTTCTTTAATACAAGTGAAAATATAAGACAGACGATTAAAATTATGTGTATGGCGTAATTACAGTAACAGACATGTAAAATTCGTCGATCATGTCCATGCATTTTTGGTGTTAAAGATGCTCCTCTCATAGGCACGTTGGCAGTGAAATGTGTTGGAAAGTTAGTGAAACGATCAACATTGACTGTCAGGTGATCATATCCCCAAGAAGATAAAGATTTGCGAAAAAATCGTTTCAAACTGTTTGCACCAATCGTTAAATAAAGTCTTAAAATACACACTGAAATAATTTCTGTCTATTTCTGTCTATTTAAACTAATGTGTACATACACATAAGATTTTTTGAAATATATTGACATCATTTTTAATAAACGTAATACATAAATCAATGTATTTTCAACGTATTATTCTCCATATAGTATTTGATTATTCTTCTTCATTTGCTTTTGATTAATTCCATGAAAATGTGCTATTAATTTTATACATACTTACATACATACATATATATATATGTTTGGTATTATTATGGCTTTTTTCCAATAATATAATAAGTATTTAAAATGTAATAAACTATGTAAAAAGTAGCTAAGGTATTTCCTAATTTTTAATGTAGAATTCAAGCTTAAATTAAGCAGCTTGAGATTTTATGATAAAAGAATGAAACGCTCATCCATTCAATATTCAATTCAGTATTTACTGCTTTGAAGATTATATTTTATCAGATATGCAGCAAATGTTATGATTATTAAGTAAAGTTAAATTGATATGTATAAATCTAAATATATCAGGTTTTCTACGAACGAAATAATTATAGATTAATATTCTAAATCTACCAATACCTGCTTAAAGAAAGATTTTTCCAAAAAAATAGTTAATTACATCATCAGCAAAATCCAACAGCAGATAGACAATTTCTCTCTGAATTAGTGGGATAATATTATGTTATTTTGTTAAATGCCGATTTTCAATTTCACTTCAAAAAATATCTTTAAATGAACTGTCAATTGTCTTAAAATAGCTACAAAAACGTTTTTTAAAAATTTTAAGAAGGAAAGATGTCTTAATTGTTTTTATACTTATTTGCATGTGTGGTAGTGATAGTTATTTGTCTAAATTTTTATGAGAAAGGTGTTAAAACCTAAAGGATTTATTTTTATAATATTGCATATTTTTACTTCGGAATTAATTTTTTGTAAATTAGGTATGCTCTCGTTTCTAAAAGATTTATGAGAATAGCGTACATTGTTCTTCACTTATTTAATAATGTTTAAAATATATTTTTAAAGAAGTAACATATTTCATAAGATTTAATTTTTAGCATATTCATGAATAAATAATTCGTTATTAGAAGCGTCATCAAAAATGGTTTGAATTTTTATCACAATTAGTCCTACCAGTATTATTTAAAACAATTCTTTACCTGTTGTTTAGTACCTAAAATTGTTTTAAGTTTTCGTTTTTCTGTTTTGTGCAATAAAACAAAATTTTATCCCTAATTTATATCCTTAAGTGTCTGATCTCTAATTAGTTAATAAAGGCTAAATATTAAAAGTAAATTATATTACTGTTTTACTGTGTTTTATAAACAAACATTTTCCAAACGTTTATTTGAGACAAACTCTTACGTTCTACAATGTGTTCACCTTTACTTAAACAATAAATATGTATAAAAATCCAACAGGCTTAAGATTTCATAGAAATTAATATTAAAGTCATCAAGAATTTAAATTTCATAAATACAATTTCATTCTGAAAACATTAGCTGAATTTCATTCAGCTAAAGCCTTGCTGATCATTTTGTAAGTCATACTCACATAAAGCGAAAATTAAATTTTCTGTTACCTGCAAATGCTGGTTACTAAAGTTTAATAAATGTCAAGCATGTCAACAAAGAAATTTCTTAAGTTACCACATGGATTCAAACGCATTTATTTATAGTTAAAATTTTACTTATTTTAAATCGTATTGCATTAATTTATAATTTAATAAAAGATAGTTCCTTAAGAAAAATGTAAAAAAGTTATTTTTCATAGAATACACACACGTGATTAAAGGTACAATTTGTTAATTTCAAACCCCTTTCTCTTTTTCCAAAATTTAGAGTTTTTATATTTTATATACTTATTCACCTATTCATTATGATCCTCTAAGAAATACTAGAATAATAGTTATATTTAACGAAAAAAAAAGAATTTGTATTTATATAAATAACCTTATGGAAAATTTAGCATAGATTTTACACAATAACGGGATTTATTCCAGAGAGTATGGAAATTAAAAATATATTTTTCAAATAGATAATCATTATGCTTATTGTTTTTATTATTTTAGAAAGATATAGGTAGTGCGAAAGAAAACAGAGCATGAGATTAAAATCATTTTAGGAATTTAATATCATAAATCTCATCTTCTCCAGTAAGACAATTTCTAGTTTAAAGTATATTACAAGAATCCGCCATGGTCAAACTTTAAAACGGATTCCACCGAGCTAATTTTAAGTCAGAAACTTCCAATGTTGATATCAATTTTCAACACGGTGATTATATCAATTGCATCGTATTAATCTTCCAGCATGTATTTTGAACTACCATAAAAAGATGAAAAGAAATAATTAATTTTTATTTTTTACAAATACTTAGAAATTTCTGGTCATAAAAATAAGACATTTTCATTTTCTGTACTGGTATTACTCATGGTATGGAGTAGAAATGTATTTTTAATCTTACCAACACTACAATGAAGAAAGGGTATCATTTAGTTATTCTGGTATTGTATTTTTTGATATTAACTATATATCTTTGCAGAAATTTTTAAGTTCTGACGTTTTTCATCAACGATGTGTATTCATCATTAATGCCTAGAAACAATTCTATGCATTTATATCATGGATGATCAATCTTCTCTTTCTAGTCAAAATTTAAACCTGAATTCTGGTGAGGATTTCATACTACACGTTTCGAAGTAGCTACTGCAAGCAACCTTATACTGCTTTCAAAATTTGACGAAATTATGATAAAAATTTCATGCACATGTTGTATGATTTAGCTTATTACGAATTCCAAATGTGTGAAGTCAGGTGAGTCTAGGAAACATTCGAAGAAATCACCATAGTGCCGATGATGTAATTCGCGGATACCTCTGTGGAATAATCTTTGGTGTTTATTGGATGGTGTGTAGCGGTGCTTTGGCTTTTTCGAAACATGCATCCCAAATAAGCCACAGCAGCAGTTTGTCCAAATAAAGAATTAAATTGAGCTTGAACAGCTGTAACTATTCAGTGCACTTCAACATACTCATGTAAAATACAAGTGCGATCCATGAAAAGGGCAGTCTAAACATTAATATTTCACTATATCTGATGTTGAATTGATAGATCACGCCAAAATTTTCAAAAGAGCTTACACACATGGTTATATACCTATCGCAGACAACTTATAGTTAAATAAAGCATGATTTTGGGAAATAATACTTGCAAAGAATGTAGTCTGAACCATTTGTTCACTCATTAAAAAGTTGTTTCATTTTTAAAGAATCTAATTAATCCCTAGAAATAACGTTTGTAATATTGTTGGGCGAGAGTGACAAATACTTGTTTAATGCATAATTTGCTGTTCTTTAAAATATTGTGAAACCACACTTAAAAGTATCTTCTTTTGCACTGAAGTTATACATATATATTTGCTACGACCACCTCACTCAGGAGTACTTTTCCTAATCTAGATCATTTATCGAGTCATGGTCAGCTGGTTACGCATTCTGACTCTTTGAATCATACATATTACAGTCTATAATACATTTAATCCTGCAGGAAAACGTTCTCTATCAAACTGCGTATTTGCTTTGATATTCAGACAATTTTTTATTATAAAAAATTACAATTTCTCAGTATTATTCTTTGAAAGGTTCTCTTAATGTCTGTAACACTGGATTGAAGTCCTTCATTTCATCCGAGATATTATTCAATACTACTTTGATCTACAAATCATATATGTTACCAAAATTAAGTATGCCGTTACTACATTGAGTAGTGTTATTTATTGTTTTGTGTATTTATTCTTTTTTTGTATTTACTTGCTTTTAGTGCAACAGCTAACATTTCTCTAACAGTCATTAGTAAGAATTGCGGATCCTGAGTGATTTCTTAAAGCATATCTTTGGAGCTACAATTGTATACACTCTCCGAATATATCGAAACATTTATCTTTCATATCCATGCAGCTCGTTTTACTGATTTGCTCATGTAGTTCATGCGTTACGATAAAGGCAATATTATTTGCTTTCAAAATCACTGCAAGACGTACCATTAAAGAACTCTTGTACAAATCAATGCGCTTCGTACGGTTCTTATTTTTGCATTTTGTAAAATTCGCATTATTTTCGCATTTCGGAATAGGAGATAGTTGCTGCTTTTGAATTTCTGATTTGACTTTCTCTCCTAAATCTTTTGGCTTTTAAAATACGAAAACTAATTTTCGTAAATTTCTCTCTCTCTCTCTCTCTCTATATATATATATATGGATATTTATGTTTATGGTACTTTTCAATTTTAGTGACAAAAATATGAGGATATAAATGTAAATAAATAGAATTTTTTGAAAGTATAAATATCATGTAAAATATTTTAAGGAATAGTAGATTGTTTTCACAGAGAAAGAGAATGCAATATGTAAGTGAAAGTTAATTAGACTTTTTCTTTTAATTAAAACTTTTGCATGAAAATGTTTGTTGTTTTTCGATTAAAATAAAATAAAATGTGAACCTTTAACTAATTTATATTTTCTTCTGGCCATAATAAAAGAGAGTTGTGAGATTTGATTCTATGTTTGGAAGTTTAAAAGCCTCTTAAAAAGTTTATGGTTTGAAGTTGCATCCAAATCAAGGAGAATGGGAAGTATATTGAAATTAAATAAAAGGCTACAAAAAAGAAGAAAAATAACCTTATATGTAAAAGAGAAAAGAATAAAAACAATAAACGATGGAAATTAAGGAGAATGTATGTTCATAAGTGAAGATAAATGTATTATATTTGTTTTCGATTGTATAATGCAGAAATGAAAAGAAATTTATTCTAATGACAGAAAATAAGTGTAGTTTATAATATTTAATAAGCGAAAAGGAAAAGACATGAATAACATCGAGTAGACGACCAAAATCCAGAAGTTCATAAGCCTTTCCCAGACTTTATAAATTAAAAGCAGAAACTTTGATGAAAGGAGGAACTTGGGAGAATATTACAGAACGATTTCAAAAAGGTACACACAACTACAAGGCCATTGACGCTAGAAAAAGAGGAGTAGGATTAACACAATTGATCTAATTGCAAGTGATTGAGTTTGTCCATTTGGAACTACGAATATCTACAATCTTAGAGTTTTTGATTCGTAAAGGCATAGAATTACACTTTAAGAAACGAATAATATTTTTTTTTCTCTTTCTCTTATTTCTGTTCAAATAGATCATGTAGAAGAATAACTGATATATTTATAATGCGTATAGAATATGAAGCTTGGTAGCACAAATGCATGGTTTAAGACTGCCACAGTTTGATAAAATATTTTAGTTAAGTATAATTATTATATAACGAATAAAATGATATTTTAATATTTACTTTTATACAAATTCGATTTTATGTACCATAAAAGCTATCATTACGAATATGGTTTGCTCGGGAATATAAATCCTGTATTTACATTTACCATGATACTTATAAAGAAATTTGTGTTTATTTCCATGAGTAACCTAAGAAATGTATGTATGTATATATATATATATATATATATATATATATATATATATATATATATATATATATATATATATATATATATCATATAACAATGAGGGTTAAGCCCTCTAAGTCAGGGGATAACGTATGAATAATCTTGAAGGTAAAAATTTCATTTTTGATGTTTATTCTTGTTTAAAAATTATTTTCGATATATGAAATATCTAAAGGAATTTAATCACATTTGATAACAAAGTGAAAAAATATTAAATTGTTAAATATTGTGATGGAGCCTAATCTTGACTTGCTTAATTGTTCTTCAAAACATGTTGTTTGTTACGAAGCTATCTTCTTAGGATAATTAGATCTGAAGTAGCTCAAAAATATAAAATTATTATTTATACGCAATGACGTATTTAGTTGCGAACAACAGTTAAAGAAAATGACTAATAAAAGAACATGATATTTCAGTAATATGGAATTTCAATCCATGTAAATATTGCAATAAAACAATTGTTAATTCATAACAACATAATATTTTATTTTTTAAAAGACAAGACAGATTATTAGCTATAAATGAGAGAGGTATCAAAAACATCCATTCGATGAAAAATATTCAAAAAATAATTTTAGAATGTATTCAAAGAAAAATAAAAACGTATATATTCATAACTGTAACATGAAAATATTATAATTGTGCAATTTATATTTTTAATAATAAAATTCCTGTTAGATTTGTATCAAGAAAACTGCGAAACCCTATTTATGATTTATTAAACTAAGTTTTTTAAACAAATGCATTTATGAAATTGAAAACTGTTTTTAAGTACATTGTTCTTATGAATATTTCTTTCAAAACTACGTTTACACACAATTTATTCATCTCACTCACAAAGGTAAATTATTAGCTCTCCAGTGGTGACATTTTACTAAAGTCTCACTGAATATTTAATGACAATGTAAAATATTTTGATTCGATTGTATTTAAAGTTGGCCAACTGAAAACCTGGTTCATTTCAATATAATTATTTAATTTAATTATTTATTTAATTCTTATTCAATATAATTATTTATTTAATTCTTTCCAGTTTTGCATTAAATAACAAATTTCAAAAATCCTATTTTATAAATAGAAAAATAGTTTTCTCTTGAATTGTTAATAAAGAGCCGTTTGCAACGAAAAGAACCATTGAAATTTCCAGAAAAATTATCGGAGATAACAATTTCTCACAGGATTTACTTGTGAACTCAGAACAATTTTAGCATTAAATTTTCATTAAATTATGAAATTTTTCAAGTATTTCCTTAAAAAAACATTTCTTAAATTAGCGTTACAGATAGTAAAACATTTAAAACTATTCATAATAGAAAAATATAAACTGATAAAAAACGAACATTAATCAACACTTTTTTGGTTTATGTAATAGTATTTACTCATAGATTTTGTCATCAAAATAATATTTATATGCCTTCTCAATAACACATATGTGTAACGTATTATGCTTCAATGAATAGAGCATTATATATACTAAATAAAAATTTTATGTTTCGATTAATTCAAAATAAATGTAATTATATCAAAATACAACATGTTTTCATTGCTTACATATTTCTCTTATGTTTGTAAATATATGTTGTGAATAAAACTATTAGAAAATGAAAGTATTTTTGTTATAAGTAAGTATGATGACAATAAATTATTTTCTGACCATATCGATTAATCTTTCTTAAAAAACTATCAAGTCATTAACGGAAATAAAATGTCTTACTTAAACCAAAATAGTACAATGAATAGTGGATTATTTGTTAAAGTTTAATTTTAGCCTACATTTATAAATATAGAAAGTATATAATCAATCAAAATTCCGATTTCAATCAGTTTGACTGTTATATATTTTATATTAACATTTAGAAATTATTGCCTTGAATCTTAATCCCTTTTCTTACTTAATGTCACTACTAACTAATATATAATGGAATTATGGTTGTTTGACAAATTTTTTAGATCATATTTTGCATAATTATTTGTTTCTTAACGGTATGCACTAAAAAGAAGTTTTGTTTGACCACAAATCAATTTATCCATGATTAAATGGACTCTTTTAATGAAAGTATATTATTTCCATTAATATTTAATGATTCCGTTTCAAGCAAGGAAATGGAATAAAAGCATTTGCAAGTAGTTTTGATAAGGTAAAAGCTTATATTACTATTGCTGTCACAAAATGCATTTGTATTGATTTCTGATGCGTTTAGTTTGTTTTGTAAAAGATGGAATGACTTTCCCTATCAGTTTGTGAGATATTTTTACCATACATAGTGAAAAATAATTGTATTGCAGTTATATTATAGATTCTTAGATTTCATTTATTTTACCATACGTAGTGAAAAACAAATGTATTGCATTTATATTATAGATTTTTAGATTTCATTTATTTTTATTGCAATTATTTAATACTATGTTAGATTTTTACCTACACTTATAAAATCTTAACTTTAAGAAACTAAATAAGTTTTTTTTTTTTTTTTTTTGAGAATTTTAAAATAATAATATTTAGTTGTTATTTTGTTTTTGACAAAACTTTCTTATTTTGCCAACTATGCTTAATTTTTTTTATACATAACGGATCAAATCTAGTAAAAAATTTGCTTATAAATTTATTATTTGCCAAAATTTAAATTTGATAAAAGACTTTCAGGATCATCAATTAATATTAAGAAGAATAAAAATTCGGGTTAGAAAAAATTGGTTAGTCTATTCACTTTCCTAAATATTTTATTTTTTGTAAGATTTTATTATAAGAAATTAATTTATCATTCAGAATAATATGTTGTCATTTCAAAATGGTTTTATCCAGCGAATAAAAAGATAAATGAATGTTTCCAGATATTGTCGATGAGGAAAATAATTATTATTAAAGTAGAATAAAACTTTTTCGCTTTAGCGTTATGGGGATACTTGGAGTGGATTTACGTTTGTTTAATACATACTTACTTTATGTACGGAATATTTATGCAATTATTGTGTTGGAGAAAAGTAAAAAATGCTGGTTTATTGATTAAGTAATTTCCGAAATACGTGTGAGATTTCTAAAGTAGATATAACAGTATACTTTAAAGTAATCGCATTTTGACAAAATAAAAAAGAATAATATAGATTTCTTTAAATTATCTTTAAATAATATTTTTAATTTATTAATTTTAATCTCGCTTATTGAAATAATATTTCAGTAAAAGAGATTAAAATTAAAATCGTAAATAGTGCTTACTACCTTAACTTAATTTTGTAAAAGTATTTAACTAAATTCATTTTATAATTTATGAATAATGTGACACATCATCTGTTGATACGGTTTTAAAAATGAAGTAAAGTTGTGAACAAAATTAACGTTTTAGCTGAAATTTTATGTAGAACCTAAGCACAAATGCATTTTTTCTTAAAATTAGTTGTAATGTTGCAAATAATATGTGTATATTCAATACACTAAAATGATATTTGTAAAATATCATTGGAATTATTTTTTACTTCAAACACTCAATAATCAAGAATTTGATCTTTATCATTATTAATAAATGTCTGTCAAAGATGATTCATATGGTGTGCATGAGCATTTTCTGAAGTTAGTTTTCCTTCTATGAATATTTACAGTAATTAATAATATTTCGAAGCTAATGAAGAAGAAAGGATTCATTATAAACTCAAAAGACTTATTTTAAGGCCAAAATTTCTATTTGGTTGCTCAAATCTAAGAGATATTTCTTAAGTAAATGCTATGAAAGGTAATTGAAGTTCTAAGTATTATTCCTAGTTCTAATTCCAGAAAAGAAACTTTGGTATAAAAAAATTCCCCCTGCAGACAATTTATAAAAAGAAAACGATATCAGAAACTGGAAAGGACAGCTTCATTTACACCAAAATGAAAGTAGACAATATAATAAACAAAAATGTCATAAAGATTCTTGGTGATGCCTTATGATGCAGATAAATTTGAATCGCTTAAATTGTCTCTTTGGAACATTAAATACTTCATTTCAGAGATACGGGGGAGATATAATATTCCACTCAGAAATTAGTATTTTAAAGACATGTTTATTACGTCTTACATGTCTTTCTGACATAACATTTCCATTTTATTTAAGATAAAAAAATATTGAAATGTTATAATTAATAGCTGTTTTTTTAATGTTTTTTATTACAAATTAAATTTTCAAAATTTCTGAGTAATTTTTCTGGAAAAAACATAAAGCTTTTGAATAATCCATAATTTGGGAACTGCAAAAAGAATGGTAAAAGTAATGGAAAGATTACAAAGAAAGACATGGAGGACTATAAATCATGGAAGTAGAACTATTTTTTTCATGTCTTTATTTAGCCATAACGTACACACAAGTATCTAAAATTTATGCTACCAAATTGGAGGGAAATTTATTTTGCTTTTCAAAAATACAGCTTTTTTAACAAATTGAAAACCAGAACTTATAGATGATTTTTAAGCACCGAAATTAACCAGTAAGAAATATTTTTTTAAATTTGAAATTCGTTATCAATATGTATTACATATTTGGTAAAGTGATTAAAGTACAATAATTACAATAATTTACAATAAATTTGAAAAGCTTTGTCTACGATGTCTAAAATGACTACACAAATTGATTTTCATTATATGCCAAAAATGAGAAAGATTACTATTGACGTTTTTCAACAATTTATTTTGAACAGTCATCATTTGTTTCACAAATGTGCAAAATTTTGAGTTTCATTAGCTATCAATGTGTGTGTTTTCTTAGCTATCAATTAATGAAATATCATTTAACGTTTTGCTGTACAAATAATGATGTTAATAGGAGTTAAAAATTTTGATATACTAAATCGGTTACCTTCATAAGAGTAATGGCGAAAGAAACTGTATAAAATCCCATACATCAGTTACATCAGGTCTTATGCCATACATCCTGTATGATGGTTATGATCCTTAGCCTCTAACCAAGTGGAATCTGGTTTTAATCCCGAATAAGGCTTGTGTGTAGAACTGTATAAAAGTCAGACTTTCTGCCTGTAATGGATCCCTGTTTCAGAAAGAAAGCAGCACACTATGGATCCTGTCTTTAGCCCTGGTCATAATCAAGAAAATTTCTCTACTCCTGCTTGTTGTTGTTCTTTCTTATGTAAATCAGATCGAAACACACGTCAAAAAATCAGGTTATGTAAGAAATATGTTTATAAATGTTAGAAATTTTACAGGTAAGAAAACATTGATATTATTTAATTTTAGTCATTAAAAGTAAAAATATTAAACAATCCAAAAACACTTTAAATTAGAAAGAGATCATACATTAAGTTTAAATGAAAATAGGCGTAGAAATATTCAGAATTTAAATTCATCATTTGTATCAGCAATTATTAGGTCAATGCTTTCTTATTTATTTATATAATGTAAGTTAAAAGAGAAAATTCTTTTGAAGGAGCATATAGGAACATTTATCTTAAATAAAATCTCTGAAAATAATTTGGAGCCGTATATATTCATGTAAAAACTGGTTTGTATAGTAAAAATGTAAATTACTAGGAAAAACTGAACAGTTTTATTTAAAACTAATTTGTAATATAATTGATTTTCTCAATTTATAAGTTAAGTAACTCTTGATAAAATGTTAATAGATCGCTTATTATGATTAGTATTACGAATGCAGTAAATCTTAGATATTCCTATTGTGAAATAGATTTTTTCCCACAAAATATTGTAAAAAAAATAATAAAACGACACAAATTTAATAAATTTTAAACGAAAACATGTAACTATTATAAATTAATAAATTAAACAAATTTAATATGAAACACAGCTAGCTTATATAACTTCAAAATAAATGAAACAAAAAGGAAATGACAAAGTAAACTGTATTTCATGCTGTGAAATTCTTTCTCACCATATTTAGAATTCGTCTTATGTCATATGAAGGGACTATAAATGCAATTTTATTTTGTATTTTTGTGTCCAAATTCACTCAGTTATTCTTAAATACAATTTACAATTCATTATTTTTTTCAAATTTATCGTTAAAAGCCAGAAATGTATGCCATTATTTTTTAAATTCTTACATCATTCGAAGTAGAAAATGTTTTTATCAAAAAATGGTTATTCAGATCTTGTATTCCATATGATATGAATACCATTTTTATCATATAACTTTTTTTATATTTTGAGTGGGTGTTAGATTTTGAAGCATTTGGTACTTACTAAAACATGCTTTTATTAGTATTACTTTCAGTGGTTGGGAAACATATTTTTTAAAAGTTGTTTACTTTTTTAAAATATTTCATTTTTAATTTTTTCTCTAATTTCAACTTATAATTATTATGAAACATTTCCTGTGAACTTTAAAAATGAAGAAAAAAATAATAAACTACATTTATTGTGTTAATAATTTCATTCATCAAAAAGCTGATAAAATAAAAAATTCATAAAAAATCTAATTTCCATGAAAAATAAAATTTAAAACAAAATGATAACTTATCTTATGAAATTTTTATTGATTTCAATCAATCTTAGTAGAAATAACTTGACATTATTTCTATTTTAAGTATTTACATACAATTTTACTTTAACGCATTACTCAAACACACAAGTAACAGCTTTAATTTTTGAGTTCATTTGGATTTTTAATTTAAATATCGGGATGCATACTTGACAAGAAAAATCATTAAGCATTTTTTGTATCTAATGCACTTTGAAAATTTCATTTGAAAATGTTCTTCCAGATATAAAATTATTGTTAAACGATAAGATATCATGTTTGTACATAAAATTGCAGTTAATTTAGCATTGTTAACGTTAATTTTTTCCATTTTTATTTCTAACGTCAGATTAGAAAATAACTGTATAGTATAGAATAACATACATTAAAACTATAAGAAATATCACGAACACATATAACAAACCAGAAATTATAAATCATTCATCTTGTGGAAAGCTCTTGAATATCTCCCCAACAGGTGTTCTGAGTTCAGTGAAGGTTAGTGATTCAAATGGCTCATGTCTACTTTCTCTTGTATGTTGCACACAGCACATAATGTCAAAGTTTCAGATCGCTTACATTACCCAGAGTGCACCACGAGGATGTACATCTTTGCAACCTTTGTTGCTCGTTAAATTGAGTCACATGAAACAAGGTACAAAGAGAGAGAGAGAGAATATTAATATGTATATAACAAATTATTATATTTTGAATATTTTATAATTTTACTATGAGATAAAAAAGAATTTAAAATACAAACAAATCTTAAAAATTATTAATTTGTTGCAGTTTTTCTGCAAATATGAATGTAATTTATATTTAAATTTCATACAAATTTTTTCATAAATAAATTAATTTGAGCTGAAATTCTTCTGACATATTCAATTTGTTCTATCGAAAACTTCTTCAAGAGATATAAATGTAATTTAACTCATGTGTACTTGTGATAATATGATTTAAAAAAGGCAATATTTGAGAATATTTTGTACACAGACCTAATTTTATTATTTCAAATTATATTTGACAACGAAAGCTCTTCATTTGATTTAGATACTTTTGTGTATAATTTAAAATTGTTATGAAAAATGTTTAATAATTTTAATGTAATACTACCATTGAAATTATCCTATGTTCAAATTTCTTTGAGAAATTTAATTATGTAACCGCTTAAAAGATTAAATATATTTATTGGAATTAAATTTATTTGATAATTTAAAATAAAATTATACTTTTATATTCAACAAGAAATGCCATTGAAACATTATGAACTTTCTATTTCATCAAATATTTAAGAAATTATTTATTTATTAATGAAATTCTAGATGGAAAATTATGACTGTTTGATTAATTCTTTTACTTACAGAAAAGGAAAAAAATAGTTGTTTTTGAAGACTTAAATGAAAAAATACCTGAATGATTTAGGAATCAGGTATTTTTCCAATAAAAATGATAAATGCCAAGAGCTAATTTTATTTGTTATTTGCATTTTAAAGTAATTATTAATAACAAGAACACAAAGCAATAATTATGTTTTATTCATTTGATGCTTTTAAAAATGTATCTCAATCTTTTTTTTGAATTTGAAAATTTAAGTCAAACCGATACTTTATTTTTAAAGAAAGCCCCAATGTAGCAAAAGTAATTGTAAATGGGGAATATAGCAAATAAAATTATAGAATAAGTTGAATGAAAATTAAATTTTAATCTCTGAACCGAGAAGAATTAGCAATCAAGTGTTTTTTATTTCTTTTCTACATGAATTCCATTCAATACACATTCTACGCTTAAAATAAGACCGATAATTACGTTCATCTAATAAAAAATCAAGAAAACTAACTCTTCTTACAAAGTTTTCTGAGTAATTATCGTTTTAGTCACACAGTAAAAACTTAACTTGTTATGATAAACAAGTCATGTAATTTTTTTTACGACAGAACAGAATGAATTAAGTTTGCATAATCTTTTAATTATTTCTTTTTATTATAAGGGATTAAATCAAAAAGAAATATATGGAAAATTTGGAGAAGACTTCATGTGAGAATTGTGTGCATGAAGGTCTGCGATTGGTGTCCCGATCACCTCTAAAAACATGACAGCATGGTGCTGAGACGATTGGAGTATGGATCAACAAGTGGGCGTCCTCTTCATTGATGAATCCCGGTTCAGCTTAACAACATACTCCTGCTTATGTTCATGTGGAGAGAAGTAGGGAATCGCGTCTTATGCTCGCGAAATCAACCATCATAGTGGAAGAGATTTGAAAATGTGGTCAGGTATCATGTTAAATGGTTCGTCTTTGACTGAAGCTCCATGTCTTTGACTGAAGCTATGCGACTGTTGTGAGGTTTTGGGACGAGAATTCATGAATCTTGCAAGCGAATGACTGAAACTCAGCAAAAATCGATTAACTGTTGAAATATCGGTTTTTACAAATTGTATTTAAAATCGTCAAATACCATGTTCAACATAAATCTTTAACAGTTAGAATTAGAACGCATATAATTTGAAATGAAAAAAAATTTAAGTGGTAGACAGCTAATAAAAGTTGTGCATGAAACATGTTTATACAGCATGCAAACACTGTGTAATTATCATTGTTTATTGTTTAACATATATTCTTGAAAATCATCAATGATTCATTTACAAACCATTTAGTTTTAAATAAAGCAAAATAAAATTAATAAATAGAATGACATTTATTTTTTAATATGAATAAAGCACCATAGTTTTTAACGTTTAAGTATCACATTTAAACAAAATAAATTACTAAAGATATTGGTTTTTATCAAATAAAAACCAAAGATTTGCCACATATATTCAAATATTTCTTAGGTTTTTAATAGTAAAGTGAAAAAAAAATAAATAAAAATAAAAAAAATAAATAAAAATTCTAAGCGAGGAAGTTTGGTTTATATACTTAGAAAATCCACTCTTAAATTTAGAGTTCCTTTAAAATATCCATTGAAGTTCGGTATAGGTAATCAGAGATTATTAAAGTAAACTTGCAGCTGTACTTAATATTAAAAACAATATTTTCTTATTGTATACTTAACTTTAGTTGTATATAATCTAAAATTGTGGGCCATTATTTAAATATTTATAGTTGTCTCAAATAAGAAATCTTAACATATATCACTTATTTGAAAAATGTATACTATTAGATCACATTTCAAGCTAGATTATAGACCAGAAATATATTAGTATAGTAAGCATGCAGATTTTGATTAATAATTTTGATCCAGGTATACATATCTAGTTTATCTTGGTGCTAAATTCGATTTCACTTCCATTAAAGTATTGAATAATTAGTTATATATTATGGGCAATTTCATATTATTTTAATGGTGTTTGCTATTAGTTTTTGTATCGAATTTTCCACTAAACATATTTCAAATATTTAAAAATACACTAATGCCAAATTGGTATATTTAATTGATATTATTCTGATTCCATATTATATATTTATAATTTGCGAAAAATATAGATTTCGTTCAAGAAATGTATTTTTTTTTTATCTTTCTTTATTATTTTCCTTCACAAAATATTACTTGACCTATAGAATGCTTAATATTTATGTATCACGCATTAACAGGTTTACAAAAAAAAAAAAAAAAAAAAAAAAAAGATGTTTACATTTTTTTTCGAAATAATAAAGTAATAGTGACTTTATTGTATGCAAATAATTCGCGATTGTATGATTTTGATTCATTTTTGATCAATTATTTCTATTGAAATTATTCTGAATTCGAAGTACACAACCACTTGCTTATGTAACTAAAATTTAGCAAAGAAGCATTTTCTATTATCATAATGGAGGAAAAACGATAACAAAAAAATTTTTAATTTGCCGTCTGACGCCGCTTCAAGGGGATCTCATTAAATAAAGTTTAGCTTCATGTAAAACCATATAGTAAAGTTTTTTTTATAGAAATAACTGATGAATAATTAAATAAATTGGTCTCTTAGAAGGAATTTTGTCCTCCTAGACTTTAAGACTATTATTATAATGAGTTTCAAATGTAAAATTATTTTTAATTTAGAAAACTAATCCTTTTAATGTTATGTGTTACCATGGAATGGGACTAACTTTTTTCAAAAAAACACTGCATGTTAAAAAAATAAATATATTTAGTAACAGAAAATTTGATTTTTATAACCTAAGAAAGCATAGAAAAAACTATAAATATTTTGTTCACCATAGATAAGATCTTGTTTAAGGAATACTATTACTATAACTCAATATTACTAAATCTGATGCGAAATCAACTATTATTGATTTTTCATTAATTGTGTAATTAGAATTTAATTAATAAATTCTGTGGGAATAATTTTATAAAACAAATCAATTTTAAATGCTAAATTTAAAATATTTAAAATTTATTAGATACGATTATTAATTTTATTTTTTAATTTATAAGCATTTAACTGTTCTTTCTAAATATGAAATTTAAAATTTATTTAAATAAATTATGGAATTAATTTAAAATTTACTTAAAATTTAAAATTTGAGTTTTCGGTCACTCAAGTCATTCTTTTGAAGGATGCATTGTTTTATAGGATTAACTTATTTAATCAAAATGAAACTTGAAACATGGATTATTTATCATCAACAAAAGTTATACAAATACTTTTATTAGACATATCCATAAAATTGACAGTAGGATTTATTACTAATAAATAAATATTTCCACATAAAATGTTATATGAAATCATACAATTGTAGGCTCTTCAATAAATAATTTATTAGTAATTAAATACATCCATTACATATAAGGAAAGCTCCATTTCCCAAATTAATTTTCAGTTATTTTCAAAATATGGATCTTATTGTTTTATGTACTTTGTATATTTACAATTATCTAAACTGCATATACTTTATTATAGTTATTAAATGTATCAAAATAAAGGTTTTGAGAGAACATAATAAAACTATCGCTAACATTTTGCAGCCAAGTGATTCTACAAAAAGTAGACTAAGTAATATTTTCTAAAATCGAAGGGTTGGAAATTTTCTAAAAAGAATGTAATTAAATTAAAACTCTTTTGTAATTAAATCATTTCCTGAGTTAGAGTTTAAAATGTAAGGCAATTTCTTGAGTTATGTTAAGCTGGTTCTTTCGGTTTACAGATTTAAAAAGAAAGTGGTAGCTGTTTTACGAAACGACTCTATCAAAACATATGAAACTGGATAGTGTAAAACATAGTGCAGATCTTCTTAAAGATCCCAAAAGATAATAAAACCAAAAATATTTGTTCTTTATGTTCAAAGTAAAATTCAAGGAGATCAAAACTAAGACACAACCGTAACTGTATTATTTATATAGTTGAGTTTTTTTTAAAAAATTCAGAAGTTAATCTAATAGCAGTTACTGAATAAGTTCTTGGTAAAGTTTTAAAATATAAAAATAAATATTTATTTATTATAAACCATAATTAGTAAATTAGCAATGGAAGCTACTTTTTTTAAAAAGAACACTTATACCGTAAGCATAAATCTTAGTGAGTAATTTCTATATAGACATAAAAAAAAGCAGAATATCTTAGTTTGACTCTAAGCTAAATGATATCTATATAAAAATACAGTTAAAAACTCACGATATCTAATATAAATTAATATATGTTATTCAAAATAATTAAAGGATACTGTAAATCATTTATGAAAATAATGGTAAAAACAAATTTATTTTTGAATAAAGTATAGAAAAAATGTCATAGATGCAATTTTTTTCATTATCATACTTTGTAATATGCAAATTTTGAATTTGACTTTGAAAACGACCTTTTAGTGGCAGCAAATGAGATTTGACTGTTGATTTAATATAAGGTAAAGCGAAAAATAATTCAGTAAGTATGTACATTCAGTAAGACATTCATTCGCGACATTCAGTAAGTATATTTATTTGGTATCTTAAGGAAGTCAGTGAAACGAATCAAAAGTTGGATGAGTTATTGGGTGGTTAGGGGGTAAACAAATTCTATTGGAAGTAATCAGCTACTATAGTTTCACAAAATATTACTTACAGAGTCTGGAAGCGTTTTTTGGAGCCTCGAAATGCAAATTGAAGGACAGGACAAGATTTTAGGCTTGCAACAATGCCCAATGAAGACCTTTAGTTAATGCTAACAACTCAGAGACACCGAAATAGGAATTTCATTCTTCTTTATCAACACATTCTCTTGGCTACTGGCATCACACAATTTCCACACAAACTGTCCTAAACCAACTTCACGTTGTAGGGCTGCATGCTCACCAACCAATGTTGCGTTTCAGATTAACACCAAGGCATAGTTGTGCCTGCAGAATGTGCGCAACATTTTTCAGAACATTTGAACTGGCAGCGAATAGAAAACTGAAACAATATTTTCTGTTACTAAATCCCTTTTTTCTTTAATAGTATAATTAACGTATTTTCATTTGGATTTAAAACTTGACACTAGACATATTCTGTGTTCGCACACGGAAGTGTCTGAATTCGCAGTGGCAGAATGATAGTCTACTTTACTAGTGTCCATATCATTCGACTAGCTACGACCAGCCAACGATGTATGGAGGAGATTCTCAGACCTATTGTAGTCCCTTAAGTTAAAGCAATTGGATGTCATTGCATGTTAATGGAAAACTAGTGCAGACCACATCGTACTAACGTTTCCTAACCACATCGGGATTTCTTTTTGGGTGAAGAAGTATTACGAATAGAATGGCCAGCTTTTCGCCTGAATCTGAAACTAATAGAGCATGTTTATGACATTCTAAGTAGTCAATTCACCAGACGCCTACTATCTCAGAAACTTTCCAAGAACTTGAAAGAAATCCGGAGGAATGAAACAGAGTATCTCATCCCCTTATTAATAGCTTCATTGCGTCAAAATAATCACCGGTAATGACCGTTCGGAGAAAATATACTCCTTTAAAAATTTTTTTTCTTTTATCGAAACACATTTTTTATTTGTTTTTATCGTGCTCACAAGCTATGATTTTTTTGCTCCCAAGTAGTGCTTCCTAATGAACAAGATTTCTAGAGGTAATTCTGATCTTCAAGTATGGTCTAGTAGTATATTTTGAAGTTTATCTTTAAAACCAGAAATATTTGAAACGCTTTTAATTTTAGTAACAAAACATGATATATATATAGTTCCTTGCGATGATGTAAAACATTAACTAGAAGAACAGTTTCCTTCTAATAAGCTATGAGCATGGTGATAGAAACCTACTATCCTGTAACTGTCTTATTTTAAATATCCTTTTCATAGCAAAAAGATAAAATTAATCCTCTTTGGTTAGGTATGTTGATACAAAATTTATACTATCTTTATTTGATCCAAAGAAGATAATTAGGCGAAGAACGTTTTCCAGTCATGAAGTTAGCTTTAACAGGATTCAGCATTTATAAAAAGTAGACATCATTTGCTAATTCCAAATACAATCATATTTCTGAACCTCATTTGTTAAACAGTTTCGCTATACCTTGTTTGATTAAGTTTAAAAAATCAATTTTTTATGCATAAATATTTCAGTTGAGTTTATATATTAATGAAGCAACGTTTTTTCATGAAATACATATGTGTACAAACATAAATCTCTTCTTTGTGACAGGCAGACTAACAGAAATCTGTCCCGACTAGCCAGTAGACATTTGAAAGGTCTCACATTTTCAGGGGCTAGCAAATTGTTTTCTTTTTGCCCAAAATGTCCGAAAATACAAGCATCACCTCACCACATCTTGTAATGAACTTGTAATGCCTTAAAATGAAGTGGAATGATATCCACAATCGTCCTTTTGTGTCAGGCTACAATAATGTCAACGGTTTCATTGTTTTGGTCTGATGCCGTCAGAGCAGATTAGAAACAAAAACAACAAACATACATTTTATTCTAAATTTGTTATGTAATCTATTTGGAGGCAACTAATAGTAAAAAGGACTATTCTAAATATTCTAGTCTGCAAAATAACAATGTATTGAAATCATAACAAAACTCATTAGTGAAATTTCACACTCCAAAATAGAACCATATATTTTAATCTTCAAAATGAAAAACTTATCTATAACAGTGTTGTTTAGTCTAATGGACATTTATTAAAACTTTGTGTCATTTATAGTGCTGAGAATCAATCTAAAGTATTTTAAATAAATTTTGTCAACATTTGTTGATTCACAGACGTGTAAGAAAAAAAAAAGAGAAACATTAACATGTTTTGAACAACTATGTCTAAAAATTTGTCATAACTCTAATTTAATAGTACGCAAGATATGAATTGCAACATTTCACTTCATAGTCCTAACATGTTTTACCTAATCATAAAAATGGTTACTTAAAAATTAAGAAATTGCTATTTTTTTATATATATTAATTAGCTGCAACTACTATTATGATTTCTCGTAAAGAAGTAATACATTTTGAAAAAATTATTTAGGAAATATCTATAATTTTTATCTTAATGAAATTTACTGCGGTAAAAGTTATGGAATTTGCTTCTGTAAATTATTTTTAAAAGACTATTAGATTCTTAATCTAAAAGGTTTAAGTATTTTCGATTAATAATTGAAGATGTAATTTATGAAATTGTAAAAAGATAAGAATTAAATTTTTAATGTAAATTTAAATAAAAGTTTATAATTACAAATATTTTATTTTTTGAAACTCATAAATTTAACACCAGAAGTTGAGGAAAAGCAAATTTTTATTATGTTAAAACCATTAGTAAATCAACATTGTCAAATCTATGAGAATTGCCATAGATTGAAAATTTTATAACATTTGACATTTCAACTTAATCTGATATAAAATATATCTTTGACCCTCTCTATTGAACATATAACTTCATTAAATTACTCAGATACATGTCTAACTGTTGAGTAACCAAAAATAATTCAAATGTCTGAGAGTATTCCAGGTACATATTTTACAAAACATTTTTTTTGTTGTATGAAGCACTTTATTATTGAATCTAAATAATATTAATCTATAATGGCCATTACAAACAAAAAAGGGAACCGCTACTTTTAAACAATTAATACACTTAGGCATCAAGATTTTCTAATTTATCTTTTAATAGCTGAATAAAAGGTTATAGAGTGAACTATCTTTTTCTGCTATAGTTAAGTGATTGAAAAATCCTAATCTCTTTAAAATCATACGATAAACCTAATCCAATAATAAAAATTCTGGTGTATTTAATGAACAAGGAATAATAACGAATGAGAACTTCCAGTTTAATTATCGTTATTTTAATAATTTACTTTTGTATTATCCAATAAAATTTGCAACATTTTGTACCTTAGATATATAACTTTTGTCGATAAAAATTATGAATTATAAGCTTAAAAATGAGATTTCCATTTAGGTTATTAATAGATCCAGATTATAAGTCAATTAATAAATCACCTGTACCAAATTTAACTTTGCGCAATATGCCTCCTGAAACCTTTAAATGTAAATATCAAATTTTATAAACTGCTTATTCACTATTATAACTAACAATCTCTATTAAGCCTAATATAAATGAAGTGATCACAGGAGGTAATTTAAACAGCGCTTCCTTGTACTGTAAAAATCGAAGCTTAATCGAATAAACGAATTGAAATCGAAATAAACGAATCGAAATTTTATGGGACTATTTCCTAGTGACACAAAAATGGACTACGATGTATAGAAAAACCATCCTGCAGTACAAATTACATTGCGATTATCAAATGTACTGCGATTATCAAATGTATTGCGATTATCAAATGTACTGCAGTACAAATTACATCCTGCAGTACAAATTACATTGCGATTATCAAAATGCCTTACACCGTCCTTAGGTTGTGCATTATTTAGATTAAAGTAAAATCTGTTGATTATTTATCAGACTTAGAATTAATTTTAATTGCTTCTCGGTCAAAATTGAACTAGTTAACCCATTACCTCATTCTGCTCCAAATTTATTAGCTTCGTTGATTGACAGTCACCACGGGACATGTATTAACTTAAGAAGAAACCTCTCATATGGAGAAGTGGACTTTTCTATTTCTAAAATAGGCGAAAAAAATAGATACAAAAATGGAGCTTCTCTTTTGGTAGAATAAGATACCTATTTTGAACTTTTATTTGTCATGATGCTAGTAAGGATATAGGACTAAATTTTCAGAAAAATAAACACTATCGATTAATTTATATGAAATTACGTAGTGGACATAAAGTCCGTGAATATTGTTAATATTATTAATTTATTCGGATATTTCTGCTATTCCCTAAAATTTTGCTATTTCCTAAAAAGCTTAACATTTAGTAAATAGTTTAGCTGAAGTAATTTTTCCGTATTAAACAGTGATTTCTGGTAAGATTATTAACAGCTTATAAAAATTCCAAAACAATTACTCGGTTATTAGAGAAATTCTAATACACAATTTTTCATACCATTCAAAGTGATCTCGAATTCTGCATAATGTAGTTTATCAATGATGGGAATCCTTTTAGATCTTTTTTTGAATCAGGCTGTTGTTTGGGGTATCCGGATGACATCTGAAGGAAATTTAACGGAACCCTTTATTTTCTTGGCTTCGATTTGTGGAGGAATCTTAAAAGCAAAGTTTATTCAATGAAACCTAAAATAATTGCTGATCAGCAGTTTGAGATTCTATGACAAAACGGAGCCACTAATCTCTCAACATTGTGCCTGCAATGCAATATTTATTGCTGTGCATTATCATGCTTGTTCATACTGCGCATATGAAATAGCAAAGCTATGGAACATGTCATTTTAAATAGTTTTTTAGTAGGTGGAATATATATATAGGGTGAGCTACTCCACTTTTCCACCAGCTGAACCTTAATTTGGTACGGAGTCCGACTTCCCGAGGACGCACATGCCATAGGTAATAGTTTATAGGGTAGGTACTCATTCACACATACAAGGAAAGGACAAAGATAATGGAAAAAGAAAATACATATATACTCGAACTGGGATTCGAGCCCAGGACATCCCTCGGATGCACTGACCACTAGACAGGGTGGTTGGCATACATGCATATATATATATATATATATACATATGTATGTGTATGTGTGTATGTATGTAAGCATGTATGTACATATATAAAATATATTTTTCATTATAATAAAATACATTATTAAAAATATTTTAAGATCTGAAAAAATAAATTACTTTACGGCCAAGGGATATAAATGCAAATTCTTATAAGCCTTACGTTTCTGCATTACTATTTATAAAAATAAATAAAAAATTATTCTGAAATGATTTTAATAGATTTATTTGAAACTTGATAATGCAAACTTGATAATAAAAATGTTTTAATTTACTATTTGTATAAAATAATTTTGTCTTGCACAGATGACGTTTTAGTGTTTATTTAAAAAAGTGTTCTGTTTATTCAAAATTGTTTTCAAGTAAACTTATTAGAAACAATAAGTAAACTCATATATGGTTATTTTTTATGCCAATTTTACAAATTCAAAATATATATCTAAAATCTTTTTATTGAATATATGTTGGAATTTTTTCAACATTGATTTGTTATAATATTTAATAAGAAATAAATATTGCAGCAAATTGTAAAAATCAATTTGCAGCATAAATATAATGCAGAAAGTTGAATTATGTTTTATTTTTTAATTATATTTAGCGCAAAATATTAAAATAAATTGATAATTTTAATGTAAAATAGCAATATTTATAGTTATTTGAATCAAAATGCAAATGTTAAACTCATTTTAATAAACTGCTATTTGAATAATTTGCCATACAAATATTTTTTTCTACCATTTTTCATCATAGTTTTTCTAAGCATGTTTACTAATAATACTTACACATTATATTATTTTACTTGTGATAGTAATTAATGACAAACAGTTTTTAATTATTCTGTTCTGACTCAGTTCAAATTCTCAATATTCTTAAATGTATTAATTGTTCCATGATTTATTCATGAATAAGTATGTTCTCTAAGATTTTAGCTTCATTATTAAGTTCTTTAACATACTATCATTTTAATCATCATAATGATTATTAACTATCAATTATAATTTTTAATTATAATTTTTATCAAAAAGAATTTATTCATTGAGTCATAATGATAATGATTAATGATTAATAATGATAATCATCATAATGATTAAAATTTGAAAAGATGTATGTTATAAAGATAATAAAAAAAACTTTACATTTAATTTGTTTAGAGTAGTCTACATGAGAATCAGTACATGATTATTATTCGGAGTAGAGGAATTATACTCACAATTTAGAATGTAAACTATAAATATTATATTTATTGAGCATATTGACACGAAGCCATTTTAACAATGAATGTACAATTAGCTCATTGAGGTTTCACAACAGCGATCAATTTTCCTAATTAATTGTACTAGGATAACTGTCTACTTCATCAAGTCAAACTGAAAGGCTGTAATCAATATAACGTAGATCAGATAACCTTCAATGAATTTACTATGATTCATTTTCCGTGACATCATTAAATTTCTCCTAATTTATGGTTGCCACTTTCCAATGATTGTCTTTAATACATAATTAGTCATTTTAAACCAATCTCTTTGTTACTTTCTTAAGTGCTTTTTATCAAAAAGAATTTATTCATTGAGTTCAGGTATTAGGAAAATTAAATGAGGGATTCTTATTTTAACACTTATGCAATATATTATAAATTTAAGTTTTCATGGTTATAAATTTAGATTTATTGAAATTAGAAAATTGAATAATATTTAATATTTCAATCGATAATTTAGGGCATTAAATTTTACAAAAACAAATACTCTAACTTTAATTGTTATTTATGATTCAAATAATTTCTACTTTGAAAGTCACAAGACAAAGTTGGTTCTTGCTACCAACTGATTAACAAGCTATTTTAAAACATTTGTTAAACTTTATAAATAGTATACAAGTTGAAGTGTCTAAAATATAAAGTTTTAACAGGAGAAATATATATTAAATTTTATGCATAAAATTAGTTTAAAATATCCTTAGAATCTTAGTTGATGTGGCAAATAGTTATAATAATTCAATTATTTTTAACATATAATAGTGTATGTCGTAGGTTAAAGAAATGGTTAAGAAGGAAAAATATATATTTATAATAAATATGAAATAATTATTTCCAATTAATACAAAAGATAATTGCCTTTAGTAACATTTGAAGGAAATGCATTCAACACCTCTAGAATAAATGAATCTTAATCGATACCACAATGATGTATTGATACATACTTAAAACAGAAACATATTTAACGTTGTGTATATGTAAAATATAGTTAGTAATTTCCGTTTGGGTAGATTATATCAAATGAAATCTAAAGAAGGCAAAAGATGTGGCCAATTTAAAAGGCATAATTTATGATGCTTATAATGAGATAATAGTTATTAGTATAAAAATTTTATAATAATTAACGTAGATTTATAAAAAAGAAATAGAAGAAAAGATATTCTAATTCAAAAATTCATGAGAAATGTATTTACATATATAACAGTTACAAATGTTGAAAAAAAAATTTCTACATGTATCATATTTCCGAAGATTGAAATACAAAATATTATTTAATTTTTGATGATGATGTAATGATGATTCTATAATTTAGGATTTTATGTGTTATTGCACAGAATTAAATAATTATTTTTTTGAATATGTGTTAATGAATATGTGTTAATTATGTGTTAATGAATGTGTTAATTATGTGTTAAATATGTGTTAATTAATTATGTGTTAAATATGTGTTAATTATGTGTTAATGTTGAATATGTGATAATGAAATATTTCTACAAAGTTAAAAGTAAAATATTTAATAAAAAAAACCTGATACGAATAGGAATTATACTTAAGCAAAAAAGCAGTCACCATGAAAATGAATAATGATAAAAATAAATTACAAGAGTATAAAAAAAATAAGAAATTTGATTTATAAGATCCATTTATAAATTTGGTTTTTATTTATAAAGGATTTATGTAAATAACATTAAAGAAAAGTTTATATTTCTTAAATAAAGTAACACTATTTAAATAAAGGAAGACTAATTTGTTACTGTGCATTTTACAAACGAAGATAATTATTGTACACAAAGTTACCTAGTCTAATAACTTTACATTTAGTAATTTAATTGAATATATATTTAGATATAATTAGGGATTAATATAAAATTTCCATTAATGTCTTTAAAAACTGAAAACACATTACAATTTAATTTATAATTAGAAATACAATGCTAAAACAGATATCAATTTTTGCGTAATAAAAACTTTAAACACTAATAAAATGCCAGAATGCTAAAATAATAAAAATAGAAATAGAAATATGAAAGATATATAGAAAATTTAATATTAAAAACAAAAAACAGAAAATTAAAAAAAAAATCAATTCTGCAATTTCGTATAACATTTACCTTCCGCAAGAATATATAATTAAGATAGAACATATAAAGAATAATTAAGTATGTGATATATGAATCGGTATGTCATATGATACCTTTCTAGAGTTTAAATATTTATGAGATCAATATATTTTTTATGATAGAATATATTACTTCTTTCTGTATTAATTTCTTTTAAAAATAAAAATGTCTTTAAGGGAAGAATAATTGATTGCATTCAGTATCGATCTCTTTCTCCTAAATGATAAACTGGCTTTTATTTGGAATTTGTGAGTTTCAGGATTAATTACAAAACTATCTTCATGCTTTTACATCGATTGCTTGATATTAAAATATTTTTATATTGATTTTATGATAAGGACATTTTTGGGACGCCGGCCAACTTGTCTAGTGGTCAACGTGCCTGACTACGGATAGGGAGTACCTGTCTTGGAATCCCGGTTCAGGCATGGATGTACTTTCTCTCTCTCCATCCTGTCTTTGTACTTTCCTTGTGTGTGAATGAGGTATGAATGGTGCCTACCCTATAAACGGGTCTCTATGTCATGAGTGAGGGTGCGATGGTGTCCCATCCTCTGTGGTGCACCCGGGCAAGGCCTCGGCGGCAAAGAGGTCGCTGTTTCTGACCGGATCCTTGGGTATAAGGGGACAATACATCACGATATACCCCGACCATAAGAAAAAAAACATTTTTTGGATGTATAAAACAAATTTGCTGCATATTGATATCTATAGGTTCCAACATGCATATGAATTTCAGCACTACATACTTAACAAATCATTGCAAATTGTCAAAAGTGCTAAATCGAAATATAAAATGTATTAAAATATATATTCAAAAAAGTATTTCTTTATGAGAAAGTATTGAATGCAATGGAAGCATTTGCTTGCACATTATATCTTTTTTTTATTTCAATGACAAAATATCTAATGACTCATTTGTATGGTAATAACTTTTTCCTTGAATTACTTACAACAGAAACTTTTCGGGTATAAGTTCATTATATTCTAATATATTTATAGACACTACTCATTAAATAATAATTTCAGAATAAATGTGGTCCTTCTATACCACTGCAGCTATCTTTCAACAGTATTTTCTCTAGGATTGATATTTTCATTACTTAAATTTATAATTTTATTTCCTTTTAAGTAACCATTTGTCTAAAATACTTTTTATTCCATATTTATTTTACATATTTTAATAATTAAATCTTCCTTCACTAGGAATGTTTTTCAAAACTAAGCAATTACAATATAGAAAAATAATACCGAATTTTATTTTTCAACACACAGTTAACTTTTTTTACATTAATTTTTTATTTAATAAAATTTAGTTAATTTTCTTATGATTTATTTTATTTTATTTTATTACTTCACCACGACAATTATAAGATAAAAGTTTGTATTTCCTTGTTATGGGTGTCAATTAAGTATTTGCATATATTATAAGTGTGTAAACATAAATTAGCTTCATTATTATGATGTATTAGTTAAAAATGCTTTTCTATGTTATTATATGCAAGCACATTTTAAAATATTTTAACTGAAACATTCATTTTGAAAAAAGGATTTTAATTTGAATTTGTCTTTTTTTTGCATGCATCTTTCCAAATATCTGTCTTCTGTTCCATTTAGCAACTGAGATATAAGCACAGATGCTTACTTACAAAAGATCTTATATATCTATCTAAATATTTAAATAAAATATTTTATTATAAATAAAAATTAATATAACTTCATGTTCAACTTCATGGCCATTTTGAATCAACTTAAAAAAGAACTAGAAATTTAAGTGAGCACTACTATTGAATCTCAAATATCATGTTGAATCCTGTTGAAAATAACTGCTAAACAAGTGTACATAAAGATTTCTAGATTTTTATAACAACTGTTTCGTGTTCAGAAGAGATCAATACTTTGCTTTTTTTATCATTTAAGGCTTTTATTTAAAAATTAGTAGTTGAACATATTTTTCATAAAAATGGATGTATCGAACAAAACTTTATTGGTGCTTCTCTAGACATTACGAATTATTGTGCTTCACAGCTATGCGTGCATTTGATGAAATTTCGTACTCGTTTGCACTACTTTAAAAAAAATACTGCTGGGTTCAATGTTTTGTTTTCCAGTTAAAATAACTGATATATTTTATAAGTTTCAGTGGAAGGGAATCAGCACGTGTGTGCGAGATGACAATTATTGTCAAAGATATAATTAAGAAAGGTTTTTCGTTTTATGATTAAAGCTTAAATTTTAGTTTACGCTATTTGCTGTGTAATACTTTATTTATAAACGATTGTATTACAATATCTTTTAGTATAAAAAGAGAATAAATCTCAATAACGGAAAAAATCATGACTTAAATCCCTTTGTCACACGATCCATTTCTACGGGATTCCGTCCGGTGTCACTGTTACCGGAAATGAAATTGCTGACGACTGCTTCTCTAACACTGATTCTGGGGAGCTCACAACGCCTGACACTCTTATTACTTATATGGAGCTGTTTACTAAATATAAGGCAATGGATAAGGTCTGGCTTCTGCCTGTACACTCATGGTATCAGAGTAGGTACCCTCACGGCTCCTTCGTTGAGTGCAACAGTAGACGAGATCAAATTGCTCTTACCCGCTTTAATGGTTGTCACTTGTCATCAATGACTTTTGTTGGAAGAACTAAACAGTTCCGAATCTGCAATAGGTACTCTTCTGCAGAAAACTCCCCTGGTCACATTTTATCTTGTCTGGAGGAGAGCCTGGTTCAAGATCCCCTTTTAGTTCTAGATATCTTCAGGGTGAATGAACTCAAGGATATAATTTAGCACTACTGGTCATGAGGATGAGAAACAACAACAACGTAACATTAATTCAAAACAATTATTGTTGACGAAAATCCAAACTAAATTGTTTCCTTAAAATTAGAGAAAAGTTGTTTTTCTTTGCTTAAACAAATTCTCATACTTTCGTTATGTCCTACGAATATATATATATATATATATATATATATATATATATATATATATATATATATATATATATATATATATATATATATATATATATATATATATATATATATATATAGGAAAAGATAATAAAGAGAATGACAGATGACATAATGTGACAGCTAACTCGGTATTTACTTCCAATTTGTCTTCAGCTCAATCTATGATGAAAGAAATAGATTTAAACATTTCATTTAATCTCTTTCATAGGAGTTCTGTAATATGCACGTCTGCTACAAAATTTATTCCATCTTTCCATTAATGTGTGTGTGTGTAATTTCTTAAATTAATTTAGTTAGCTTGGTTTTTTTTTTTATTGCATTAATAAATATGAACTATTATAAAAAAATAATTATATAACTTATCCTGTAACCAAAAAACTAATGTTTCCTTTTTTTCAAATATTTTATGTGAAATATGCATAAGTATGTAAAAATTTTAAAATTAAGAATTGTACTCATATATGAAAGGAAATTAAAATTATGCACTACTCTGGAATTAAAACCATTAAATATTTTAAAATCCATTGTTTATATGTTATTGAAAAATTTGTTTCACTCTTTATACTGAAGGTTCTGATGCTGCATTAGTATCTTTTTATATCTCATCTGATAATAATGTATTTAAAAGAGTGACATTAATTATTTTTTATTTTAATATAATTTACGCATAAAGTAATGTGTTTTCTTGTTCTCAATTCGAAAACCTAAGTTTTAAAACTATCTTATAAAATAGCAATTGATGATTCAGCAGTTTCCTTTAAAATATACACTAATGATATTTTTAATTAATTTGCATACTTAATATTTAAAGTAATATTGTAATATTATTTTTCATTCCTAAACTTTTTTGGACGTATTTGTTTTTATCTCTCTGTAGGTTTGACTCCTATTATAAATTATCGTAAATTTTCTGTTTTCTTAAAAATTATGTTATCATTATCATGTATTAGGTATTAAAAGTCTCTTTAGTTGAAAATTATGCAAATTAGCTCATTTGCATTTAATAATTTAAATTTACCTCGTTATTATCACTACAGTATATTGAAAATTATCTTAAAATTTAAGTTTACACCATCGTTCTTTTGGTTTTACTCAAAAGCCTAAGGTAAGAAAAAACAAGTGTATAGAAAATTGTATTTCAAAAAAGTAATTTTAAATATTTTCGAAAGTAAAGGAAATAGATCATAAAGTTTTCATTTATGAAACTAATATTTAATCAAAAATGTTACATAAATTTGATTACGTTATATATTGCTCAAGAAAAAAAAATATTGCGACTTTATATATATATATATATATATATATATATATATATATATATATATATATATATATATATATATATATATATATATATATATATATATATATATATATATATATATATATATATATATATATATATATATATATATATACATACATATTTCATATATATGTAATGTACTTATGCAAATTAAAATGTTCGTGTTATAACAACACATATTTGTAATGACATATTGCTTAGAAAAAAGGAGATTTCTCCTAAGGTAGTGAAAATAATATTCCTTTTGGGTGTAACATTGTAAACATTATATTGAAACTTTTGTGTTTCACAGTAATTTAGTTTCAATTTGTTTTGAAATGATATTTAAGAAACATCAGAATATACTTTACTCACATTTTAAATAATTTTTTATTAAATCTGAGCACCCTTCCATTTTGTTCCTTTATTGCTCGGTCTGCGTTAAAAATAATAACATCAAATTACTCTCAATGTTTCATTGTTCATTTTACATTTCTTTTTAAAATTTTCTAAAAATATAAATGTAAAAAAAGTAGAATATATATTCATATCCCTTTATTTGAAATTTAAATGAATTTAAAATTATAAGAAAATGTGTAATATTCTCTAATACTTAACTTAATTTTTGAAGTTAAAATAACTTCTTTTTAAGCAAATATTCTAATGGATGTTTTGTCAGGAAAACTCATACCATTAAATTTTTTAAATGTATATAAGATTATGTAATTGTTTTACTTTTCTATTAAATTTATTCTCATCATGAGAACTATTCGATATTTTTGCTTGAAATATTATAATAGAACTATGAAACATTATATATATATATATATATATATATATATATATATATATATATATATATATATATATATATATATATATTAAAAATGCAATCCACTTTTTGAAAAGGTAAAATTTTATACATTTCAATAGCGTAGTCAAATGTCATCAAATATGTATGATTATTTATCTATAATTTTATGCTAACAACTTAAACTGAGTTAGTTTTTATTAAAAAATATAATTTTATTTTTAGTGACACACACAATTTCAAAAAGTATTCTTGTTTCAGGGCAATTATTATTATTTTTTTTTCATAATTATTTATTTTGTCCAAGACTACTGTTCTCATTCAATTACATTATTTTTCTGATTGAATAATTCTAAAACATTTTATTTTCAAAATGATAGTCAGTACAATTATAGAATATTAATCTAGATTACCAAAATATTGTAAGAGACTTTTAATTTGAAATTTATATTATTTAGATTTTAAATATGATAATCTTAAAATAACTGAATAAGAAATATATAGAAATAGTTCTTGCAAATTTAATTTTATATAATAATATTAAACATGTAGTAAAGTATTATTTGTACTAGCAATTAATTTCCTGCAAAATATAATAAATTCTGACTTTTTGCAATGTAACTTATCTTTTATATAATATAAAATACTGAATTGTAATTATTGTAATTGTTTTCCGAATATAATAATCATAATAAATTTTTTAAGAAAGTTGGTACATATTTTTTAAAAAATATTTACAAAAAAAAAAAAAAAAAAAGAAAAGAAAATCGTGTCATTTTTGACTTGAAGTGCAGTGATTGTAATAGTTATTTTCTTAAATATTGACATGTATTCTAGGCATTTAACAATAGAAGATATTTATGAATTTAAAATCATATAATACAATTAAATATGGAAATATACAATCTGTATTTATTAATTAGGCACTATATCTGAGATATAATGCATTTATGAAAAATTAAGTCAAAAAAGAGGAAACATTTTTTTTAAACTTTAGTTTCAATTTAAACTTTTAAAAACCTGTTGAAAAGAAAAAAATAACAAATGCACTATAAATAAACCGTAAGGATAGTTTGTTAGAATATTATAAGTAAAATATTATTAATGTAAGAACACAGAAATTCATACTATTGGGAAACACATTATTCCTTAATTTGTAATAGGGATGAAAGTTTCAGACAAAGATTTGCGATATCCTTCAAATTTATCCTTATTATTTAATGATTTTTATGGAAACATGTTTTTGCATTGCATTACTAAAAATTGCTTGTGAAAAAGTACATATTATATACATATATAATAAAAAGACAAGTAATTTTAAAATTCTTTTAAAAAAAGGAAAGCAATTTTTTTTACATTTAAATTTTAAAAATATTTTGGAATTTTAGTTCAAAATATACCTTATTATATACAGTTAGAGAATTAGTTATGAATAGAATTGATTTGAGAAGATTACTATGTTTTATTTTATTTTTCATGTATTAAGATGCAAACATTGAATGATTATTAAAATCAATAAATATTCATTATTTATTAATTTCTTTGTGATGTATTCATTGCTGTTTTCTAATTTGTTGTATAACAGTGAATGAATATATATATGTATAATGAGATGTATTATGATAGAAGGAAAATGTGTGAATAGAGACTGTGCTTTAAGATCAAAATTCCTTATCAACTGTTGAACACCTCGTTGAAACTTTATATGTATTAACTTAATCTACTCCAAAACCTGATAAATTATTCAGTTTCCTGAATATAGAAACATAGTTTATTTAATAAATTAAATATCTTAGTTTATTCCTTTAATATAATAAATTAATTAAATAGCTTATATTTTTTTAGAGTATTGATACATAATTTGCAATAGTGAAACAGTGACGCAGGTGAAAAGTTTTTAACAATTTATCAATTTAAGGAAATTTTAAAATAAAAACATTTATATTTAATTTGCATTTTCATATATGGAATTAAAATATTTTATTGATATTTCTGAAAACATGACGTAAAGCATAGCTATCATTTTTAAACTTTATTGACAATCTGAAAAATGGAATAAGATCTACACATGATTTATTATTTTATTAAACACAAACTGTTGCCTTATTGTACACATAAATATGATGCAAAATTAAAAATGTAGAAAAGGAAATCAAAATGGATACTGTTACAATTTTTACGATAACTTGATGAGAAAATTATAAGGAATTATTTTAAAAACAGAACTCACAGAAAATAAACCTTGTTTAATAAACAATTTTGTTATTTTGTCCATCTATATGTATGTGTGCGTGTGTTGAGGTTTATCCCACGTGGTTGGCAGCAGCAAGGCTCTTAAACCCGAACGCCGTGAAACAATCTAGCATTACCTCAGGGCTCGAGAATAGCTGGTTTATATTTAAACCACTGCCGGCAGAATGTGGTCAGGAGCAGCTTGAGGTGTATTGTAATTTGGACACAGGGTATAAATGTTGAGGCCTGAAACATGCCGTTATACAGGAGTATGTTCAAATCAAAATCTTGCGAGTGTTGATTGATTGCGCTTGTTGCTAACCCCAATCAGAACAGCAAAAGGGTGATTTATGCATATCATTCCTGCACGGAGGCTCTTCTCCAAGAGAAATAGATAATTTGTCAGACATGGGTGGCGATCTCTGAAAACGTAAGGCAGCCACCATATGAGCAGTATCCTATATGTAAGGGGTGATCAAATGAAAAGGTACGAAACAACGTAAGAACGTAATAGTTAAATATTTGCATATTGGGAGAATGTAGCGAGACATTTCGGGATGTGATTGGAGTATCTGACTGGGATCGGAGCATGCGCGGGTGCCCGCGTGAGCAGGAGAGAATTGAGCTTCTAATCAAAAGTGGCATCCAAATGATATGGCAGATCGTATGTAAATAGGATGTGGATGTGTTTCTCGTTGCAATATTCGACGATTGAGGAGATCCGAGGTGTTATCCTATTTCTGACAGCGGAAGGTGAGAAACCAATAGAAGCATGCGTCATCACCTCCCCATAAAAAGTTCAAAGTCGTACCGTCAGCAGGAAATGTATGGCTCACTGTCTTTTTCGACGTTCAAGGTCCGATACTTGTGAAATCGATTCAAGGTCCGATACTTGTGAATCGAAATTCCTCGAGCATAGAAAAACCATAAACACCGATGGGTACTGTGAGGCACTCCGACGCCTACGCAGGTCAATCAAGAACGAAAGACCGGGACTGCTCATGAAAGGTGTGGTTCTGCACTATGATAACGCCATTCCATACGTCTATTGAGTCACACAATGGAACTGACCAAATTCAGGTGGGAGACATTGGACCATCCGACTTACAGACCGGACACGTTTCTATGTGTTTGTCCGCTGAAGTAACTCCTGAAAGTGAAGCGCTTCAACTCGAACGACGTACTCAAGGACGCTGTGAAGGACTGGGTCTCGTCACGGCAACAGGAATTCTGGGAACAATGAATCCTGTGGCTTGTTCATCAGTGGCATCGTTGTGCTTAAGCATATGGTGTATATTTTGATTAAAGTCTTTATTTGTATATACCGTGGTGTCGTTTTGTACCTTTTCATTTATTCACCCTTTTATATATATATATATATATATAGAGATATATATATATATATATATATATATATATATATATATATATATATAATATTCAACTTTATATGGGTAGGCATTTATATATACCTTTTGGAGGAATATTTTTATCCATCATCCATCACATACCACTTTTTTTTAAGTACAGCAAATTAACTTATAATACATACGCAATAACATTTCCCTGCTTGTTTGTGTTTCCAGCACAATTAATTATCGATTATTCCTTAAAATTTACTACCTAATAATATAAATTAAAAATTCTTGATTTTTTTCTTTTTTTTATCTGGCGTTTAACGAGGTGCATTAAAAATGAATTTAATATTTTCTTTACATTAACAGACATTAAAAATAGATACAAATTTATATGTATCTTATTTATAATATATATTTAAATATATTATTAACACATTCATATTATACAGTTATTACTTTGAATTTTTTTAAATAATTAGCAGATAGAATAATGCAACTTAGTTTAATTTATTGTACTATGATAATTATTCTCTAAGGAAACTTATCTTTTAAAAAAAGTCTGATCATAAAACATGAATAAGATAACCTCCTTTTTTTAAAATTTACATTGCTAAAATTTAATACAGTATAAAATAATTTACATTTACGCCACTTTCTAATGGCTATCTTCATAATTATATTTATCACAGAAGAATAATTTTATTATTTATTTATTAAACTTTCTTGAGAATTACAACTTGCTGATCATTGTATTATATTTTACCTTGATTTTCTGAAAAAAGTAATTCAAACTATAATTAGTATCCTGTTTTAGGAAGTTTTATTTATTTGATGTTAATGATGAAATCTCTTTCGAAGAATTCTTAATTTTTTATTAAATTTTGTTTACTTGCTACCATCCCCCACAGTTTTCTTTTTAACAGAAAAAATAAATTTGAATAAGAAAAATAATATTTTTTTGGAACGAAGTTAAATGATAATTATATTTACTAAAAAACGTTTTTTAATCGCCTATTTTTTTAATTCAACTCATAAAATAATTTTTAAATAATTTATGAAGATAATTATATAACATTAAATGATTGTATGTTTCACAGAACAGTATTATGTTCTTTTCCAAAAACCAAAAAACTAAAGGTAAAAATTGGAAGAATACAATATAAAAATCAAGTTTTAAATAATTTCAAAACCTTCATAAAACTTAATGGAGTAAACAAGTATTTACATTTTAAAAAGAAGATTTCAAAGAAAATGGATTCTTAAGAAAATAGCATAAACATACATTTCTACTTAAGCATACATTAAGTAAACAATAAAAAAGTAAAAAAAAAAATATTTTTAATATTTTTGTTGAAAGAGAATTAGAGAATTTTATGTTGAAAGTCATTTGTAATTGTTCGTCAGAATGATGAGAAAAATTAATTCAATACAAGACTTTTAAGAAGAAAAACAAAATCTTTAATAGGAATGTAGTATTGAGATCGAAATGAAAGATGTAATGGTATTTCCATGACCATTTAAACGATAGAAAATTTATTTTGTATATCATTGCATAAATAATATATAAAATCCTCAATATATGAACGATAAAAACTTTCTGATAATAGTAATATGTTAAGTTTGAAAAAGGAAATAATTGCAATAAGCAAAAAATAAAACTATAAATTATTATAAATATTTCATAAAATATATACAATTCTTTAGAAGGCTGTGAAAAGATCTAAATGTTTTTTAATTTGGAATTGGCTCTTTCCTAAATTTTTAATTTAAATACAAAATGTATTTGAATACAGCTTGTATCTAATTTATAATTCCTCAATCCATTTTAGTATTTTCAAATTATACTTTACAAATATAAAATGATTATAAACAGACAAGCAGTCATAACATAAAATTTCCTATTTTTGATTAGATCCCAGGGGAGAATTTCCTTCTGTAAAACTATATTAAGCATAAAATTAAGTTTAAATTGGTGGCTAAATGAATAAATTTTTAATAACTCAAAAAAATGTTTAATCAGAAATTACTAGAAAAAATGGATATATAAGGGGTCAATCTAGAAAACAAAATATTATTGTTAATAGTGCTATATACATAAAAAAATGAAAACGAAAACAAGAAAAGCGAATCCTATATTTCAATGATAAAATGCTAATAATTATTACAACGAAATATTTAACTCTACCAACAATGGACATAAGTACATAAAATATGCATATAAAAATTAAGCATAAATATAAAATATGCATATAAAAATTAAGCATAAATAAAGGTAAAATCAATTTACATTAGAAGGAAGGAAAATTAAACAAAATAATATTGTCAAACTGCAATATATCTCAACAATTAACATGCGCCTTCCTTTAAATGTAATTTATGAAATATATATATATATATATATATATATATATATATATATATATATATATATATATATATATATATATATATGTATATATATATATATATATATATGTATATATATATATATATATATATATATATATATATATATATATATATATATATATATATATATATATATATATATATATATATATATATATATATATATATATGTATGTATATATATATATATGTATATATATATGTATATATATATATATATATATATATATATATATATATGTATATATATATATATATATATATATATATATATATATATATATATATATATATATATATATATATATATATATATATATATATATATATATATATATATATGACCTAAATAGAACTTTAAAGACTCAGAAAGGCTTTCTTCAGGGAGTTTTACACCTAAAACACATTCTCTTGACTTAAATTATGAACCTAAATATATCATGTACCACCTCAAAATCCAATAAATTTGAAACAATTTTGTTTTAATCTTGATCTGTGTCAAAGTGTCAATAAAAGTAATATGGATCCTACTATTTTGAGAGTCCTGGATTACGAGGTGTTGAGTAGATACTATCGTGAGCCATAGTGGCTCCGGATCTTTATCGATGGATCCCTCCTATCAAAAGGACCAAATGCTGATGCTGGAGTTTTCTCCGAAGTCTTTTCCTTTTATGCCCTGGTGGGACGGGGCTCTGCCTATGATGGAGAGATCGCGGCAAATCGCTTTGTTCTATCTCAGCTACATTGCCACATAGATCAATTTACAAAAGCTGTTGTCCTCTGCGATTCCAGAGCTGCTCTGATGGCCATTGTATCCTCTAATAATCTCTTAACACAGGACATTTTGAGTTACCATAAACATCTTGAGAACCTGGCATCCTTTGAGAAGACCATTGTCCTCCAGTGGATGCCTGCCCATTGCGGAGTCACAGGTAATGAAAATGCAGATTACCTTGCAAAGAAGGGCGCTTTAATTACCCAGACTTCTACACGTGATATGCCCTTCTGTTCTATTAAACATCTAGTCGAAAGAACTCTTAAGTCTCCAGAACTCATGAAGAGCTTACTAACCGCAATGCTCTTAAATCTTGGAAGAATGCCCTCTTAGGTCTGCCCAATAGCCCAAGACATAGGACGGTTGCTGAATTCCGCCTTGCCACCGGGCACGACTGTCTGCGGAAACATGTAAATAGATTTGGTATTGTTCCTTCTCCGGCTTGCACTCTTTAAAACTTTGGTGAGGTCATGGACGCCACGCATATTCCTCGCTGCCCTGCACTTCGTAAGATGTCTCTAACTGAGTGCTATTTGAAAACTAGAGTTATGTTAGATTAATAGACTTAGACTCTGTTGCAGTATCTTTCTGTGTTATTGTTCTATCCTTTTATTTATTTTGTTGTAACTGTCTATAATCTGCCATTGGAAATAATATATATATATATATATATATATATATATATATATATATATATATATATATATATATATATATATATATATATATATATATATATATATATATATATATATATATATATATATATATATATATATATATATATCACACTAGTCAATGAAGTATGTTCAAATGCTTCTGATAGAAAAATTTAGTTATAATTCTATGTATCAATAATGTATATAGATACAAAGTTACCATTTAGTAACTTTGAATCTCTATTAGTTTAGTAGAATTACTAAGCACATGCATATGCTGAGTAATTCTAAGCATGTTTATTTGCGACATTAAAAATTATTTAGAATTGTTTAGTCAATTATTACGGAAAGCTTCAAACCCTAAATTCATTTATTAAAAGGTCAGAGCTGATAATATTTTGCATTTTGGGAAACCCTACCGTTACCCTGCAATTTCTATGATTCAACGAAATCATCAGACAAAAGAATAATATTCCATTGTTCTCTATGGACATTGTGAGCTTGCTGGAAAATCTCTTTTCTCATGGAAATATATTTCATCCCACGGAGAAAGCTGAATGGTTCTGTAGCAATCATTGGGAATTGATCCAACTAATCAAACAAATCTGTTGGATGCCTCAACATTTTTATTTTATTTTGGAAATTTATGCACCAAAGTCTTTCAATTATGAAGTCTTAAAATTGGTGTTCCATAAAATATTTTTATTGATTCTTGGGATGAGATTTAAGTTTTAATCTGATTTTAAAATGAGAATTTTAGTCAATAGGCCTTATGTTATTTAATATTTGTGCTAATATTTTTACACATATGTGTGCCACTTTTCTTTTCTAAAATGACATTTTATTCAAACAAACTTTAGAAATCAGTAATCTTAATCAAAGTTTGAAAGAATTATATTGGAAATTAAATATGATATTTAGACAAGAAGAAAGAATAAAAATTTTGTATATAAAAACAATAAAATATTAAAGACATTTATAGAAAATATTTTAATAAACTGAGGAAATATCGCACATAATCAATTAAGAAAAAAATCTTCTATTTTATTAAATATAAAGAAAATATGTAACTTTTCTCATTTTTGCCCTTACATATGTTGATGTGTTTGTATGTGTGAATTCTATTAACAATCATATGCAGGAATATTTTATCCACTTTTTTATAAAAATCATTTTTTTGTAGCATTCACCTATCCAACAGGTAAGACTAATGTTCTCTCTCTGTATCTGTCTGTCTATCTATCTATCTATTTAGCTATTCCTAATCCCTATATATATATATATACATATATATGTATATATATATACAAATACATATATATATATATATATATATATATATATATATATATATATATATATATATATATATATATATATATATATATATATATATATATATATATATGTTCCATTTTCGACAGCAAATGGAATCAAATTTGGCATACTGAACACTTTGAGAAAAATGTAAGCACCGCTAATTCACATAACATTTGAAAACCCATTAGAAATGAGCGGCTCATCTTAATATAGGAACCATTACAAGCCAAACTTCTTAATAGTAAATTTTCTTATCGTAGATTGACACTATGCTGTTTTGAAACAGAAAATTACCTTTATAAATCTACTGCCATAGTGTCAGAAGATTCCCATATGAATTAGCGGTATCATACGATACCGCAAATTCATAAGATACTTACTCTATTATTACTTGTACATAAACAAATTTGTAATTCTTGTGAATTTACATGTCTCTAAAGAAGCAAGTTCAAACCTTAAGAAATACTAACCCTGCTTTAAATCATGGCGTTATTCAAATCACGCGCACGTGTAATTCAAAAAAATTTCCGTAAATATGGTCTATCAGGCACTAATAAAATCGATTAATCATTGATCTTGATTCATCTCAATAATGGCATTCTACCACGGTGCTAAAGTTCAGTAACTGTAAGCTCTTTGCATCCTGAAAGCATTCTTTAGATCATGACATTTGCCGTCTATTGACAACAACATGACTATGAAAAACTATGACTATCACCACTCATTAATCGATGACTTTTCTCAGATATCCCACCCCCCCCCCTCAATTGCAGAGTTAAATACTTAATCTATCTCAGAAATCTTCGGTAAACTCTGAAAACGAAGATCTTTAATTACCAAAACGTACATTAGAGCGCTACAGTTACAATCCATTAATTTTCCCAGGGCTTCCAAAAATGAAAATTTGGTTTATAATTTTTTGATCTTTTATTTGTTTATATTGCTAACTGAGGACTGTTTATCAACTGAAAAATCTTTTTGACTGGTTTTCCATACTTATGGGCATCAACAATTCCACCAACATTTAATTCTTCCCTTATACCCACTAATACATATATATATATATATATATATATATATATATATATATATATATATATATATATTATGAAATTTCATTTATAAAATGAAATTTTCTATAATTCTTCCCTTATACCCACTAATACATACATATATATATATATATATATATATATATATATATATATATATATATATATATATATATATATATATATGTATATATATATTGATAATCATGTATATTTTGACATTAAGTTAAAGACTGGATTGTAGGCACAGGTGCAGGTACAATATTTATACGGCTTTAATAGAATGCCAAATTTATCTACTATAGTTACTATTTATAAGCATTTAGAAGACGCTTTTATTAAATATATTGAAGAGAAATCTAGAAGAACTTTCGGACTAGGAGGCGGCCGAACACTTTCAATATCGATTACATAACATGTGATTGTTAATTATCCTCTACTGAATCACATTTTGTAATATTTAAATAAAGAATTTGAGTTATAGATTTAACACAAAAGTATAACATCTGTTGTTCTATAGAGCTTTAATGCAGCGAACAAAATATTCCTAAATAAGATTTTAAATATACACATGTATTTTATGTATGGTACAAATATATCGCGATTAGTATTTTATTTATTTCTATGACTAAATATACACCCGAGCATTATGTTTTCTGAGTTCAATTCCTTTCTTTTCAAAAAAGCATTACAAGGCATTAAATGTTATTTTTAATGCTTTATCAATGCTTTATTGTTTTATTTAAAATTTTAAATACTTTTTAACAAACTTTTATTTTTTTTTATAAATGTATTAAAAATTAACAAACATGCTGACTTTTACTAGTAATTTTTATTTAATATATTAAATAAATACACTTAAATTTAACTATAAGTGGAAACTTAATCTATATTATATATTAGATTTAAATTGTTAATATTTTGGTTTCTAATTTAAAATGTAAATTTATTTGAAATATTGCATTTTTACATTTTTTGTTTTCCACCTGAATATAAACTCGATATAATAAAATGAAATTTCATTTCTTTCATAATAATTTAAAAGAATCACAAAATTCAAAAAATTAATTTCCTCAGCAATTTTCATCAGATATTTAGCAAGAAATAATATTTTTACATTTTACGGCCTACAATTTTTCTCCCCTACTTAAGAGTTATTTTCAATCATTTCCTAACTTAGTATTATTGACAAAAATCCATATATTTGAGCCATTCTCTCTGTAGATTATCAGATGAATACAGCAAATTCTTATATTTTATATTTCCAAATAAAAGAATATCTTCCGTTAACGCATTGAAACAATAGAAAATTTCATTGAGCTATGTGAAAACAAAATGAAAATTACTGTTTTCTGAATATAAATATTGTGGACTTCATTACCTATCTTTCTTCCTTCATTTCCATATTATATATATATTTCTGTGTTTTCTGCTAAAAATATTGATATTAAACAATGGTAATTGATACTTACAGATGCTACGCATCTCAAAAAGTATTCTAGACATATTTCGTTAGAAAATATCATTAATTACTTCATACCGCCGTCGCAAGGCATCAGCTCTGCGGGAAACTACGGAAAAAATGGTGCCTACCGGAGCTTAATCCTGACCGTGGTATCACCTCTAACATCAACAGAATGCGAACTCGGCACATGAGGGGTATGAAAGTCATACCCGATGGATCTAGATTCTACGCAGAATGCAGGCAATGTACAGGAGTTCCACTGGATCCGAGGCATCTCTTCAATTGCATCTCTGTAGTCTCGACCCTCTTCAGCATCGATTCAGTGCAGAAAAGACATACTTCTAGTATTTGATACATCTAGTATTTCATTATTCTTCTCCATCTAATATTTAATTTTATAAATTTGGGTTATGATTAACTCTATAAATACATCATTATTCTCCATTTGGTATTTTTAATGTATTTTAAATGTATTATTCTCTACCTAGTATTTGATTATTATTCTCCATTTAATATCTAATAAGTAAATTTATAAAAATGTACTATTATATATATATATATATATATATATATATTATATATATATATATATATATATATATATAATTAGTAGTACATTTTTATAAATTTACTTATTAGATATTAGATGGACACCCCAGAAGTGTGTATATATACTTCTGGGGTGCAAGAAAAAACACTTTATTGGACATATCAACAACATTGTTTTCATATCTTTCCAGACGATAATGTTAAAACGCTCAGCGCGCACATCACGTCATTGATGCGCGCGCCATGGAATGACGTTACCGCCGATGAACTGGTATTTAAAATGCTGCATCCTGCAGCTATCGGTAGTCTTCTATAATATTGTCTTGTTTCCATGGCAACAGACAAGTACAGACATATTGGCAAGAGATCTTTTTATGGTAGAACCACAAAATATTGCATAGCTAAAATAGGAATGTGAAGCAAGATCATTGACATGATCATAGTCAAATGACGTCGCAATGATACGTGCTAAATAATACAGATAGCAATTGTTTTGACTAAGAAAATTACCTTTTTCAAACTGTTGCAGCATTTTTGGAAGAATATCACTGTCTAAAATTTTTTATTGCGTTTGAGGACTGATGATTTAAGAGTCTGAGTGTTAGATTGCTTATCTGATCAACTTGACTAAAATTAAAGTTTTAACAGTTAATTTTTCTGCTGGAGGAAAGAACAAATTTGCCAACAGTTTACTGGAATCTAATATATAGATCACTTATACTTAAGTAAAGACTGTGGTTTAAAAAAAGTTCGGTTCTAAATTTTTTTATATCTAGTAAATTATACAAACCTGGGAAAATTAGGTAAAATGTCAGCTTAATTTTTGTTCTCGAAATTCAAAGTTGTTTTCAAATAACCATGCATTTTCAGAAAATAAATTGCATTTCACTGAAAACCCTTTTTAATAATTTACCTGACGTTTTATATAAATTGTGATTTTCTGCATGGCACAGTATAAAATATTTACATTAGTTTTAAATTTAAATATCACTATATGCATTTAATAAAAAAGAGATTTTAATCTTTTCTGAAATAAATTCCTCTTAGTTTTCTTAATTCTTTAGATCCATTGCTGATACAGGGATTTATGACAAAGAATAAATTAAATGATATCTTTTTCATAGCATATTCTTCTAGAGAAAGAAACTTTTAGGATGTGTATGAATTAGTAAAAATATAAGTCAAAAAATAATTAATATATTTTTGTAATTTAAACTGCTAAATAAAAAAAATTAAATTTTTTATTTTACAAGTTGATTAAACATTAAAACATCAATATTTTTGAAGTTTTATGAAATACAGTATAAGAACCAACTATACACTTATAAAACAAACTTTTGGACCTTCTTAAATTAATTTGATTGTAAAAACAAAAGAAGAATCAAGTATGTGGAAAAATGTAAATTGCAAATTTTGATTTAAATGAAATTGGAACTTACTACCATTTATTTACGAAAAAGCAGAATACTTTCCTTACGGTAATATAAACGACCTGACAAATGTAATATGATTAAAATTTAAAATATGAAGAACATAAAATTTCTACCACGCATTTAATGCATTTATTTTTACCTTTCTATATTTAATAGGAAATCAATTTTTTTATCATCGCCTAAAAGAAGGTTCACATGTAAATTGCGTATGAATTTAGCATCTTCTTTATTTAAAAATGCCCTAGTTTACACTAGCAAAACTTAAAAAAAATGCCTTCAAATATTAAAAATATCTATTGATTAAAGAATGGAAGAAAACAAAAATTATACGCAACAGTAATATTTTCCATACATTATCTAATACATGTAGCTAAGTTTAAAAATTAATTCAGGGAAAACTTACATACGTTTTTAAGATATATAAGTGATTACTTATGTATCTTATTTTTTCTCTGGTTGAAATCACTTATGTATGATTAAAACATACATAAGTGATTATTTCAACCAGAGAAAAAAATTATTTTGCCAGAATAAACATTTCATTTTGTGCAGAACATTCCATCAGAATAATTTTTGGAAAAGTTTTCCTCGATTTCTGCGTTGAAAGGTAAATAATTAAATTTATGCTTTATATAATTCTTTATTCTTGAAAAATTCTTACTTAAAATATAATTAGAATTTTATTTCTTTTCCTCAAAAACACATTTCAAAATTTAAATAAATTTAAAAGAATCACATATTAAATGAAGAAAAAACATAAATTTCTATAAAATACACTAAATCTCTTATACATTTAAAAAAACAAACTGAAATGCGAAAAATAAAATTTATATTTTAATAACATAAAATTATTGTGTTCCACAATGAATTCCTAAATGATGCGTCAAATATTTTTTTATGTACATTAATGTATGAATTTTTCATATTTGATTTCATTTTATAATTTTTTTACGCTAGAGAGTGTTAATACTATGCACATGTTTCCGAATACTTAAGATATAAAATCCTTAATATCTTAAATATTTTATAAATTTTAAGGATATAAAATCCTTAATATGTTAGCAAATTCTTAAAATACAATAGTTAAGAGACTTGTGGTGTGTGTGTTTATTATAATCATAAAATGAACATTAAAAGTGCATATATTTTAGAATAAGAAAAAAATAAGCAGTCTCATAAATATTTCTTATAATACAACAGACAATGTAATGAAGAAATTTTTATATTTATCTATAAAATCTATAATATCTAAAATCGAAAGATGGCTCGAGAAAGTAAACAAGAGATCATATATTATTAACAAAAAGAAATTTAATAAACACAAATGGTACACACCATATTAACAATTACATATAAATTCAAAACAATGAATTACATTATAGGAATCTAAAGGAACCTAATATTTCATGGAAAAGTTGGGAGAACTTCAATCGAAACAAAATCTAAAGTGCGAAGTCTTCATACATAATAGTAGGCGACAGCGCCATCTATTCGAACTTTTTTCCTCACTCTCTCCACCTGAACTCTTTATAGAGTTCACTAGTTAAAATTTTAAATTTAAGACTACCCTAACAAACATATAACACAATTATTAAATATATCAATTATAAAATTTTAAACTAAAATTATTAGCACATAAATGGCAACATCAATAAAATAAAAAACGCATAAAAATATATGAAATCAATGAAAAGATTCTTAATCATTCATTTAAATTTCAAAGGACTTATTAATTATTCTTAACTTTGATAATAATAAAAAGTAAAGTTTTGAATTAGAATCTCTAAAAACATTTGTAATACAGAGGGTATCAACACATTTTTAGAACGATTTCGATAACAAATTTTTAAAAAAGTAAATGTTTTAGAATAAATATTTTATGCAACAGCTTATTATTTGAAATGAGAAATATCGTCTGGTACTTTTAAATTTATTCTTCTTTCAAAACATCACATATAAACATGCTATGAACTGAAGGATATGTTTTTGCTCTTTCCGAAGATAAACGTTCTTATTCCAGAATTCAAAAACGTTGTGAAATGCATGGTATTAAAATTTCTTAATGCAAAATAAGCAATATTATTAATCGCACAGGTAAAAACTGTCAATCATTATTTCTACATAGAAAGAAGACTCCAAATGAATATCCGTAAAAGGAACGTATACTGTTCCAAATGTTTCTAACGTGAAATCGCTGGTAACAAGAGAAAATCTGCCAACACAGAGATCAATTGCAAAGTCTTTAGTTATCTCTGTAGCAACAATAAATAAAATAATAAATTAGTATTTACAACTTAAAAATGCTAAAAAAGCAAAATGTTCACCAGCTTTTGCCGAGACATGTGGCTCAACGCAAAACATTTTGTAGAATCCTGTATGAAAACCACTTAGCAAAAGATTAATGGATAAACATTGTGACCCTTGATTAAGCATGGGTTTACCCCTAAATGACTGTAACAAAAAAAGCTCTCTTTTTACTCTAGAAAATGAAGAGAAAAAATGTACAAACCCATTTCCGTCAATGTAAAGAAAGTTTCAGTAAGGGTCATATGATTGTCGTAGGTTTCTTCTACAATGAGAAATTAAAAATAAGAAGAGGGGGAAAGAATGTTAAAATCAAATCGAACTATCAGGAGAAGATTTTACGACCAATATTTACAAAAGAAATTCCACTTCTTTCTCCCAATGACTTTCAAAGAGAAACTTCATTAAGATAAAGATATAATTCATACTTCGAAAACTACCACTGCATTCCTTGAAAAAGTTATGACTAATACAGGTGTTGCATGTATACATTTTCAACATATCCCTGCTAAGTCTCCTGACGTTTCACCTATGGATTATTGTGTCTTTGGTCTGTTAAAAAAGGCTCTTTCTAAACGCAAACCCACCATGATAGATGGACTATGGAAAGTTGTGGAAGAGGAATGGAAAGCAATAACCCTGGAAATATTGCGAAAAGCTCTTCTACCATGGAAATCACGTTGCAGACCTACATTCCAGAAAAAAGCTTATCAGATCGAATATTTAAAGAATAATATTTCCATTTTAATTATTAATTAAACGACCACGAAATCTTTCTAAAAAGGTGTTAATACCCTCGGTAGTTCAAATGTTTTATTCTTATTTTAGAAGTGAAATTTGTTGTAATAAAGAAGAAATATGAATTTAAAGTTCAAATAATTCGAATTTAAAGTTCCAAATAAAGTTTAAGAAAAGTTAAAAGTACTCAAAGTTCCAATGGGTAGAGATGTTGTGCTGTTCTTTTTAACAGTCCGTTAGCAGTTTTCACTTCGTAGGAACGAACTTTGTTATCCCTGCCAAAATAAATTTTATCTATTCTGCCTAGCTTCCAAATAACTTACTTTTGATCTTCTATCAGCACAACCCCGACTTTTAGCTCACTTTGAAGGTGAGGATTTGTCATTGAATGAGCAGTTTTCAGGTCTAGGAGGTACTGCTGCTTCCATTTATGCCATAACTATTGCTTCATAAGCAAGGTTTGATATTTTTTCTTTTCAGCAATAATGATCTATTTGATCCATTTTCTATAAGTTGGGCAAATGTTATTGGATAAATAGTTTTTCCATTACTAAAATTCAAAACGTGCAAAGGTGTCAGTGGCTGTGGTTCATTGTTTTCATTATACACATAGGTCAAAGGACGCAGGTTAAGAACGGCTTCTAATTCAACAAGGAGAGTTGCAAGTTCTTCATAGGTTAGTAGAACTTTACCTATGATTTTCTTTAAGCATTCTTTAACAGATCTCACTAATCGTTCATAAAAGTCTCCCTAACAAGCAGCCCATTCTATTATATTTTTCCAAATTATTCTTTCTTCGGCGATAAAATTTAGGAATTTGTCACTTAAAATTACATTGTAACAACTTTTCCAAATATAGTAACTAAATCAATAGGCACATTGTCATCCCATTTAATACCTGAAGACCAAATATCTTGCATCAGGCACTTGATTCGCAAAGTAAATAGTCCCAGAAATCCCAATGGATCAAATATTCGTCCTAAGACTTGTAGTATAAATCTCTTAGTGTCTATTCTCTTAGACACAAACTCAATTAATCCATGTATGTCAAAATAAAACAAGTCTACAATTATCCCATGCTATACCCAAAACTTTATAAGGAAGATTTTCTTCTCTTATGTTTACGGAATCATCAATTGAAATTATATTATTCCTTTTCCATAATTTTCGTAAATCTTTGGAACTGGTTCGCTATTTAGGCAACAGTAAACTTGCTTGAAAATTTCTTTAAATTCTAATGAAATGGATAAATTTTTTTTTACAGTCTCATGACTTCCTATTATATCATTCATGTAGACATCATCTTTTAAGAAAGAAACAGTTTTATGATTCTTTTCAAAATGCTTTTCTAAGTGATGTTTAATTGTCAATGCTAATAAGAAAGGGCAACTATTTATCCCGAACAAAATTCTAGTGAAGTAAACTATAGGTGGTTCAGAATTGTTTGTTGGGTCCTCTCTCTCTCAGTAAAGAGAAATCGTGTAACGTCTCTATCTTTTTCATGGACTTAAATATTCAAAAAGGCTTGTTGCATGTCAGTTGTAAAAGCTTTAGGTTTAAGTCTAAATTTGAAAAGAATATAAAAAATTTCTGGATACAAATTTGAACCAACATGCAAACAGTCATTTAAGGAAAAAAAATTCGAAGACTTAGCAGAAGCATCAAAGACCAAAAGCAATTTACTGGTCACATGATCATCTCAGATGATCTCTCTATATGGCAGATAAAACGTAACGTTTTCCATTTCATTCGGATTAGGCGCTAACTCAATAATTCCCTATTTTCTGTAATCATCGAACACTTCTTTGTATTTTTCAAATAATTTGGGATTTCTAAATAATATTCTTCTTAACCTGTCAAATCTTGCTTCAGCGATTTCTCTATTATTTAAATTTTGTTTACCTAGTTTCCAGGGCAATTGAACTATGTATCTGAGATTTTAATATTTGACTCAAAACTGGACAAAACTTTATTTTCGAAAGAACTATCTTCATTATTTTTATTAATAAAACCAGAGTTTTCCAAATCCCAAAATGTTTCTATTTGTTTCGAAACTAAATCTTCCTCTATCGCTACATTAAATATGAGACAAGTGTGACTATCAGTTTTCTTGCCTTGTAGGCAGCAACCAAAAATACTTTCAACAGCTACAAGAATTTTATTCAAATGTTTAATTTTACCAGTCAGAATGCTGTTATAGTAATCTGCCCCTATCAAAATGGTTACCGGTTCAGTACCATTAGGGGAGTCAACAAGGGTATAATTTCTCAATTCCATATTTTCATTTGTTACTTTTGCTTCAGGGGGAAGTATGTCTGATCCCAATATTTCATTTGTTGCTAAAGCTTCTTTTTCTATTTTTGAGCTAGGAAAGAATCTATGTTTTAATGTGAGACGAACTACATAATAAATTTTGTTTATAGCCCTTTTGCTACCGAAAGTAAAAATTGATCATTTTTTTCTTATTTTCACGAGTTTTAAGTTATCAACTAGTTTTTGACAAATAAATGAGCGCACCCATTATCTAACAATAAACGAGTAATTGATTCATAACCGTTTATTTTATTTTACTTTTACGCAACATGATTGTAATAATATTTTATTCCTTTCTCATTATGTGAAACCGCAGAAATTATTGATAGCTCAAACTTCTTATTTTCCCGAGCCTCAGCATTTTTATTCTTAGACGACTTACAAATAGTCTGGTGATGTTTCCCTTCACACGTGTTACACGTGCTTTTTATTTCAGTCCGGATTTACAGTCTTTAATTCTATGTTTTACGCCAAGGCACAAAAAACATCTGCCGAAAGCTTTTAGTTTGTTTCTTTTTTCTTCGATGCTCAAGTTACAGTTTTCCGCCGGGTGGTGTTTTCTAGAAAACAGGCAAGATTTATTAGCTTTAGATACTACCGAAAAGCCGTAAGTGGATGACTCAGACTTTTTCTCCTTCAAGAGTGGGGTTGATCTGATTTGTTTTTCAAGTGTTTTTTGTAGATATAGGAAGTGTTTCTCTGCTTTTTATTTCGAGTTCGATAAAATTTAACAATTTATGAATATCGGGAGCTGATGAATCTTTTATATTTTGTCTGTTAGATTGTAATGTTAAATCACTTGGTAAATTTTTTAATATAACAGTAATAAGCATTGAACTATAAGATTTAGGATTAATTTCAATTTCATCATGCATTCTTTTTAATCTCAAAATATCATGCGATTTGTATAAGGGGAGAAATTTAACATTGTGTTCATAAGATGATTTATTATTAGGTTTTTACGGCCAAATCGTTCTTTTAAAATCTTCCCAGCTGAATCATAATTATCATCCGATATTTCGAAACCTTCAATGACATTCAACGCTGGTCCACCTAAATATGATTTTAAATAGTTGAACTTATCAATTTTCGTTAACCCATTATTGTAATCAATAGAAACTTTGAATGTATTCCAGAAACTAGTAAAATGTGCTATATCACCGAAGCATTTTTCAATGTTTAATTTAGGGAGCTTTACTTGTTTACTTTCGTAATAAGAGTTTTGATTTGAATTAAAGTTCTGTGTTTCAGAGGAGTTAACATTTACAAAGTTATTTTGCTTTAATCGTTTTTGAGTACGGAAAATAGCTAGCGATATTTTATCAACATAGTTATGAATATCAGGCAAATCAGTTTCGAATTCTTCTACTTTGAATAAATTTTCAATTTGCTTATCTAATTGTTTCAACATTTCACTTTTATGAGTAAGTTGATTTACACATTCTTCTAACAAACCAAATTCTTCCCTTTTTATTAAGTTTTCGATCTGATTTACTAATTTAGTAACAGAAATCCTTATAAAGGATTTATTTTTCTTTATCTTTTTTATTTCCATTTTCAATTTCAACCAATCTTTCATGCAAATAAAAATAAATTAGACCATACCTTGATTTATTTCGCAAGTTTCACAGGTAGCGCAAAATGCAATGATCCAAATTTTATATAGTCCAACGAACTTTTCAAATTCGAAGTTCGAATCTAATAATCTATCGTGTGTACCAAATATAATATATGATTCTTTCCCGGCCGATGCATTATGAAGAAATTTTTATCTACACTACTGGCCATTAAAATTGCTACACCAAGAAGGCGACATGCTACTGACGTGAAATTTATACGAAAGGAAGAAGGTGCTGTGATATGCAAATTATTACCTTTTCAGCACATTCAGACAAAGCAGGAGCTAGTAGCCACACCTATATTGTATTTAAATGAGGAAATTGTTCAGCCCGTTCCTCATACACAAATTGCATTTGAACGTTGTTGCATGGTGAAAAGTTGTTTTGATGACTCGTGTAAAAAGGAGAAATGCGTACCAGCACATTTCTGACTTTGATAAAGGTCGAATTGTAGTGTACCGTGAATGCGGTTTATCTTATCGCAGTATTGTTGCTCGCGTCGGTCGAGATCCAATGATTATTAGCAGAATATGGAATCGATGGGTTCAGGACGGTAATACGGAACGCCATGCGGAAACGGGGTCGTTTGGAAGACAACAAATGTCTGCACGAACAGTTCGACGACGTTTGCAGCAGCATGGACTCACAGCTCGGAGACCATGACTGCGGCTTCCCTTGACGCTGCGTCATAGACAAAAGCGCCTTCAATGGTGTGATCAACGACGAACCTGGGCGCACGAATGACGAGACGTCATCTTTTCAGATGAATCCAGGTTCTGTGTACAGCATCATGATTGTCACATCCGGGTTTGGCGGCATCATGGTGAACGCACACTGGCAGCGTGCATTCGTCATCGTCATACTGGCCCATCACCTGGCATGATGGTATGGTGTGCCATTGGATACACGTCTCGGTCACTTCTAGTTCGCATTGACGGTGCTTTGAACATTGCACGTTACATTTCTGGCGTGTTACGACCTGTGGCTCTACCCTTTATTCGAGCCTTTCGAAATCCTACGTTTCAGCAGGATAATGCCCTACCACATGTTGCCGGTATTGTACGGACATTCCTTGATACGGAACATGTTCGGCTGTTGCCCTGGCCAGCACGTTCTCCAGATCTTTCACCAATAGAAAACGTCTGGTCATTGGTTGCCGAGCGACTGTCTCGTCACCAAACGCCAGTCAGGTTGATGAACTGTGGCATCGTGTTGAAGCTGCATGGGCATCTGTACCTGTACATGCAATCCAATCTCTGTTTGACTCAATGCCCAGGCGTATAACTGCTGTTATTATTGCCAAAGGTGGTTGTTCTGGGTACTGATTTCTCGAGATCTATCCAGCCAAATGTTTTGAAACTTAATCGCCTGTTATTTCTGGTATAATATATTTGTCCAATAACTATCATTTTGTTATCTGCATTTCTTCCAGGTGTAGCAATTTTAATGGCCAGTAGTGTATAATATCTAAAATCGTAAGATGGCTGGGCTAAGTAAACAAGAGATCATATATTATAAACTAAAACAAATTTAATAAACACAAATGGAATGGTACACACCATATTAACAATTACATAACAAAACAATGAATTACATTCTAGGAATCTAAAGGAACTTAATATTCCATCGAAAAGTTGGGAGAACTTCAATCGAAATAAAATCTAAAGTGCGAAGCCTTCATACATAATAGTAGGCGAGAGCGCCATCTATTCGAACTTTTTTCCTCAGTATGTGGTTATCAAAATAGCCGAAATGCCAGTGTATATAAAAGTAACACCTTTGAATACGCCTAATAATAATGGGTTACAGTTTCTTATGAAATAAATATCTCTTTTTTAGTTGCAAAATTGTAAATGTAATCTCCCGATACAAATAAATAAATATTGGTTGACTCGTAAATAATTAATAAATTCACATTAAGTGATAAAATGCCATGTGGTGTATGGGATGACGCAAAATGAGATTTTAATCTATTCCCACATAAATCGAATAGACTCATTCGCCACAAATTGGTCTATAAAGGTTAAGCTCCAAGACATGTTTTGTAACTTTTTCTAAATTAAACTAATATTTCATTCAATTTCAGTTTTGCATAAAAAATAATTAAATAGGAGCGAATAGTTTAAAATAGGTTCCGAACTGTTGTAAACATCCTTGCTGAAAGTAGGAATCGAAACCATTGACTGTGAAAATGAAAGTCGAAGTACAAACTATTCATTTGTCAGTTCAACGCAACCTAAAAATTATTGATTCAAAAATACTTTAAATTACTTATTTTTTACAATGCTTTAATAACTTCGAAAAGTGTTTCGTATATATAAAAGTTGTCTATTTATTTTAGTGGTTGATATTGCTAACATAGTTGTTACGATCATATGAGTATACTTTCTTCATATTGCTGACGATTGGCACAAGCAAATTCATGTTCTAACAAATTATGTATCGATTTCTAAGTAAGCAATGTGTGAAGGTTTTTCTTTTAATCTTTTATTTAAACTTTTCAGTAGACAAAGTAAGAAATAAAACATTAAATTTAATTATATTGCAAAATTACTTTACATTTTTTACAGCTTATAAAGTTCTGCTACTATATATTCAAATTAATTTTATACATTAATAAACACACTTTAAAATTATTTTATATGTTGAAATATTTGCAAAATTCTTGAAAATTTGAACCTCACTATCATCTCTAATGTAAATATATATATATATATATATATATATATATATATATATATATATATATATATATATATATATATATATATATATATATACTTCTGTGAATTTTTATTATCTATCTTATTTAAATGAATCTTTATATTCAGAGATCAGCGAAAGACGCATATTATTATTCTTTGATATTGAAATATTCCCATTAAACTTATACTTATGGCATACAAAATGATTAATTTAAAAAATTTTTTTTCTTGTAATATTGCTAGGAATATTAAATTTATTGTTCAGAAATGCTTCAAGTACATGTTAATAATTGAATTATATGGTATGAGTATTTCATTTCAGGAATTCTATCCCAGAATTTTCTATAGGATAGAAAATGTTAATGAAAAGCAAAACAAAATTGGAACACGTTTATGTGATTTAAAACTCCTTTCTATAATAATGCATTAAATATATATATGTGTATATACATACATATATATATATATATATATATATATATATATATATATATATATATGTGTGTATATATATATATATATATATGTGTATATATATAAATATATATATACATTTAAGACGGTTAAATTTGAAATAGTCTGTTATTTTTATAATTGTTTCAAAAATACAGTTAATTTTTAAAAAAAGATGCTTGATTAAATTCATAAATTATATATTTAATCAAATACTAGTTAAAAAAGGATTGGAATATGTTTTAATATGATAAAAAGTATTGTTAGTTTGAAAACAGAAATCCACTAGTGATAAAAATATTTAAAATTATATACAATTAAGAAGCATTTAATATTAGTACACATGGGCTTGATAATAAATTAAAAAAATTTTTTTTTGCTAAATTATGTTCACAAAATAAAAACATAATTGACTGTAATTTAAAGTAATAAAAATATCAATCAGTTTAAAGTGAATATATTTTAGACCAAACAAGAGACAATTACACTACTGGCCATTAAAATTGCTACACCAGGAAGAAATGCAGATAACAAAATGATATTTATTGGGCAAATATATTATACTAGAAATAACAAGTGATTAAATTTTCAAAACATTTGGCTGGATAGATCCTGAGAAATCAGTACCCAGAACAACCACCTTTGGCAGTAATAACAGCAGTTATACGCCTGGGCATTGAGTCAAACAGAGATTGGATTGCATGTACATGTACAGATGACCATGCAGCTTCAACACGATGCCACAGTTCATCAACCGCAGTGACTGGCGTTTGGTGACGAGCCAGTTGCTCGGCAACCATTGACCAGACGTTTTCTATAGGTGAAAGATCTGGAGAACGTGCTGGCAAGGGCAATAGCCGAACATGTTTTGTATCAAGGAAGGTCCTTACAAAATCGGCAACATGCGGTCGGCCATTATCCTGCTGAAACGTAGGGTTTCGCAGGGCTCGAATAAAGGGTAGAAATGTGCAATGTTCAATACACCGTCAAAGCGAACAAGAGGTGACCGAGACGTGTATCCAATGGCAACCTATACCATCACGCCAGTTGATGGGCCAGTATGACGATGACGAATGCACGATGCCAGTGTGTGTTCACCACGATGCGGCCAAACACGGATGCGACCATCATGATGCTGTACACAGAACCTGGATTCATTTGAAAAGATGACGTCTCGCCATTCGTGCGCCCAGGTTCGTCGTTGATCACACCATTGAAGGCGCTCTTGTCTATGACGCAGCGTCAAGGGAAGCCGCAGCCATGGTCTCCTAGCTGAGAGTCCATGCTGCTGCAAACGTCGTCGAACTGTTCGTGCAGACACTTGTTGTCTTCCAAACGACCCCTTTTCTTCACTCACGGCTCGTGACGTGGTTGTACGATCCATTACGGCCATGCGGATAATATGCCTGTCTTCTTGGCTGCTAGTGATAGGAGGCCATTGAGATCCCGCCTGGCGTTCCTTATTACCGTCCTGAACCCATCGATTCCTTATTCTGTTAGCAGTCATTGGATCTCGACCGAGCAGCAGTACTGCGATAAGATAAACCGCAATCCCGGTACGCTACAATTCGACCTTTATCAAAGTCAGAAACTTGCTGGTACGCATTTCTCCTTCTTACACGAGGCATCACAAAAACTTTTCACCAGGCAACAACGTTCAAATGCAATTTGTGTATGAGGAACGGGCTGAATAATTTCCTCATTTAAACACAATGTAGTTGTCGCTACTGGCGCCTGCTTTGTTTGAATGCGCTAAAAAGATAATCATTTGCATATCACAGCACCTTCTTCCTTTCGTATAAATTTCACGTCAGTAGCATGTCGCCTTCTTGGTGAAGCAATTTTAATGGCCAGTAGTGTACTTTTACTATATCTTTTGCTTTTTTGGTTTTAATATTTTCCTTATTTATTTTAACTGGCCTCCACCAGCATGCGGTCTACCCAGTGCCGCATCTGACGGAAGATTGGGCAACTTGCCTTTATTGAAATAATGTAACATAAGGTTTAGAAATGATTTACATACTTGTAATAAAACTAAGTAGTTAACAAGTGATTAAAATAAGCTGTCTACAGGTAATGAATTAATGAATAAGGCATACATTATTTCTTTAATGCCTTTTCTTGATTTAGAGTTATACAATAGTTTGGCTATTTGCACTGTTTTTTAATTTCTTGGGAAGCATTCTCTTCTAATTGTGTTTAACTGTTCACAATCATATATAATATGTTCAATATCTTGTTTACTATTGTCACAGTGTCATTTATCTGTTTTATTGAAAAATCTGTTTTGATGTACTGCAAAAGTGCCATGTCCAGTTTTAATTTGGTTGAGTAGGAAATCTGCTCATAACCTTTTTTCTGTTATTGTAGGATGAATGTTATATAATCTTTTAGTTTTATTTGAATTAATCCACTTATATTGCCATTGTTGTAATATATATTGATGTGGTTTTGTTTTTAATTGTTGTCTTGAGTACCGAGCTATATATGATATCTTATGTTCTCTTGTGGCCTGCTTTGCGCCAGTTTTTAATATCTGCCAATTCGTTAAGTTCAATGTCCTTATGGGATTTAACTCAATGGAAATTAAAGAGGTGATCTTTGTTATGAAGTATCTCTCTCTCTCTCTCTCAAATTGAGAATTTTGTCAATTGTTTTATTATCTCCTTTATTGTATTTTGTGAACTCTAATACTGAACGTGACTTTTTTTTATTTTATTTTTCAATGAATATTTTAATGCTGTTAACATTGCTATGGCTTCTGCCTCGTATACTGTAGCTTGATCATTTAGTCTGATTCGTATGCTATCTATTATTGTTTCATTATTGCCAAATACTACAGCCGCTCCTTCTTTATTGTCTATTTTTGAATCGTATGTAAATGCATAATAATCTTTAGTATTAATTGTTTTGGTCTAATTGATTGTTAATTTTTCCCTTGGAGGGTTAATTGTTGTCAGTTTAGTCCCTGTGTTAAGTTTAATCAACTCTAAATTTCCTATTTTGATATCTTTTCCTTGATTAATTATTAAATATTTTTGCTTATTCATTTGTGCCAAAAGTTCTATGGGTTGCCAGCCCGTTAATATCTACAATGCTTCAGTTGACACTGTGTAATATGATTTTGATATTTTTATGAGAGGTATCCTTTGAATTTGATTAAGCTTTATGTTCATTTTGACGGTGTTTTTGTACCAAGCTGGAATTGCATACAATATATCATTTGTTCTATTACAGCTTTGTATATTACTTTAGTGTTATGGGGTTTCAAATCCCATGTTGTTCTTGTAATTCTATTAAGTTTATTCATGAAATTATGTACTTTGTCTTTTAAAGAATTTAATTTGTTGGACAAATGTAATCGTGTGTCTAAGATCACACCTAGGAATTTAATAGTTGATGAATATTTAATTTTACTTCCCATAATCTGTATTAATGGTCTTCTTATTATATCTTTCTTTATTATAAATATGGTGAAATAACTTTTGTTAATGCTTAACTTTAATATGTGTTTATTGATCCAATTTTCTATTTTTTGAATTGGTACTATTGATAGGTTTGAAAATTTACAGTAAGTTTTATCTTTGAGTAAGATGATCAAGTCGTCTGAATATGCCTGTATGTAAATATAGTCTTCAAATTCTTCTTTAAAAAGTTTATTAACAACTATATTCCATAACAGAGGACCAAGAGACGAGCCCTGTGGTACTCCAATATTGTATTTTATTGGATTTTGATCAAAGTCCAGATACGTTCTTTAATGCAAGAAAGAATAAATCATTTTGTATAGGTTTTCATTCAGGTTACAGTTATTCAGTATGCTCATTATATTGCTATTTCTAATTGAGTTGAAAGCATTTTTAATATCAAGAGATATCAGACAAGTTAATAATTTATCTTTCTTATTGTCATTTATTCTATTAATTATTTCGAATATTGCGTCGTCTGTAGATTTGCCCTTTTGTAAAACCATATTGATGTTTGCTTAAGTAGTTATTGGATTCCAATACATATGTTAATCTGCTTAATAGAATTTTCTCTAAAATTTTGCCAAAGATCGGAAGTAAGCAAATTGGTCTATAAGATGCCACTTGATGAGGATCTTTGTCTTCTTTGGGAATTAGAATTATTTTCGCTGTTTTTTAAAATCTTGGGAAAATGCCTGTATTCCAACATTTGTTTAAAATTCTATTTAGCCATATCTTATCCATGTTAAAGATTTCTTTGTATGCACCTAATTCAATATTGTTGAATTCCGGTGCTTTTCCGGATTTCAAATTATTAATTGTATCTTCCAATTCTTGTATACAGATATCTTTATCATTTACATTAATGTAATTTTGTACTATTTGGTCCGTTGGTTCATATGCTATATATAAGTTATATTTTAATAAATAAGTTATATTTTAATATTTCATTTGTTGCTTGCATTAGATTATCGGTAAAAGTGCCATCTACTTTTTCAATCATACTTGACATAGAGTTCTGTGTATTGCTTTGTCTTATTGATTTGTAGTTGTTGCCAAAAACATTTTTATTAGTGATCGAACTCAAATAGTCTTTGAATGCGTTATGTTTAGTATTTATGATGTTCTTTTTATAATTTGCTGCTTCACTCTTGTATGTAATTTTACATTTCTGTCTTAGTTCATGATCTGGTTCTTTTTGGAACTTTCTCCGCAGGGCTCTGACTTTGGATCTTTGTTTGATTAGCTCTGTTGACCACCAATAATTGGTTTGTTTTTTCCGCTTGTTATATTTCTCCCTATTATTTATACAAATATTATATATTTTATTTTCTATCAATTCCACCATTTCGTTCGTATCTGTTGATTCGATTATATCAGTATTTATTTCATCGACAACTTTTTTTAGTTGCATTTTAAACTTGGTCCAGTCTAGAGTTGTTCTATTGAATCTTGGCTCCTTCTGTAATTTATCTTTTTCTAATTTTGAGTTACAAAGCATGATATTATGGTCACTTGCCGTAAAATCGTCTGTGATTGACCAATCGGTTATTGTTTTTTTTTAAAGATTTTTAGTTATCATTAAATCAATCCAACTTATGCCCAAAGTACTATTGTAAGTTAGTTTGCTATTAGGATTATTTTTAATTATAAAATCGTACTTAAATGCAAAGTCTATTACTTTTTGACCTCTTGGATCGGTGTTTCTCGGGCTCCACATGGACACGATTTCGCATTGAAGTCTCCAAATATTGTACATGTTTCACTACTATTGATAACTATTAAAGGTTCTATTACATCTAATACCAACTCGATTTCTTGGGAAGATGGTATGTATAAGGAGCAAACATTTAAATTTAATTCATGTACTTTAACTATTATTATTTCATTTTTCTCTAATACTGATTGTTTGTGTATGGTCAATAGCTCTGGTATCTAAATAATGGACTGTATAATTTTAAATATAAAAAAATACTCTTTATTTTTTGTAGTTGATTCTTCTTACTCATTTTACAACTCCTCTCAAAAGCAGTAACTCGACTCCTCTCTCTCACAGTTTTTTTTCACATACCAAGATGGCGCTGCTGCAACAGCCCTTCATGGGTACGGAACATTCCGCTTCACGTTGCAATGTTACATTCAACCAATGAACATACAAATAATTAAAAAAACTTCAGCACAAAATTAATATAAGCTCTTTGTATAAACACAAATTATTATTAAGTATTCCATAGTAACACATAAAATATAATAACAAATTATATACTAATAGATAAAATACAAATTTTTGAAATGGGTCTTTTGAAAATTCCTGAAGGAGTATTTACTTTAACAACTCTGACCCATTTATCATCGCCCAGATAGAGTTTCACTATTCTACCTAATGACCATTTTTGAGGAGGTAGATTTTCATCTCTTTGGTGAGCACTATCTCATTGATTTTAACATTTTCTTTCTCAATTCTTCATTTAGACTTCTGTTGCAAATTATTAAGATATTGCACCTGACATTTCTTCAAAAAAACTTGAATAATTTTTGTTAATTTTTTTCAATTACTCAATTTATTTTCATTAACTTCAATTAAATTAGGTTCAACAATAGCATTTAAAGGTCTACCAACTAGGAAGTCAGCAGGTGTTAATTAATACATCATACACATCAGTATCTGTGAGAAGAGGTGCAAGTGGTATGGAGTTAAGAATACCCTCTATCTGAGTAATGACAGTTAAAAACTCTTCATAATTAAGTTTAGCCATAAAACACACTCTAGTAAAATGAAATTTAAATATTTTCACACCACTTTCCCACAAACCACCAAAGTTGGGGGCTCTAAGAGGAAGAAAATGCCAATCAATTCCTTCAGTTGCAAGATAACTTGCAAGTTTCCCATCTTGTTTTAAAAACAAATGGTGCAGTCTGGACAATTCTTTATTTGCACCTGTGAAATTTGTTGCATTATCGGAATATAGTTTTGAACATAAACCTCTACGAGCAACAAATCTCTTTAAACATGCAATGAATGCTTCTGATGTCAAATCTGTTACCATTTCAAGATGAACAGCTTTGGTTACTAAGCATATAAAGATGAATACATATACTTTGTGCAGAACACCCTTTCTTTTATGTCTATATCTTATATTAAATGGTCCACAGAAATCAACTCCTGAGCAATTAAATGGGAAATCAGGAGTAACTCTCTCTTTAGGCAAATCACCCATTAATTGCTCAACTCCTATAGGTTTAACTTTAAAACATGTAATACAATCATGCACACTTTTTCGACACGCTGTTTTGCCTTGTATAGGCCAAAATTTTTTGTCTGACATAATTCAGCAAAGCAGTTGGACCTAAATTAAAATTTCGCTTATGATACATTTCTATAATGATTTTTGTGAGCTTATGGCCCTTAGGAAGAATAATAGGAAATTTACTATTGAAATTTATACTTGCATTTTTTTTTATTCTACCATTTACTCTTAATAATTAATTCATCCTGGTCTAAAAAGGGGCATAAACATTTTATCTTACTTTTATCAGGTACAGGTTTTTGTTGGCCCAAATATTTTATTTCGGTGGGGAATTCTAGTCTCTGAACCTCTTTTACTAAGAATTTTTCTGCTACTTTGATTTCTTCTGTTGATACTGCTCCCATCCTCCTTTTAGTAGAGCTCTTTAAGTTGTATAGGAATCTGAAAATATAACTTACAACATGCAATATTTTAGTATAATTATTACTAATATTGAGTAAGTCATAAATAAAGGTATTTGAAGTGAAAGTCAACACAGATGAGTCATTGTGAGGCACATTTCTCAGTTCAGAGGTAAACTCATCTTGTATCACTAATGAAGGAATTTCTCGGTTGGGATAGACTTTTTCAGCAAGGAAACGGAGGCCGTTAAACCATAGTTCACTTTCACTCAGTTTATTGGGTTCCATTCCTCTCGAGATAAGGTCAGCAGGATTGTCCCTCGATGACACATGGCGCCACTGATGAATCTCAGTCAAGTCTTGTATTAGGGCAACTCGGTTCGCAACAAACGTCTTTAGTAGGTAAGATTCCTTCCGGATCCAGGAAAGAGTTATCATGGAATCACTCCACAAATGGACATTCTTACTGCAGTCTTTAAGCTGTAGGGAATCTTTAACTTTTGTAATCAGCTTCGCTAAAAGAACTGCTGCACACAATTCCAACCTCGAGATTGTAACTCTCTTAAGGGGTGCCACTCGTGACTTGCTACAAACCAAAGTCACTTCAGAATCTCCAGTCTCAGATGTTGATTTGCAATAGATGACGCATCCATACGCAGATTCAGATGCATCCGCAAATCCATGAAGCCCAATGTGCATTGAGTTGTGCATTATAATGCATCGTTTGAATTCAACATTGTTGATCGTTGGCAAAGTTTCAATAAAGTTCTGCCATTGCTGGGCTTCCATTGCAGGAAGGGCATCACTCCACTCTAGCTTTAAACACCAAAGTTTTTGCAAGAAAATCCTTGCTTTAGTTATCACTGGACCCAAGAGGCCAAGGAGATCAAAGGTTCTTGCAATTGTAGAAAGCACTGATCTTTTCCTTGGAGGAATTGCACTCTCAAGATGTATTTGAAAAGTGAAATAATCTGTACTGTGTCTCCACAGAACTCCTAACGCCTTTGTCTCTTCCTGGAAACGGTAGTCATTATCAGAACCTGTCTTTAATTCAGAATTATTACTACACCACTTGTGTAGCGTCATTCCTCCACTCCTAAGGATATGCTCCAGTTCAGTTTGAAGCTGTTTGGTTTTAGTTATGGTGGCAGCTCCACTAAGCATATCGTCCATGTAAAAGTCTCTCTGTAGGACGGGAGATGCTAGGGGGTACTTCTCTCTTTCATCGTTTGCTAATTGAAAAAGCACTTTAGTTGCAAGTTATGGTGCACTAACTGTGCCATACGTAATTGTTTTGAGCTCATAAGTTTTAACTGGTTCATTCACTCCTTCTCTCCAAAGAATTCTCGAAAGTTTAGTTTGATTAGGATCAATTAGAATCATTCTATACATTTGTTTAATATCTGCTACGAAAGCATAAATGTGTTTACGAAACCTCACCATTATTGAAAAAAAGATCCTCTTGCAAGGTACCACCATTAAATTGTAAGGAATTAAGTGAATTTCCTAAAGTTGTTTGAGAAGACGCGTTAAATACTACGCGAAGTTTTGTAGTACTTTTATCAGGGCTATAAATACCTAAATGGGGTATATAATACGTTCCTACTTCTTCCTCACAATCTGGAATTTCTGTCATGTGACCCAATTTCTCATACTCGCTCAAAAATTCCTTATATAATTTTAAATACTCAGGCTCTCTTAAAAAATGATTCCATAACGAATTTAATTTTTTTAATGCCATTTCTTTAGATTTACCTAAATACTTTGGGTCATCTTTTAAAGACATTTTAACTATATACCTCCCTGTACTGTCTCTCTTAACATTTGCTTTGAAATGTTCTTCACATATTATTGTTTCTTTATTTTTAGAACTTTTAGTTTCAACATTTTCTATCTCCCAAAATCTCTCTATTGCTTCATGTAAAGCAGTATTATCCTAAATTAATCCTCAATGTACTTTTCCCTCCATTGTAGTGGTTAAGCTCCCACTAACAACATAACCAAAAACGGTATTTTGAAGAACCAAATCTCTATTTACAGGAAAAGTCTGATCTGGACGTAATAATTCGTAAAATATTTCAGCGCCTAAAAGTAAATCTATGGAATCTGGTTTATTAAAGTTTTCATCTGCTAATTTTACATACTTTAATTCTGGTACATTAACCTTAAGCATCTGTGATGGCGTGAAATCAGTAATTTTAGAAACAACTAAAAATTCTAACTCTTTTTTAAAATTTTCCTCTAAATTAGAAATTGTAGTTTTAGCAACCGATTTAATTGTTGTGCATGTATCACCTATACCACAGACTGTCAAATTTGTTTTATTTCGTTTTATGCCTAAACTATTTGCACAATCAGTCGTTATATAATTATTCATTGAGCCTTGATCTAAAATAGCGCGTGCTCTGTAAAAATTTCCTCCGCGATCTCTTAGCAAGCAATTCATCGTACTAAGCAAAACAGTTTTTGGCAGATTTACGACTCGCGTAGAAAGAACTGGATTGTTTTGGTTAGAAGGGAAGATCGGGGCAAGTGGGGAAAGTGAAGACTCTTCACGGGGGGCCGATAAGGGTCGGTTAACGCTTTCACTTTGTGCAGGCGGTAACTCCTCCCGTTCTCGGAAAATGCAAAGAGCAATGATGCCGTCTTTTGACTCTCTCTCTCTCTTTGACATAAATAACATGAAAACCGCGATTTGCACTTACTTATTTGGTGTTTACCAAGGCAGTTAAAGCAATAATTATTTTTCTTAACTACCTCTACTCTATCAGAAACAGGCAAAGCCATATAATTTTTGCATTTATATAAGGGATGATTTTCCAAACAAAGAATACATTTTGTATTCTTAGAATCGGATAAAAATACTCTAGAAATATTTCTTTGATTTTCGGGGATGTTTTCGAATTCATAAGTTTATTTTCTACCGTTAGCGGTTTTCCTCTGGATACATAAAATAAATCAATTTCTTTTGCTAATTGTATGGGTTCAAACCAAGTATCTGACTGTCTAATACCGATATGAGCAGCGGTTTCTCTATCTAATGTTTGAAACATTTTATCAGATACAATTAATTACTTTAATTTTGCAAAATCAGACACTTTCCTCAATTTTAAGTAGTAATCAAAACTTGTTGTTAAGCGCAAAGTGAACTGGACATGAGTTTCATTTGGGTGTCTTATTGTTTTTCTGAATTGCTCTAAGCATGATTGTGGTGTGGGCTCAAATTCTCTAAGAATAATTTCTTTATTTTTTTCATAATCACACTTAATTCTTCATCGCCTATGTAAGAAATTACATTTGATGCTTTCTCACCAAGTAAATTTAAGAGAATCTCTGCTTTATATTTATTTGAAACATTTTTTGTTACAAATGCTCTCTCCAAAGAAGTAAAAAATAGTTTCCAACCTTCTGGTTTACTCGGTATTTTAATCGTTAATGTTTTAATGCTTTTTATTAATGAATCTAAAGAGTTGCAGTCCTCAGTTTTATTTTCTGGATTAGTTTCTACAATTTTTGAATCTACTCTCAAGCGTGTTAATTCTAATTCAGCTTTCATTCTCTCTAATTTTATTTGCTCTAATTGCAACTCTGTTTGCTTATTTTTCTCAATTATCTCTAACTCTAGTAAACGGTTCTCTTTTATAGATTTTAGGAGATCAGCTACATATTCGGGCTCATTTTTAAACGTGACATTATTCTTTATAATGTTCGTTAACTCTACAATTCTCATTTTATCAGTAATGACCTCTCTTAACTCCGTAGCCGCAACTTGCAAATCAATTTTATTCACGTTTTTAAACATTTTGAAAACGGAACTCAAAACTCAATTTTAATTTTATATAATTAAGTTAATAAACAACACAAATTATAAAAATAGTTAGTAATATCAACAAAATAAATTCGAATTGATAATATAAATTATCTCATGGGAGTGAATGACTAAAAAAGCTCAAGCACATACCTTATACAACTGATACCGCTCTCAAGGACAGTTGGGTTGCTGATGTTTACTCATTCTCGCACTCGTTGTCAGCCATATCTCATCAAATCTCCGGCGTGCAGGACCAAATGTTTGTGTATGGTCAATAGCTCTGGTATCTAAATAATGGACTGTATAATTTTAAATATAAAAAATACTCTTTATTTTTTGTAGCTGATTCTTCTCACTCATTTTACAACTGCTCTCCTCAAAAGCAGTAACTCGACTCCTCTCGCTCACAGTTTTTTTTTCACATACCAAGATGGCGCTGCTGCAACAGCCCTTCATGGGTACGGAACACTGATATTGCTTTAAGATTCTTTTTAATTAATACGGCTAATTTAGGCTGAGTGTCTACTATGATTTGGTATATCTTTTATTTTGTTTTGATATGCATACGGGTCATTGATTGATTCTATTTCTTTAGTTAATAGTTTCTGAGCCAAAGATAAGTTTGTTGCATAGCAGTGGTTTAGATTGATAAGAACTTTATTTCGCTGTGATTGCTTCTATATTCCATAATCAATTTTAGAAATGACATTATTAAGTTCTTTTCCATAAATTGAACATTTTTTATCTTTAGTTTTGTGATCTGTCTTATACTTAGTTTTGAATTTTTCATTCTATACTTAGCAGTTGCAGCAATTAATTTCCTTTTCGCAATTATCTTCCTTAATATGTTGAGCACATCTGTTACATCTTTTGTTGTTTTGGCATGTCTTGTCGAAGTGACCATAATTCAGATATTTGTAGCAGGCTATTGTTTTCAGGTGCTCCTTAAATTTGATCTGTCCAACCCAAACAGAATCGTTTAAGATCTTTTATTTTTGGGTAGTCTCGACTATCCATACTTAGAATCCAATTATTGCCGTATCTGCCATTAAATTTATACATCACTTCAAGTCCAAAATCTTCTTCCAAATTATTTTGCTGAATTATTTTCTGTACAATTTCCTCTTTTTCAATGTCTTTATCGACTTCATATAAAATGATTCTAGGTTTTGTTTTGATGGGTTTTGTTGCTGTTAATTCCTCTTTATCTTGATTTCTGATTTCTTTTATTATTGTGTATATTTTATCAGCAGTATTTGTTTCAATTATTATTCCTCCTTTTCTAATAGATCTTGTCCTATTAACATTAACTTTAACCTTTGCCGGATCAATAATTTTCTTTACAGTTTTCCTCGTTTCTTTTGAGGTTATGCCTTCTTTATTGAGGTAAACTATTAATACATTATTTAATCACTGTCTGGATCTGTCTCTATTTACTTTGATCTTAGACTGTTGTTTTATGGTTTGATCTGCACTACTCACTTGTTGTTCAATAGCTGCATACTATTTTGATGATTTAATTTGACCCTTTAAGTAGGCAATTTCATTGATCTGGTCCATGATAATCTTCATAAGTTCTCCTATTCCGTCTCTTATCTTAGACTGTGATGGAAGCGTTAGTTTACTGTTAGTTACTATTGCTTGAAGATCTTTTTCTAGGTCAAATATAGTATTTAACTTTTCATTTAGCTTATGTGGGAGGGGGATCTAAGTTCGTAATGGAATGGTCTCTTTCTTGGAGGGACAGTACTTCCGTCATGATTATGTATGGTTGCTTGTCTTAGCACACCTGATTAACTTAAATAACAAAAATTAAAAGTGAAAACAAATATTTTGACACACCTGACCAAAAATAAGTTCAAAATTAATGTTTTAATATGTACAAAAAGCGGTGTTTTCTTCGCCTACGTTAGCCACTGATGTTATTGGTGTTTCTAGGAGCCTCCAACGTAGAGGTGTGGGTCCGAGTGAAAAGAGATTGGATTACAATCAGTCTTTAGGCGATAACAGTTAGTAAATACCCTTTTCTCAGAATAGATTCTAAGCCATTGTTCTGGGAAATTACAATATATATCAATTTTCCAAATCTCTCTTGGAACTGGATCCCATCTGTATATATGTATATGATAAAATTAAGCTTAAGTATTCTAATCAGTTCTATATACACCAGTCTGGAATACGACCAACATTTAAAAAAATACACGTATACTTGCTTGGCAATCTATATTCTGTTATAAAAATCCAATAAACATTGCCGAAGAAATGGTTGTGTGAAACGGAAATGTTCTAATATCCATCAATACGTCGAACAATAAATTGTTGAGGTTAATAATTTGTTTATAATTCCTATTTGAAGATGAATGATGCTCCAAGTATGATTCAATTGAGATAAAATCATAGCGAGCTAGCAGTCAGTTCTTCGTAATATGAATATCTATATTAACTGGTATCTTATATATATTGGGTAGTTCGGAAAGTAATTTCAATTTTCCCTACAGAGAATATGTATTTTTTTCACAATTTTATAATGTGAAAAAAATACAATTATATTCTCTGTAGGGAAAATTGAAATTACTATTATATATTATGCTGACACCAGACAAATGGCAAAAGATGTTGGACCAGAACTACTATATTGCCAAATTTCATTCATGGAATAGTAGACCTATCTACAGCCTTTTTCAAAAATGCCCATGTAATTCGTCAAATGGGCAATTTCAGCAATTTATTACAATAGTCAATCGTTTTCTAATTCTTATTATGATTGGTGTATGTAAACGTAGCACCACTAAATTTCAGATTTAACAATTAGCAACCTGTAGTAAAATTTTTACATTTTGCAATTCAGCAATTCTGATTATCAGATTATAATGATGTCTCATCAGAAACAATACTTTACCGCAAATCATAATCATAATCTGATTTCTAAGTTTTCTTATTTTTTATTATTAATATAAAAATTGCAAATGAGTTTCTTATGTGTTATTTACTTTCATAATCTATTTATTAAAATCTGAATATCGCAACGTTCAACAACCCCAAAATTGTTACATGTCTTTCTTTCTATATAAAATTTACTGTTGAACAGGATGGTAAGATTTAAACATAAGATGGTAAGATTTAAACATAAGAAGGGTTATGCAAGTTACTCAAAAATTATTTCTAAAATTTCCGTTAAACTCATGGTTTTAGAGGTAACAAAAAATCCCACATGATGAAAAGAAAGAAGGATAACGTAATTTGGTTGCATGACTTTCTCCGTAACACTCGCTCGAAGTGGTGTGGAGAAAGTGGCAAAAACATGCTTTATAATTTCGTGCATGGTACCCCTCGTTTGACTTAGATATATCTTTTATTAATAAATTGATGGTGTAATGTATTCTGTGTGTATATTTTGACATATTTGCTAATGTATCTTATGTAATATTTAAAAAATTCTCAATATCAAAATGATTGTAATCTATTCTTTTATGTAATGATTATGAAAGTACTATATACGAAAATAAAAATTTACATTAAAACTTTAACTTTTCTTAAAAGATTACGCTTAGCAATAAACCAACGATTTAAATTCTTAAAGAAATGAAGATAATTTCATAAATTTTAAATTAAAAATCAGTTATATATAACTATGATTAAATATATATCTAACAAAATACAAAGGCTTATAAATATCTTGAAATTTTTTGTTTTAATATAATAAACATATACATATGTGTTTTTTTGGAAAATTATTTGCTCAGAAAAACACATGTTAAATTACAAATTTTAGCTGGAATCACAGAATGAAACTTAAATATTTTATATTGTTTGATTTATTAATAAATTCTAGGCATAAGTTGTGAAATTACACATACTTTAACACGATTTAAATTTATGTTTTTACCTGATGTGGCAATGCCTTAGTGTGCGCTTGTAATATGTGAGTTATTAACGTAATAAAACAGAATAGAAGGATTTTATGAAACAAGCTGTAGAGTTTTAGAAAAATAAATGTTAATCTTCACGAAGAGAATCTGATTTTTCGATAATTATAAGACTTTCCTTCTGATACAAGAAGCATTTTGCATACAGGATTACACTTAATTATTAGAATTGTTTCTACATCATACCGATATAAATTTGCTGATGAATTCTTTATATCTTGAGGAATAATATTTTAAATAGATGGAATAATCTGTATGACGTATTCAAACTTAATTTCACAGGAGCTCCTCCCTCCACTTAAGGAACAAATTTGAAGGGTTACTTTTAATGTCCCATGAAACACGTTTCGGAATTTGATGACTTAAAATATGACTGTAAGAAAGTTTATATCATTAATGTATTATAACTAGAATTAAAAGAGAGGACACATAATTTTGTGAAAACGTCTATTACTTGTTTTCCAATAAATATTTATGAAATAAGTAATCATTTATTACTGCATTAGTCTTACATGTAACAGTTTCGTAAAAATAATTAAAATTTCAATTTAAATGATAGTAGCTGTAGCATTTTTTATTCATTTACTTGAATATACATGAGAATGTAAAGTTTTCACATTTTGCCATTCTAGAAAATTCCTTTCACAGTTTGGAGAACATATTTTTTCTATAAGATTAATAAAATATGTTCCGATATTTTGTAGAAGATGCAAATATTAATAAAAATTATTTCGTTTTAAGGAATGTAATTCCGAAATAATTATGTTCTTTAAATTATAGTTTTCCACTGACTTTATCATCTTGATATTTTCAATATAATAAGGTTTAAGTTGATTTGAATTTTCATTATTATATTAACTAAATAATTATCTTCTTCAAATAGCTTAATAGTTAAAATATTTGTTAATTATATGATCAAACTATGAATTAAAAGTAACGACAATTTAAATTTGAAGTATAGCTTATTAATTTATGTTGTACATAATATAATTAATTATTTGAAAAAATTATTGAATTTATTAATTTTTCAAATCTTACATGACATTTTTTTATTTTTAATTGTTTTTTTGTGATTTTATAATTGCATTCAATTGTTCTTCTGCATGTAATCTAATATTTTACCTACATGCATTCTAAAATAATTCGATTATAATTCAATACTTTTAAAACCTAAAAAAATTGCCTCTTAAAGTTAACATGCATTACAATAATAAGTATATTAAGATATGTTAATTTAAATGAATATAAATTGATTGTGTATTGTTATATAAAATATATAATATTAAAAAATGCCTTTTTTGGCAGTTTTATCGGAAGTGTAAATATTGTTTCACTACTATCATTGAATGACTACCTTAAATTCTTAAAAGAAATACAAAAAAATATTTAATTATTGACAAAAATCAATAAAAATATTTTTATAATCTTTAGAATCCCCATCGTAGAGACACACATCTTAGGCATAAATCTTGAAAAAATATTTTTCTGCTTAATATTATTCTCATGATATTTTCTCCTTAAATACCAGTTAAATTAAATCGCACTATCAATAATGAATATCATTTTTAAATCAGATTTTCATTCAGATTAGAGAATGCCTTGAATTGTAAATAAAATAATAAACCAAGATATATATATTCTAATCAATCGATATATATATATATATATATATATATATATATATATATATATTACTAAAAAATAATTTTATGCTTTCAAAAACAATGTAAAACTTTTAAAATTTTTGAAAAGGAAGAAATTTAAAGAACAGTAAAGTAAACTTAACACTATTTCTTAAATATTTTTACTGTGCATACATTTTTAATGTAATAAAGTTGTAATCATAACAAATTTTTAAGCAAAATATCTCTTTATTTTTTTTTCTATAGTGAAGAAATAAAAGGTATATAACGTTGAAATGAAAATTATGATTTCGATTTTTAAATTGCGAGCGATTGAGGATAACAAAAGGTTTTAATACAAATGATTAAATTTATACAACAATTCCTGTTGATGTGCTTCTGTGGATGTTTAACTGCTATTAAGGTACCCGTACACGTTGAAAACGTCCATTTCGACCAAAAATGATAAACTAATTTTATTCTTTCGTTAAATAAGGAATTTAAATAGCTTTCTAAATAAAGAATTTAAATAGCTTTCTATAAATAAGGAATTTAAATAGCTTTCTATAAATAAGGAATTTAAATAGCTTTCTAAAACAGGTTTGTTTTTGTCTCTACGTTAATTAGATTCCTAGATATAAAGGATTTCGTAAAGATAAGGAAACCAAAAGTGGACATATTTAAAGGACCGGAAGTGAGCGTTTAAAGGGTCAGAATGATGTTAAAAATTAGTTTAAACAGTGTTTACTTTTGAAATATAAATTTAGTAAGCTTTTAAAAGATACATAAAATAATTAATGTTCCGGAAATCAATCAAAAAATCAAATAAAAAAATTAATCAGCAAATATGAGAATTTCTTATAAAGACACAACACTTTAATCTTTAAATACGATTTTCTCAGAACTGACTTTTACCTGTAATTTGCACGCTTCAAAAACGATAACTCAAAATATTTTTATAATATCACAATGGAATTTCATGAGCATGATCTGTATATTGTTTTCTAGGGAATGTACTAAAAGAATTTTAATCTAAAATATTTCCCAAATTATCGCCTGTTATTCGAATAATGGCATAGAAATTTTGGCTAAAATTTGAGTATAAATATTCAACTGGCCGTAATTTTTTTATTTTTTAACAAAAACTTAAAATTTTAGTACATGCTGTAGATAACAATATATAGATTATTTGTTATTAATTTTTTTCAAATATGTTTAATAGCTTTTGATGTAGCATTTTTTAAATGTTTTAAAAAACATTTAAAAAAGTAACAAAAAAGTGCTTAAAATTGTATACATATTTAACATTACTTGGACAAGGACATTTTAGAAGAATAATATTGGAATATATCAAATTTTAGTAGCTCAGTATTAATGTTTTCGAAAGTTAAATAAGAAAAAATCGTTACAATATATATATACAGTGTATTTAAAAAAAGTGATCTGAACGTGTTCGGTTACCTTAAATTATTTATTCCAACGTTTAGCCAATATTAAAAAGGAGAATTATAAATCTGTTAAATACTCCTACTAAAATGATTTCCATTTTCAAATGTAAATAAAAAAAATTTCATCCCAAAGAAATCAAAATGAGGAATTTATGAAGTTCACTGCAACCAATTCTGCAGTTGAAATTAGACGAGGAACAGAATAATCGGCAGGGATCTGATTATTGTACAAGGAATTCTAATTGCAGAATGGTGCAATTTGAAACCCATAAAACAGTATGGAATATGACTATAAGTGTATCTTTCATAAGTTTAAGACAAAACAAAGTCTAACGTGAATGTGATTTTTTAAATAACCTGCTGGCTTGATTATATAATATAATTTGCAAAATGAAGGATAAATCGAATCATGTAATTCATTAATGTAATGCATTAATACACTTGATATTTGGAATTTACCATAATGTTTTTAATAGAATCAAAAGTTATAAGCTTATAACGGCCATCATATAAATTATAGATAGATAACTACTTTGAATGAGGCGAAGAAATCTCACAAGTGCTGTTTTTGATATTCCAGGGAAATAAATATAATGAACTAAGTGTATGATCTTGTTTTTAATTCATGGCGTTCGAAACTGCAATGTAAAGATAAGATTGCGCCATTTGCTAATCAGGAGTTTTTGTGGACTCTTGCGTGCATGGACGACATGTTACTTACAAAGCAAAGTTGAGAGCAAGAATTTCTTCCCTATCTTTCATTTCTATCGATATATTGCGTGATAGTTAATGCTGTGCTAAGCTTTCAATTGGTACACAATTTATGCTCATTAAAACCTCATCAGTGTAACATATTTTTTATTTTTGTACTTATTTTCCCTTTATTTATTTAAAATATATAAATTTTCAAATATTTTATGTACTCCCAGATGTGACGTCTACATTTATTAAATTTATGTGCGCAGTTTCTTCCATAGCCAGTCAGTAGAAGTAAAATACAAGTTGATGAACAGTCTTTTACATTTTCGTTCCTCCAACTTGATTCGTTATTTCTTGTATATTCAATTTTTATTTAACAACATCCATGAAACTTTGTATGCTAAAAGCCATTTTGAATAATTCTTCTCATTTATACTTTATATACAAAAGTCATGAATATTTTATTTTAAACACTTCTAAGAATCTATGTGCATATTTATTTCCTAGCCACCATTAAAAATTAATTTAACAATGATCCATGAGAATTTTTACGCTGTAACTGTATTTTTAAAATAAAGCTTCTAAAATATATTTTAACAATTTGTTCACGGGTAATAAGTCATCTATTTTGTGAGTAATTACATTTGTATTGCGCAGAGATTGTGTTAATTAAATACATATAATTGTAAATATAGCGTTTATTTTGCTGCGTGTTTTCACAGCGCGGTTTCACGTAGGAGTACAACAATGAGACATACAAGAAAAAAGGTTGCCGAAAATAGCGTGATAACAAAGTGCGCCAAGGAAGGTGCTCCATAGCGAAGGGTGTACATAACAAATATGGATCATCCCGCCCGATGCTGAAATACACATATGTTTCTAAGAAATAAAGTATAAAGTTAAATCCCTAATTAACATATAAACACAAAATAACACAATAATTATAATAGAAATAATGAATACAATTATCATAATGATTTAACAATTTAACATGAACCTTTCAATCTGACTGAAAATTATCTATATTAGGCAAAATAAAAATTTTAGAAATAGGTATTCTAATATTTGACTTCGCCGTGAGTATATCTGCTATATTGAGCCAAAAATTATATTAATGATTAGACCTAAAATCCATTGGTAAGTTGGAAACTGAATATCCTTACATGTCTTCGGAAGATTGAATGATATTTTCACAACATACCTACCATTCGATTTTCTCTTTCATTTTTGCAAAATGTTCATTACAATAGTTGAAATCATTGTTGCAAGCTTCATATACTTTTACTCTTTTAATTTCCCAAAAAAGTTTGAGAGTTTTACTAGGAACGTCTAAGTTTTTAGTTAAAAGACACTGTTATGGAGTGTTATAAGTAGAACTGTCTGAAATAACGCTTGAAATAAGATAACCTAAACAACTTGATTGTAAGAATATGTTGTCGACTATCTTTATTTTATCTTCATTCAATAATGAAAATTACAATTCTGTACCTAAAGGCATGTCTATTTTTTGAGAAATATAAAATGATAGATCAGCTAGTTTAACTCCATTTGGAAATTTTTAAGTTTAAAATATTTAATCTTTTAGAAGGTGTGAAATTTTTAATATTAAAAGCAATGAATAAATCCACTTCACATAGCGAATCCTCATTTTCAATCGATAAAAAAGTTGAAGCTTTTTTCTTTATATTGAAAGATTTATCCTTAAATCCAACAATTGGGATAATAATTTTTTCTTTTCTCAGACCAAATAAATATGCGGTGGTGGAGAAAAGGAAACATGACTCACTGTCAGAGTCAAGGACCCCTCTTAAGGGTTTGAATGAAGATAAAATCCCCCTGAACGTCTCTGACACATATTATTTCAGTGTTTATTTCCTTCACAGATAAACGAAAGTCGAGGATCTAAAATCAACTATCGATGGATACTGAACCGTTAATTTGTTGATTTTACTCTTGAAAATTGCGTAGGCGTCAAGAGTATGTGCTCATTCTCTTGGATGCTATGACTTTGCGGGCGTGGAATAATTAGGAAGGAGTGTAAGATGATATACTTTCTTTTTAAAAAACGAAGCACACAAGAACTTTTAGATTTCCATCTAGATTATGAATGAAATCCATAACCTTTAACTAAATCTTTCTGGTTATCTCATTTTTTTTAAATATATTACAATAATACAAAGTATGTGCTTGCGTTTAATAAGTAATACACAATTTATGAGATTTGTCTGTGGTAGTAAAAAAAGATTCGATTTATCGGCATGAAATTTAGATGGAATGTTTGTTTAAATATTATTTAAATTTGGCTTCTTCTTTCTAGGAATTCAATAAAATTAAACTCAGGTTCTTTGTTATCTTACAACGTTGACTCAAATTGTCTGCGAGAGTCACAATCTCATTAAGTACAATATTTAATTACAAGACATTACATAATTTATCTTCAGTGAAACCTAAGATTTTTAATGATCTATGATTTTTCAAAACGCTAAAGTATGTTGCGTAGACATTTTCCTGATTCATATTTTAATAGATACATATAGCGTTTTTATAGCGTTACTCTAAAGTTTCAAAGAGAGAAGAAACGCTATCGACAACTGTCTTTATGATTTTAGTTTCTCTCTTAATCGATCTGCGTAAACAATGTAATTTTTCACTTTGAGAAAGTTCAACATTTTCACTAAATATGATATTAAATTGCGTTTTGAGCAAGTTCCAATCCGCCTCATTTTCATCCAAATTTTCGGCTGAAAAACGGAAGTGGGATTTTAGGATGCTTTATGAAAATTTTTTTTTGAATTATCACCGATAATATATTCGACTAGTTTGTTTTGATAAGAGTCAATATTTATAATTTTTAATTTGTTAAGTGAGGTTTTGAGGTATACCTCTAATTTTTGAATGTCACCATCCACTTCGATGAGATATATTTGTCATTGTTAAAAGCAAGCAAATATATTTTGGTTATTCCTCTTACTTCTCAGCTTACAATAAGCATTATTAGACTCTGCTCATAATCCAGGGCCTTTTCTAAGCATATATCTTTTCATATTTTATATTATACATATAAATTAATTTAATTTTATATATCGATGTGCGAAAATTATTTTTTGTATCCAAAATATATGTTTGCCAGAAATACATAGCACATTTTTGCAATCCTTAGACTTTTTGAAAACACACACACTTATTGTTTTTATAAAAGGAAATATAAAAAAAATATCTATAAATTCAATGTTATAAATTTTGACAGAATGAAATACTTTTTTTCTTCTTACTTTACTGGCTTTTGTACGAAATTAATAACTTTTCTAGTTGTATTTATCTAAAAATAATGCTGTTTTTCTCATGAACATTAGTGATCTACATCTGATCGTTTCTAGTTATTAATTATGCAAACAGAATTAGTAGCATACTTTGTCAGAATCTTATGCTTGGTTCTTGATCCTAAATTATGAAGCTCTAGCATACTCTTGGGGTTACGATGGCACGCCCCGCATGTACACCAGATATACAAAATGCCATTAATTCTGCCTCTTAATCCGATAGGCAAAAGCTAATTGCATCTTATTCTGAGAATAGACAATTTTTCATGGAATAAAGAATTTAATCGAAGAAAAATTGCTTGTAGCAATTATTTTATGAAATTATAAAGAGCTTATTTTACTAATAAATGTCATTTTCTACACAATAAGGAAATTTCCTTAAATATGTGTTGTTATAATTACTTTATAAAATATAACAATTAATAACTTTTTTCTATAAAACATTGCTATTTTATATTACTCAACTCAAAACAGGAAATTTCTTGGAAAATTAACGAAGTAATACTCATTGTTTAATAAGTTTATCTGTATATATTAACTTCTTAGAACGCATTGAACTATAAATTAAATTTTATCTAAGTAGTTATAAATATCACTTTAAATGTATATCTATATTTAAATATGGAAATTTTGCTTAAAAAAAGAAAAGCGATTCTTCATTTTATACAATAATATTATCTCTTTTAAATTATTCAATTTCTTGTTTAAAAAATACTCGAAATAAATATTCAGTATGTAAACTTTCATACATTCAATTTCTAGTTTGGCAAAATAAGTACTTTTTAATATGAGTGCTACGTGAAGACGAATTATTTAAAGAAATTTAAGATATTATATAAATTTTTAAATTTTAATTTTTATTTATACGAATTGAACAAGCTTAAAGATTTATAAAAGAGAATTTTTGTGTGAATTTAATAAATTATAGGAGTAATTTAAACGAACATTATTGGTTATGTTGTCCATAAAATAAAATGACAAGCTCTGTTTTAAATTTATTCTGATTATAAACTCTATTTTAAAAATGTTTTATGGAAGACTTTAGTTATCCATACTTATGTGAAATAAGTTTTCAATCAAAATAATCAATTTGTAAATCACCAATCGCCATTTGCTTTCAATAAATTATTGAAATTTAATTAATTATAATATGTTTACTTTCATAATTAAATATGCAAATTTTAAATAAATTTACATACTTCAAAATGTATATAAATTTAATAAATTTTGTAATTGAAATTAAAAACACTTTTTCTGCTTAATAAGAATCTCTGTTTTGAAAAGTTGGCTGAAATCAAGTGAAATAAGAAATCCGACAATGAGAAGAATTTTACACATGAGTAAAAAATGTATAAATATTAGTGAGTAATTGTTTTGGTAAGAAGTTAATACTCAACAAAATATACGGTAATTTTTTCAAAAAAAAAAAAAAACATTTTGTGGTAATCAAGCAAGAATCTTAATAGATTCAATTATTTGATTCCATGTAGTGTACAGCCTAACTGCTGAAAAAAAGCTCCTTTAAAACATGCTTTATTATCCTCCAAAAAAATTGAGAGGGCTTTTTTATAGACAGTGAACCGAATTCACAAATTGCAAATTAGGAAATCCGGAAATTTCCCTAGCACCCTTTCCAACAGAAGTGAATAAAGATATCAGATCCAAAACTTCCATCGCCGTTTGATCAACAATAGCTAGGATTGAACTCAAGACACAATGCGTCAAAGTGTTCTGGCTTACCACTAGACCACAGTGAATTTTAGAGATAACCATGTCAACAGTTGTTGCTGCATCAACATACATCCATGTATATAGCCTTGAGGTTATACACATGGATGTTAGGTTCTATCAGTTTGCGAAACCAGCAGGATTTACTTAATTTAGAAACAAACCGAAAACCTCCGAATACTTAACTAGCCACTCCCAGAGTTATCATTTTACTTGGAGGACATCCCGAAATTGTCTTATTTAATAATCCCCAGTCATCTTTAGTTAACGCAGTGTATCTCGGATTAAGCTGGTATTTGAGTTCAATACCTTCCAATAATGAGAACGACGATGTCTACGTGTCCCTACTCAATAGGTTTTGAAAAATATTTAAATGTAAAAACTCACATGTTCTGGATCCTATTGCAATGCAAATAATTTCTTTGAAAAATACAATAAAGAGAAGTCCAATATTTTTTTCATATATTTTCACTGTAAAGAGATTTATTGGCATAAATATGGAAATCAAATTAAAATTTTAAGGTTTACCTAATCCTACAATTGTCGAGTCTAGGCTTGAAAATATGATTTTGAAACTAATGAATATTATTTAAGACAACTAACAAAAAACAGATAATCAGGAGTATTAACTGTTTTTTTAAGATGCTTGAACCCATTAAAAAGCAATATTTACGAAAAAATATTTCAAAATTAGACTCTGGTTTATACTATTTACTTGACATTTTAATAATCATTTGTGACTATTTTATGATAACTAAAACTAAAACACATCGATAAACTCGTTATTTTGTCATTCAGAACTATGAAGTGCGATTCTGAAATTATCAAAATCACGCGAATATCAAATATAACTTCCGAATTACTACGAATTACTAATATAACTTCCGAATAATTACTAAAAGTAGAATTACTACAAAAGAAGATTAAAATTTTTTTTGTGAAACTTGTTTTATGTATTGAGGAAAAATTCAAAAGTATTCCCATATTCTACATAATGCCAAAAATATTCAAATCCAGAACAGTCACTATAGACAATTACGTCAATTCGTAATTGGTATTGAGTGTTTTGGTAAGTTGGTCTTTTGCAGTTGTCTTTGTGCTCTTCTTGATCGAAACTTTCAGAAATATAAGGTTAATTTGAGATATTTTCAATTGTTTCAGTAATGAGTTGGTGAGAAAGACTATTCCTTATTCCTCAATTTTAATCCTGTCTCGTAATGCTGACTAGTACCGAAAATGTTTCCACCTCAAATTTAAAACAGGTCGTAAATAACACGTGAATTTTGAAGCACCATTTTTTCCGAGATTAAGTTTTTGTTTTGTATGATAAAGAGTCATTCCTTAATATTTTATCATATATTTGATTTTTATTCGCTTTAAAAATCTCATGACAAATATAAATTTCATATTATCTGGTACAATTGTTCATATTCTTATATGAATATTATTTATTTACACTATATTATATTTTATAAAGTTGTATTTTCTGCGCTGTAAATTTTGTGCATTTTAACTGATAATTTTAACAAACATTGTACAACAAGTAAAAAAAAGTTTTTTTTTATAGGGGATACATTTTCCTTTTATAATACAAGAATGAGATAAATATATTTAATGTTCTGTGTATATATGATAATATCTTCCTTATTATAATTAGAAAGATTAATAATAGAAATGTTTTATGTTACCATAAGTAATCTTTTATGCACTTAATTGTAAATACATTATTTAGTTCATAGAATTTCAATATACTTCTTACACTATATTGAAGAATTCTCTCTATTTTATTAAAAGTATAAAGACAAGATATAAAACTTCTTCTCTCTGTTTTTTAAAATTTATAAATATACACCATATTCTTATAAAAAAGGTGTTTCGCAATACTTCTTTCAGCGGTATCGCTTTCATTTCCCTTTCATCACTTTTTTCAAGGGATCAAATTTGGAATATTCAGCCCAGGAAAGTAATATATGAACTCGATTTTGTAAGAGAAATGCACAGATTCTGTAGAAATAATACATAAAATAGATGTGTATTTTCTGAAGGAATTTTCATTTTGAAAGAAGTACACAAATGTATCGAAATGTAAAACAGCTATGTTTCAGCTACCAGAGGAATATGCAATCCACGGGATTTTCTTAGGCATATTGAGATGAAAATAATCTCTTGATCATATGCATTATTTCTTTAATAAATCGTATCATTAATTTGTACTTGTAAACCAAATTTCCAAAATACATAAATATTTATCTTGTTTTACACTCTAAAAACATATTTTAAAATTTAAATGACATTATTAATTCATATATAATATTATGTAATTTTCATATATAATATTATTAATGTAAAATATTACATATGAAATCACAAAATTTTATTTAATTGAAAATAACAATGTATAATTGTTAACACCTACTAAATATTTCTATACATTTTATTCAGTGTATTAGTAAAGTCACGTGCCATAGGAAAAAAGATATATATTAGGATTCTATTTTAATTATAATGTGAACTAGCTTACCATTCTAACTAAAGGGTTAAAACAACTATGTAAATGATATGTCAGCATAATTTTTTCTGTTGACATGTATGTTTCAATTTCGTAAAATATAAACTCACTACATATTATTCGCATCTATCGTTAAATGACTTCTCCTTATGTATAGAAGTAAGAAAACTATCTCAAATTTGCTCAAAAACATTTGTCTATCCACAATATATTTACATTAATAAATTTAGTTAATTTGAATATCATCCATCAATTTCATTTTTAAAAGTTAATCATATTAAGGAAATATATTTTATCTACATCATTAGCAAATTTAACTCTTAATGGTATTTCAATTAAAAATTATCTAGTAATTAAATAAACTAATGTATCTTTCATAAATATTTTGCTATGAAAATTATCCTATCATAAGTATGGGAAAATTAAATAATGTATTTATTCAGTACTTACTGATTATTTAGCCAAAATTGTGATATATATATATATATACATGCATACATACATATATTTATATATCTATATATAATATATATATATATATATATATATATATATATATATATATATATATATATATAATCTGGGTTTGTTCTCTCTAGCAAGATTTGAACCGCTTTTAGTTTTTATAACTAAATGTTACAAAGCTAAAATTATTTTTTTTGCCTGTAAAGCAATATGTAATAGTTCATTTCTTAAAGAAGTAGGCGTCATATTATTGATAACTTTTCTAACGGCCTGTTCGCTATAATTAGCATAATATTTTTAAAAAAATATTAGGTTTATTTCAAATATTTTGATTTGATAAATTAACTACTCATAAAAAAATATTTGAGAGGATTTAACTTCTTAAGTTATTTTCAATAACATAATATATTCAATAGAGGAAGGATAAACGTATCTAATTAATTAAAACTAAGTAATTTCTTATTTTACATTTTTTCGCGCTTTTCCTCTTCAAAATCTGAGTCACAACAATTTTTATAAAATTGTCTTAGGGAAAAAATTATGATTATAATTTTACATTCAGCTGCGGTTTCAAACAAAGATCGCATTGATATTTCATTTTCACTTTACTTATAAATATTATTAAATTTCAAGAATGTGATTTGCTAAAAACGTTTGTATTAACATGTTTTTTTTTTTTTTTGAAAAAAAATGTATATATGTATTTATGCATATATACAAATGTATATATGTATTTATGCATATAAAAATGCATATCTATATATGTATTTTTGAAAAAAAAAGAGTTATGATAGTGTTTTGTATATTACTTTGAAAACATTCAAATGGTGTATAAAAATACAAAAATTTGATTTTCATATGCATCTTGAGTAGTACAAAATTTTATACGCAATCTTATTTTGAAATAAAATTTGATTTAAAATTAAAAATATCCTAATGGTTGAAAAACTTTAGAAATTAAATTTTAGTATAAATATCTAATGCTCACAGCCTCCTTTTCTTATCTATTTTATAAACCCGTTGAAAAGTATATTAATGAAATGATAAAAAGTTTCGCTTAAAATAAAACTCAATTTAATATTCTTAGGAATACAGACATCTTTGACTAGGACAATATTAATAAATTTATTGGCAATGGGAAACCTGAGAGATAAATGCTGTGAAACTAATCTGTAAATAACCACTGATAGTGATATTACATAGTTTCAATGTAGAAACATTTTACTGACCCTTTCATATTAATTTGATAAAAATGTGAAACTAATAGCTATACTATGAGCTAATTAACGTAAGAACAATATAATGTTTTAGAAAAAATAATACAAATTGTATGAGTTTCAAATAAAATATGCTTTTAATGAAATGAAAGAAATTTTGTGCACAAATGGTGTGTTTATTTCATATGAAAATATAAAATACGTTATTAAAACTAAATATAAGGATTCTTACTTTAAAAAAATTATTACTATTTTAATGCAATTAAATTTTGTTTCCCAGGCTTGCATTACGCTTATCCATATCGCAAATGAAAGGAAGAGCTCCTCTTTTAGCCACGTGCTTTCTATCCTGGCGTAAATGATTGTATCATACGATTCTTTATTACACACTTATACCCTCTCTCTTGCTTTTCAATTAATACTTAGCAGTTACACTACATTTTATAAATATTTTTTAAAATTATTAGTAGCACTAATGATTGCCATGACATTAATTGGCATGTCAAACATTTTAGTGATAAAAAATAACAAGTTTGGAAATGACATTCGAAGTTAAAAACTAATGAAAAGAATTGGAAGTAAGAGGAAATAAACGAAAAAAGCAAGTTCTTACTATCGACTTAGTATTCCAAATTAAAAACCAATAATGAATGTAAACTATACAATAGAAAATGACAAAATATTCTCATACACACAATATTAACTATAATTTAACATAATTTATATTTATTATAGATCATACTGTATTTTGCAATATATTGATAGAAATTCAATTATTTGAATAACACTAATTTTCATTCTTAAAGTAAATCAGTTTGTATAAGTAAGCCTTAATTTAAATAAATTTTGAATTATAAATTTTCTTATTAGTAAAAAAAAAATTAAAAAATTGTTGAAATATTAAAAAAATAATGTAATAATAGTTTTTTATTATTACATTAATATGCAAATGATTGTAAATGGGAAGAATTTCATGAGAATAATTAAAAGAATATAAACATGTTTCATTAAATTGTGTTAGATGTGCAAATATATCATATATATATATGTATATATATATATATATATCAAAAATAAGATCATTGTTGGAGATCAGTTGAACAGAAATGAATGAACTTCCACACAATAACTGATAAATTTATGCGAAGATTATGAATGGTTGCTATGTTAGACTCTGCAAAGAATTCTTAATCTTAATTACAATTTTGAACAATGCACGTTCCTAACAGCTGTTATGATTCCATGGGGTGACATCGACTAAAGATATGTAATCTCATTTAAAAGTGATGAAGTACGCTCTGTGGTAACTATACTGGTTTGTTTCTAATAATTTCCTTTAATATTTAATGCAGTCTATTTTGGATGTACATACTGAATTTCCCGTTTAATTTGCTTGAAACATTTCTTTTTCAAATTCTTTTTTTGACATGATATTTCAATTTACATAGCTCTATGCTGTTGTCATGAAAAGCAATGCATTGTCATAGAAAAGAGTATTATAATATTCTAAGATTACAATAAATGCTCTTCTTAAAAATAAGCAGATATTTTTAATAATATTTCAGAAAAGAATTAAAATTTCTTTTTCACAGTTACTAAACTTGCTTGATGGTTAATTTAGTGACAGTTATAGAATCTTACAAATCATTCAAGTGATTAAATGTTCTAATATAAAGTATTGGTATCTACAATTAGCATGCATCATATTCGCAATATAAGTTTTCTTAAATGTTAAATAATCTTTCATTCATATACACTTAACTGGGCATATGTAAATTGCTTCAGCACATAACGTCCAGTTAGGTTCTGATTTATTCTGAAACATTAACTTCGTTCAAGAAGATTTCAATTGCATTCGAATAAGATTTCCTCCTTTTACACAAAAGTTAATTAAATAAGATGAAAATAATGAATGCTCTATTACGTAAAGTATAATAAAAATGTTTCATAGTGTCTCACTGAGATTCCGCGTGTAAATCGTATTTCACCGTAGAAACTAGTTTCTACCGGTAATTCTAAAGTAACTAAAAATTAGTTTTCAGAAATAATATTTTCCGTAATATTCAAATTGAAATAATTTATGATGAAAAAAATTTTTCTATTCTTAAATATTTTAATTTCTGAGGTAAATTATACCAACTTGTTTAGAAGGAATTATCCTAATTTTGCTGAAAGTTTAAAATACAAACTTTTCTGTTAAATAGGGTATGAGATGATGGAAATATCTCACTTTGCAGAAGATCCCAATAAATTGTGTCAGTTATTAAAAATAATTAAATTTCTAAATCTAAATACAAAAATTGAACCAAATCATTTCTTTACAAGAAAGTAAAATAAAGTAAAATTTTTCGAATGTAAATTTTTAATTGATTCTTTCTGTATTCATTCTGTTTTGGAGATACTCTTATTTTTAAGTTATTCTTATTTCATTTTGAATAAAAATAGTGTATTTTTAGTAATTTTTTAAGTATTAGTTTTCCAAATGGCTCATTATTTTCTGTACAAAATTTCATTGTTTTTCGATTTGAAATTTTCAAACTTGATAGCAATTATAAATGAAATGACCATAATCTATAAGCCATTTGTTTGAATATATTTATAAAAAAATGTCTTTAACTTCATCACCAAATTACACCAAATCCAAGTAATATTAAGTTTAATTTAAAAATCGAAACACCTCAAAAATGAGAAAATCATTTTACTCTCCTGTCTAAAGAATAAAATAACTTTTTATTCTTAAGGGTTTCCTCCGTAATTGTAGCAGAGCAAACTATTAAGAGTAAAATATCTTTTTATTCTTAAAATATGTTAAAATGCGACAATCTGCTTGAACCAGAACCCTCCTGTAATTTTTAATGCAGTGTTTAACTTAAAAAATGAAGAAATTTAAATTTTAAAGTAAAATAATAAATATTTTTTTTAATTTTATATTGTATTCTTTTTATGATATATATTTACAAAATATCCTAGGTTGTATAATTTATTACAAAATATATTCTTTTTTTTCATTTATTGTCTGACATAATATTTTAACTCAGAACGTGGTTGTCCTTTGTTTTCAGTTATTATAAAAAATTGTTATTACTGACGACAACGTTTTGTCACCCAAACATTGAATACAAAGCGAATGACGAAATCAGCACTTTTTTACTTCCTTTCATTGGCTGCTGTTAAGAACAAAGGAGGAGCTGCACTGAGATTGTCGCCATTTTTTAAGTTTTCTTCATCTCTCCCCTGGACACTGTTAATTTGAAATGAGCTTACCAAAATAACGTTGTTTCGTTTGATTGAACTTCGTAAGTAATAATTACTTTCTTAGAAATGATATATATTTTGTTCTAAATTTCTTAAAGTTTATTACAAAATTTGTGGTGTATTGCTTTCGTTACTAGTTGTTGTATCGTTCATTACTAATAATTGTGTCATATTTTCTGATAATGCTAAAATTTTCATAACACAATAACATACTTTTTATATAATTTATTAATATACTAAAGTTCTTTTCTCAGCTTTTAGATAAGACCATCATTTTTATTTTAATGATAATTATGGGATAATTATGTACCGTGTGAGAAGTTTAAAAACTTTTTACTGTTACTCGCGCACTGAATAATGGCGTCCATTTTACGTTGCAATATAATTTTGTTTATTCTTTTAATTTCACCATTAACTACTCTAAAGAGTGAAACAAACAAATATTAGACATAAGAATAAATAAATGGATCGAATATTAATTTAAAACAATATATTTATGTATCGGAATATATTTAATTCTGCATTATATAATTTATTAAATTTTATTAAATTTTTCGTATTAAAAAGTTAATTGAAAATTCTGAGAATAATATATTAAGTTAATAGTTAAAAATTTCGCTAATACTTCATTGCTATTAATTTAATTAGATGCATAAAAGTTTAATTGAAAATGTATAAACTTAATATTCCAATCATAAAACATCACATTTAAATGTGTATTAAACCTAATGCACTGTATAGTTAGGAATTAATTATTTGGTTTGAATACCATTCTTATTAATATAAAAATAATTTGAAAAGTAATAAAAATGTTTTAATAATGAATATATATTTATTACTTTTATTGTTTGCTTAAGTATGTCACATTAAAAATTTGCTATTATCTAAAACTCAGAATACGTTTAAAATTTTACACTATTAGTTAACGATTTTTTTGCTCATATAACTTATTTCGTTAAAAATTGGTATTGAGCCGTAAAAGAAAAATAAAGAACTTGCTATTGGCACCAATTCTATATGATATAGACTAAGAAATAAGTTAGCCGTAAATTAATTCCATTTATAGTTTTTTTAAATATGAAATACTAAATAACAGTTATACATTAAATGGCTTATACGAATGTAAAACATTGAAATTCAAACAAATAAATACATAAAAAATAAATTATTTTTTTCACTGTTTATGCCTCTATCAATCATCTTCTTAAGGCGTACTAAAAATTAAATTTAAGTTATATTTTGATATGTTGTAATCATTTTCTTGTACAATTTACTATGCAATATTATTATTATTCTTGTTTCAAATTTAGACTTTTTAAATTATTTTGCATGTTTTCATTAAATTTAGACATTCTCTTGAAAATATTTCTGTTAATGCATATTAATAAATTCATGCCTTGAATATCTTTGAGATTTTGTCATAAAAAACAACATGGATTGGCTTAATTTTTTATAATCGGAATTCATCATAATGATCACAGTCTGAATTATTATGGTGTTGAATTAAAAAAAAAGAGTTTAAATTTAGGGGTGGTTAAAGCGATCAATTTTAATCATTAAATGTGTATTAAACCTAATGCACTGCATAGTTAGGAATTAATTATTTGGTTTAAATACAGTTCTAATTAATATAAAAATAATTTGGAAAATAATAAAAATGTCTTAATAATGAATGTACATTTATTACTTTTATTGTTTGCTGAAGTACGTCACATTAAAAATTAGTATTATCTGAAACCCAAACTACATTTAGAATTTTACTTCTGATTAAAAATTACTATGAAAGTGTGGCAGTTATAATTCAACTTCATTTTTAAATAATTTTCCTCGAGTGAACCTAAAAGTGCAATCCTCTGAGTATTTCATTGTGCAGTAGTAATTTAGTTAATTCATTAATCAAGTTTTAACATAATAATGATAAATATAAAGTGAAAATTACAAATTTTTAAGTATATCCAAGAGAGAGATTTTTATTCTGAATAGTCTAAGATATGTTTGAATAGTCGTGTATATACATATATATTCCATCTCTACTTAAAGTTTGAGTTTCCGAATGCAATTTCAATCATTAATTAAATCCGTTGGTGGAATATTGTGAAGATAAAAGTCTTTTGTTTAAAATGCTGAAAAGGTAACTGAATGGTTTGTGCTCTTGCCTTCGATTCAACTGATCATAAGTTAGAATCCCACCTGTGTATGATAATTTGTAGTGGTTCAGAATCTACACTAAATTGGAATGGATTAATTAGTCATTGTGTGCATAAAATGACCATAGAGCGTTAAAGAAAACTTAACCAAATTCTTGCAGTAAAAATATATAGTAAAATGCTTTTTCTAAGATAAGCTCATTTGTTATAAATTTAAAACCAAACCTCGATAAAAATAGTCATTATTGAAAAACTAAGTTAAATTTTTAATCTAGAAATTTTGAAATTGTCTTTGGAAATTTCTGATTAAGGTCTAAATAATAATTAGTATTAGTGGAATGATGATACTTATGTTACAGAACTTTTTCAGGTAACTTGTACTTTTTTCCTTAAAATTCAATATGACTTAATTAAAAGTAATTTGAAAAAAGTTTTAGTTAATAAACAACTGCAATTTATAGTTTTAAATCTTATCTCATAACCACTTAAGTTAAATTTAGTATTGCAATTGTGTTATTCTTTGTATCTGGTGAAATTTTTGAATATATGAGTAAATAATGAAACTGTTTTTATTATTAGGATTTTAATTAGAAAATAGTAACTTTCTGTCTCCTATATAATCTCTAGGCACATATTAGAAGTTTCTCGTATTCTAGATTTTTCTGAGAAAACTAACTCAGAAATAATTGGCATTACAATTGTCTTTTTTTATAGTAACTGATGGAGTAAATATTCAGATCTTTTCATATATCTGAATTTCTATTTGAATTAAAAATAGAGTTCTGATTTTTCCCAAATTTTTACAGATCTCCAAACTGATGTCTTTAATATGCAGGTGTACATTAGCATTTATAGGTTCAGATTCTAATATACTTTATTACTTTATTTTATTTAATTTACTCTAGATTTAGAAACTTAGGAATATTTTTCAATCACGTTTGGAAATGATATATGTGTGTGCTTTATTCCGCATAATTTTTCATATGTATTGATTAAGCATTTTTCTGGGTATTTGCAAAATCAAACCTAAAAAGGAACTTATTGAGTGAAAAATCCACTCATCTTCAGTTTTGATGCAAAATTACAAATTAAACAAATGTTTTACGAAGTCATTTATAGGTTGACTTTTTACACACGATTACAAAATGTGTTACTTTTTATGATAAGAAAATAATGCAATTGGTGTAAAACTATTTTAGAAGAACAAGATTGCTAATTTATAAGTAGAATTTCATTTAAAACGTCTAGTTGTAAATTAGAAAACTTGTTGTAAATTTTGGAAACTTGTTTTGATCTTTAAATATGTAATAAATTTGCTTTTATGAGAATATCGTTAGAGCTTCCATTTATAGACATTTTATATTTTAATTAACTTTTGCTGTAATAAGTGGTTAATAATTTATTTAAAGGTCAATTATTTTGACATATTTTTCTGATACTTAGTATCTAGAAAAAATGAAATTTATCAAATTGAAAATGCATACGCAAACAAATTTTCTGTTTCGCAGTTTATAAGCAAGATTTTTTTTTCAGATCATTTAAATAATAATGTAATTTCTAGATATTTAAAACTGTAATTTGTACTTTCAATATGTTTTATGTAAACTTGTGAAAAAAACTAATTTTATAATCAAACAATGAGTTATTTATTATACTTGAATGTGTGGGGCATGTAAACCCTAAATAAAATTTACTGTATTTCAATTACTTTATATGGTACAAAAATAATGTAAATGAATGACATTTAGACTAATAGTTTTATCATTAATATTTCTATTTTTCATATAAGCAACATTTGTTAAGTATAGGGATTTTCAAAAACAATTATTTGAAAAATATTAGAGACTTAGTTATTGAGTTGGTTGTACCTTAGCTTAATGTGAAATAACGTCATAAAAATTATAAAGCATTAATATTTTAATAGGATACAAAAACAAATGTCTGTACAAAAAGTATCTTTTTTCATGCCAAATTCATAAAACTATGTTATATGAAATTTTACTTATCACATTGACTAAAATAAGCACTTCACAAACAGAATGAGTTTTTACAATGTCGGCCGCGTCAATCATCATAGTGTGTCATATTTATTTAATGCATCCTTTGATGAAAAGTTTATGGAAAACAGTTTCTAAAAATAAATTACATTTACAAATAACAACAATTATTAGTGAAGTAAAAAAAGTAAATGTAATTGAAAAAAGGAAATGTCAATAGTTACACCTTTAAAATTGATTATACACTTTATAATTTACTTTATCAAATATCTAATATGTTTCATGTAACTACACAATTGCATTCTTCTACAGAGAATATATTGTGCATATTCTTCTACTTTGAGTTTGTCTGAAAGAATGTACCTCTGATTAAAATTATTTCTTACCATGAAGTTGTGTATATTGGTCTTGTGTAGATATTTTCATCGATTGACGAGGAACTAACATTTTCGCGAAACAGAAAAATATATTTAGTTTCATCAAATGCCGCTGCAAAAATTACAAAATTTTATTTTCCAAATGATTCCAATTCCATTTTGCAAAAGATTCTTAAAAAATATTGAAATTATAATTATGCCTTGAATGGTAAGATAGGTTATGCGTAACTATAATCGTTACAATGTTTTACCAGTACTATTGCATAGAACCTGATCTATTAAATTCATACCAATTTTCATATGATATTATAGTTAATCATTATTACATATGTTATTTAGTAAATTATAGTTAAGTTAGGTTTCAGCACCTTGAAGTCACTCCATAGGTACCTGATGCATTCAGACACATGCTCTCATGTAGCAAAATTTGAGCTTCACTCCACGGGGTCCCTGATGTGAAATCAAACCCGTGAGCTCATGCAGTGACACTTGAGCTTCACTCCACGAGGTCCCTGATGTGAAATCAAACCCGTGAGCTCATGCAGCGACACTTGAGCTTCACTCCACGAGGTCCCTGATGTGAAATCAAACCCGTGAGCTCATGCAGCGACACTTGAGCTTCACTCCACGAGGTCCCTGATGTAAAATCAAACCCGTGAGCTCATGCAGCAAATTTTTGAGCTTCACTCCACGAGGTCCCTGATGTGCAATCAAACCCGTGAGCTCATGTAGCGACACTTGAGCTTCACTCCACGGGGTCCCTGATGTGAAATCAAACCCGTGAGCTCATGCAACGACATTTGAGCTTCACTCCACGGGGTCCCTGATGTGAAATCAAACCCGTGAGCTCATGCAACGACATTTGAGCTTCACTCCACGGGGTCCCTGATGTGAAATCAAACCCGTGAGTTCATGCAACGACACTTGAGCTTCACTCCACGGGGTCCCTGATGTGAAATTAAACCTGTGAGCTTATGCAACGATATATTTGATAATTCACTCAGTGATTCACACAATAAAGTTTTTGAATAGATCAAACATTTATTTTATATTATTGCTTTTTTGCTTTTATTAAATAAATATTAAGATAATTTTAATATTCAGGTTTAATTCAGTAATGTGTATTCATTTCCAAGCAATTATAAAACATTAAGAATCATAAATATGTTTATTAATGATAAATGAAATTTATTCAATATTTTGAGGAATAGAAAAATCTGTTGTGTCTTCAGTCATATAGAAACATGAAATTTTTATGAATAGATAAGTTATCACCAGTTACAATGATTTATATTAATTTAGTTAACTTTTTTTGCTCGATCTATTTTAATTCGTATAACATTATACTTCTTTTAATTACTTCAATTATGCTTGCATTGTCCTTAAATTTTAATACTTTGCAGTCTTCACTTACAAGGAAAATTACCTAAAATCTCCACTAATGACCCAATACTGAAACAAGGCTATCAAATATATTTTCCAAATTGTGCACATTGACAGTTGATTTAACAGTTTCAAATTTAATACGTTTGCTAAAAGCCAATTAGTATTGAAATTCTTACTCATATATCTTACTTCAATGGCCATAAATCTGTTTAATTTATGACATATCGGCTTAATGCTGTTATAATAGCCCCTATCATTACAATAGCAAAGTATTTATGGTACCTTAAGTCTTGTAGAATAGCTTAAATATTTGTCACTTAGCAATTGATCTGAAATTTATATCACTATTACATATTAGGATTAATTTAATATAGCTAAGATAAAATAAAACAATGTATTAATTAGTTATTCTTCTACTTATATATTCAATAAAAATACATGTTGTCTATTTAGGAATTTTACAAACACACACACACACACACATTGATTGATAGATAAATATAAAGTGAAAAATTTGTGTTCTTAAATTAGCATTTTTAAATCAGATCCATTTAATAAAATATATAACCGTGTGTTCCTATATATCTTTTATAAATAATATGCCTCATACTGATTAAGAAAATACATAGTTTGTTTTTACAATATAATTTAATTGATAAGTATTTGAAATGAAATTATTATCTTCATCTCATACCTTATTTAAATTAAAGAAACACATTTAAGAAGTAATTGTTCAAAAGAATTTTGCTACATTTTTCCGTTTCTATGGATGCAATTAAATATATATTTGAAATATAAGTCTACGCGAATTGTTAATGCTGATCTGATTCTTTTTATCGTTAGTGTTCTCAGAATTTTGAATAAAATCCTGAAAATGCTATAATACATGTTATCATTTATAATACTTATTTTACAATAAATATTTGAAATTATTGATGAAAAGATTATGTTGTTTGTATGTAATTTAAAATTTACATGTAAAACTGTAAATTTAAATTTATGTATATATAACATAATAATAATAATAAAATAGGGCAAATTTAATTAATTTATCTCGTAAAACATGATTAATTGCTTCATTTTTATTCATAAATTATTTATTTTAAAGTCCTAATTACATTATAACATGTATCCTTTCATTATTACAGCATTGTGATGGGTGATATATAGTAAGATCAATTTTACACACAACAAACATGGGTATAAAATTTTTTCGTGGTACATTCTGCTGCCCATGTTTAGGTAACTAAACAATTACAAATTTTTTACAACATTTTTTATGAATAATTTTTTTATATCTATTATTATGTTGTAGTATTATTGCGGATTTGTTAAGCCTGGGTTTATTTCAAATGCTTAAAATGTTGTAATCCATAAATTTTCAAATATACTATACTGTAGTATTGCATCCATGTACAGAAGTTTGATCGAAACACCGCAACATTTAGGCATTTTTAGAAGTACGGCGTATTAAGACGAGCTCAGCAAAGCAAAATCGTAGGCAGGAAATTTAGCTCAGTGAATGAGTCAAATATTGAAGTGTGCTCTAATGCCCAAAAAGTGAACGACTTTAGAAAAGTGACTGAAATGCTTTATCAACATCTGAATTCTTCAGTGTCAACTATTACATTTAAAAGGAACCTGCATAAACAACACTTATGGCAGAGCAGCAACTGCAAAGCCACTTGAAGCAAAACTAGTGATGCTACTGCCGATCATTGTCCACAGTGCTGTCTCAATCAAAACTTGGTCAAATGATATGAGGAAGAAATTAATTCCGCCTGTCAAAATATCATTCATATTTTTTTCCTTTGAAACATGTTAAAAGCAATCTGTTTCAACATTCGGTTTCAATCTGTTCAGTAAACTATTTCAAGTGTATCTGTTAAACTGGGACTTGAAACACATGTTAATGTCAAACAATATCTACCGTCCAGAATCACTCACTAAAAGTTTTAAAATATTAAGTAAAAACTTTCTTTCACATACATTTGGCCCTACATTAATTACATTATAATGACATTCCATTAATGTGGTCTGCTGAATCATCTTTCAGTCTTTTTTGGCATGACAGGTTCACGTTTAATGTATTAAATATTGGGAATGTAAATAATGGACGAGAATTTGTCTTGATTTGAGAACCATTAGAAATATAATGGAATAATTTAGATTTAACTATTTTTGTCAAATAAATAAAATAGAGGATTGTAAGCTGTTACTGAAAATGCACTAAGAAACTGGGCTCTTCTCATAGATTATAGTTGATTTTAGATTCGTTATTTAGCAAAAATGGTACATTACTTGATTTTATATGAGATATCTTATAACTTCACTATATTAATAATAAAACATCTTTTCTCTAAACTCATAAGACTACTACTCGAGAAGGCTATACAACAATTTAATATTTATTGTACATAAAAAACCTAATATTTTCGAAATTATTTTAAATAAATATTTAAAGTATATTTATCAAATAAATATTTTTCTAAGGAATGTTATATTTTCCAAATCAACATGTCATACATATAGAAGTGGTTATGAAAATATAACTAGAAAATAAATTTTTAAATTGAAGTATGTGCGTATGTTATAAGGTCCGTTATACTATTTTGAATTAAATTGTGGAATACTGTTGCTTAATATAATATTAATAAATATTTTTCTCATGCAATAATAATAGTCATCAGTAATACTAAATGAAATATTTTGATCAGTTATTCTTTTGCATATAACGAATCTTTTTGATGTATAAGAGTGCAATTTTAAGAAAATATGCCTATTTCTATATTAAAATACACACTTAAAAGTGATAGCTTGCTAAATTACAACACTTACATTTATAGGTGAGCTGTCTAAAGCAATATCTGTTTAAATGCATGGCATCTCAAATTAAATGCCGAGATTGAGATTTTTTTAAAACTAAAAACAAGAATTAACTTGTAGTGATGGACAAGTAAGGAATTCACTAAATTATTATTCATCGAGAAATTCCTTACTATATTTTTTTACACTACTGGCTACCCATATTGCAATATCAGGAAAGACAAAAGACCCAACAAAATTAATTTTGTAGATAACATATGGACCAAGTATCAAATGATTAAATTTATAGATTTCTGTGTAGTGTGCCTCCTGCTAAAATCAGTAGCCAGAGTAGCCGCTATTGTCGGTGATCACCACTGGCATACGCCTTGGCATTGATTCAAAGAGACTTTGGATGTGTTCATTGGGGTACAGCGTATCAAAAAGCTTTCATATGTTGCGAAAGTTGGTCTAGTGTAGCAACTGGGTATGAAATCTGGGTGAATCGCTGAGCAACCATGGGCCACATGTTTTCTATGGGTGAAAATCCTGGAGAGCGAACCAGCTAGGGAAGCAATTCAATCTGGCGACTGACGAAGAACCCATGGAATATGTTTGCAACGTGTGGTCGCGCTTTATCGTGTTGAAATACGACTGTTGGCAAGTTCTGAAGGAAATCAAGGACAACTCGTTCCAACATCTCGGAGACGTAACTTTGACAGTTTACAGTACCGGCAATGTAGAGGACTGTGAGAGTGACATCCACAATACCGCCCCATACCATAATACTCTGTGAAAGATCAGTGTGGCAATGCATAACACAGCTGTTCAGCATCCTCTCGCCCCGGTGTCCTCATACTTGAATGCGGCCATCCTGGTGTTGCAGACAGAACCATGACTCTTCAGTAAAGACAATTTCATTCTATTCTGACGCCCACATCCGTCTTTCATGATACCATTATCGACAGTGACGTCTGTGGTTCTACAACAAGGGTAGACAAAGCAATGGATGCCTTTTGGACAGACCACTCTGCTGTAAACGGCGTTGAATGGTACGCGTAAACACTATATGATGCGATACACACTGAGTGTCCTGTGCAATGGTTCGTGATGTGGCTAAGCAATCCGTCACTGCCATAGACACAATTTGCCTGTCATCATGTGAAGTGGTGTACTGAGGTGGATGTGATCGAACACGTCGGCCGTCGTTCCCCCCTGCATCCAAAGATCACATATCTGCCTTAAAGTTCTTTGGTTGCGTCCAACATGACTACTAATTTCCCTGAAAGATAATCCGCAATCTCGGCAGGCCACTATCCTTCCTCTTTCGAACTCTGATACTTAATCAAAAAATTATAGTTATTTCCAACAAGGCATATAATTGATTGTTTTTTAAAACAAACCATAAGAAAAACACAATTGCTTAACATGAAATCGTTGAAATCTCCAAGCCTTAAATAACGCTTTGAAACGGCATCACAGGTGCACGTGATGTGCGTCTGCGCTAAAATTTTAATCATTTGTATATGTTACTTCCGCCAATACATGTTGTAAATTTCATGTTATTTGCATATTTCCTTCACGGTGTTGTATTTATGGTGGCCAGTGGTATATATTGTAATATAGTTTGTGTTATATAAAAAGCCTTCTTGATACGCTTCTATCAGTTAAACAAAGCATTTTGACCGTGGTAGCCTTGTGGTTATGGCATCAACCATCCGTCCGGAAAGGTTGTGTTCGATTCCCAATGTCGTCAAAGACCCACTGGTTGATTGAGATATACATGCTCGTTAAATCTGTGGAATTGAAAGAACTGCGGTTTGTCGTGTAGCAATTACCATGGGTGTAATGATCTGGAGAAAATCTCTTCCCTCCAGATCAAAGTCAAAATTGTGAGAGTGGATCGATCTTCTTGTGGTACCATTTATCGGAATAGTTTTAGGTCAAGTCGTAATTTCAGCTACGTGGTGCTTTGATTAAATGAAAGACGCTTGCTTCCGTCTTAATTGCACAGCTGCCGCCTAACAAGCTTGGTTTGTCCAAGTGTAACGACAACAAAAAACAAAACATTTTGGCCAAGTTATATTTTGTTTTTAATTCTGATATAGTTTTTCCTTGCTAAATCTCTTAAGAGTTTTCTGAATATATGAATATCTATATTTATTTTAACACCCAGACCGAAAAGGGCAATAGGATTAATAGACAAAATAGGCCAAAAATGTCAAACCTAAAATTGCGATCATCAGTCATTAAAATTCCTAACTTTCCTGATTATAAATTTATATTTTGTTTTTAATTGCCTGGCAAATGAATGATTCCAATATTTGTCTCTAAATGAAGATTGATACAGAAATATATACTAGAAAAATTAATAATAGAAACCATGATCTTCATAAAATCTGAAAGATGCTGTATTTTTGAATCCCATCATGGTATATAAATTGTATAAACGCTTTCCTCTAAAAACCAATATGTTAATAGAAAAAAAATGGAAGTTATATCAAATACTAAGAAATTACATTGTACATGATATATTTTTAAATAGTCCTCTCTTTTATTGAATATAAAACCATATCTGATTATAAAATTAAATTAATTTTGTATAACTATCAAAAGATTGCTTAAAAAAATCCGCCAGGTTTCACAGCAATCTATTTCTCAAATTAAAATTCTGAAAGATGAAATTTTCTTTATAATAGATTTTTCCAAAATATAAATGATAAATTAAATTTTCTAATTTGGAGTAATTGTAAGCAAAATTAAAAATAATGCTAAATAAAACTAATTTATACTTAACTAAATCTCATACGCAAACAAAGAAAGCAGTTTTCATAACATTACTGATAATTGCACACGCATACACACACAATTTTTTATATATCTCCAATTATATTAGTTAAACTTACATTAACTATTTTATTAAGATATTTACTAAATAGATTTTTATCATCAATTCCAAAACATTACCACAGTAAATCCAAAACAAATTCTATGCATTTATAGAATTTTGGAAATTATTTATCACATTTAAATATTTTCAGCTCTATACAAATGCAGAATTAAAATATTAGTAAATAAAACTGTATTCACCATCTGGTTAATTAATAACTTTTTAACTTTTGAAAATATAAATGCTGTCCTTAAATTTTAAATGGAATTAACTTTAATAGTTTAACACTTTTAAAAAGCTTGTTAGACATATTTCAGGGTGAAAAGGATTCGAAAATATGAGGATGAATTTTCTTCACAGTGTTTCAAAAGGGAATTTTACATTTCTTAAGTTTTAAAGTTATTCTAGTTCCCTCTAAAGTTTTAAAAAATATATATTTTCCATTTATGAAACAAAATCAAACATAATTCATCGTTTTTGCTTCATAAATAGAAAATGTATAGTTTTTAAAATTTTAGAGTGGTTTAAATTAATCTAAATGAAATTTCATAAAATACAAATTTTCCTTTCAGACAATAAATAATCCTATATATTTGAATATTTTTATGTTAATTGAACTGCGAATATTATTGCTTGATTTTAATACATTTTTACTTGCGATTAATTAAAAAGCAATATATAAATTAAATTTTGTAATTATAATTTTGGATACTAATGGCAGTCATCATATTAACAATAACTTTAAGGAAACTAAAGTTTCACCCTCAAAAGTCACTTTTCTAGTTATATATTTATATACTTTCTGTTGATATTTTACATATACACCGCGTTGCATAATGGTAGAACTACCCTGTATTTTCAGCCTAGCATACAGTAATTGGAATATAAATGATTGAAATAAATATTTTTATTGAAAATGTACAAAATAAGAATGACAACAACAAAGTAAAAACATAACTCATGTTCATATTTTCATGTAATAAAGTAAAAAATACAAATTTTAGGTTACCAAATGATAGAAACACTTTCCTTTTATACTTTGTTAGAGCACCCTTTTTGGTTATAAATTCAAACATTTGATTAGGCATACTTTCAACTAAGCGTTTGAATGTATTTGCATTCAGATTTTCCCATTCTGTAATAACAGTCATTCAATTCTTGAACCGTTGAATGCTGCTAGCCGTTGGCGTATACGACCCAGCTTAGAATACTCCAGGCGTTTTCCGTGGGGTTCATTTCAGGAGAACAAGCAGGCCATTCGACTACCTGCACTTCGCTGTCCAGACACCATTCCCAAGACGAGTTTGCAACATGAATGTTGCAAGCTCGTCTAAGAATGAACATTGTTCTGTTTGAACTTCCAAAATTTACCTCCAATTTCTTCTCCAAAAAGCAACAAATTTTCTTCCAACAAGCCTTGATAGCCTATTGCTTTCATTCGATCAGTAGGGAAGGCAATGTTAGTCCGCCCAGCATTGCTAAATCCAGCCCATACCATTAACAATCCTCTTCCACTCACTGTCTCTTAGAAAAATGTGTGTCTCATTTTGCAGAGATCCCTCCAATAGAATGCCCACCCGTCAGGACCATCTAAATTGAATTTTTTTCGTCACTGAACGCTACTTGAGTCCACTGTTCTTTCCAAGTCACGTGTTCTCTAGACCATTGCATCCTTTTTCGTTTATAAAGATTTGTAAGTCTCGGTTGCGTTTTCATTTTCGTGTACACAAGATGTTCATTTCGCCGAGTTATTCTGGATAAAGTTGACTTGTGAACTTTGATGGTGGGGTCTCTTGACAGTCTTTTCAATGTTTCACAAGCTTTTAACTTCTTTACAACTAACCTTTCTTCCCGCTTTGTTAGCTTTTGATGTCTTCCAGTGGATTTCTTTGTCCCATATTTGGATCCAAGATGGAGAAAATTATTGACCACGTGTAGTCAACTCTCAATATGTCCTGCAATATTTGCAATCTAAAATTTGTATTTTTTCATTTTATTACATGAAAATATAAACATTATAAATATGAGTAATGTTTTACTTTGTTATTGTCATTCTTATTTTGTATATTCTCAATAAAAATGCGTATTTCAATCATTTATTCCAATACATGGAGATTCTATCATTATGCAACGCGGTGTACCATAATGAATCGAAATTCTGAACTTAATTATTATTTCTAACAGTTGCCCATGATACGCATTCCATACCACAGGTTCATAAAATTGACTGCCTGAATAAGAAAGAAAAATATTGCTACAGTTTTAAAACTGTTTTTACCAGTTAAAAAAAATTTACCTTACAATCGAGGATACAGAGTTCTTTACATAATCCAGTAATTGAAATTAAGCAAGAGAATTATTAGAAAAATTAAACCTTTGCATTTTTACAAAACAAAACTATATTCTGCAGATAAAAGGGTAAATGTATTAACATGTATACTTCATGAATATTAAAATGACTAATAACTTATCAATAATGATTAACGTGACACAATATTCACCTCCTTTAATTGTAAGTATAAATCAAGCTCAGATTTCAGAAGTCTTTTAAGTTTTCAAAAGTTTCTTAACTTTTTAATTGATGAAAATGTATCCACACAAATATGCATAAGTTATATTCATTAATAAATTGAAGTATATTTGCAACATATAAAACTCTAAAATTTCACACCTTCTTAAATTGAAAGTGTGCAGAATACTATACTTTAAATAATAATCGATTTTAACTGTAAATTTAACAAAGCGTCACGCTAGTAAATTCTAAGGAGGAAATTTATTATTGGGATTATGTAGCTATTTTTTATTTTCACTCTCTTATTCAAGCGTTCTAAAATTTTGTGGCATAAATTTTACCTTTTATCCCTATTGGAAATACTACTGTCAGTCCTGTAAATGAAAATTAAATTTTTGGAATTATATAAAACATTTAGAAAATGCTTGAATCGTGACATCAATACAACGATAAAATTTTAATTTATAAGTTAGATATATTATATATATATATATATATATATATATATATATATATATATATATATATATATATATATATATATATATATATATATAACTTTTAAAACATTTATATCAAAAAAGGTAATTCATAAAAAAATAATTTTCTTTTTGTGCTTGCCATCAAAATTTGCAACCGCGCAACTTGTGGTACGTGTGCCATTGTTTCGCCTTCCCTGGTCTAAATAGTATAAAACAATCGGATGTGATTTTACAGAGATAACATTAAAACTGTTATTAATTTAGTATTTGTTTCTTACTCTGCAGAATCGTTATTATTGCATAAATGAGAACTTTTCTTATCTTATTTGATTCATAATTTAAATGAAATTTCTGTGTTTGTTCTCTGTGGGTTATCAAAGCTTGCATGTTGACAAATCGCTTCAGATATTTACGCACCTTCCTGGAAATCTCAAGTTATTGAATTACTACTTAGCAGAATCTCCAATATATATATGCATGTTCTTCCATATTTATTTAAATAAGAAACTTAGCATCAAATTGATGTGGTCAGAATTGTGTTTATCACTTATAGACGATTTTTTTAAAGAATAGGATTCTACATCTGTAAAATTATTCTGAAATTTTAATTGTGAAATACTACATGAGTTACCATGTATTTAAAATGCGGAAAACATTACTCAACTTCGACAAAAAAATATAATTGAAATAGCGGCATGATTTTCAATGAATGTAGTAAAAAATGCAGTGGATATCTCTAAAGAAAATTCATTTATTTATATAATGAATGCAGTGTCAGAAATCCATATGCTAGTAACTTATTTAAAGGCTATATCAAATCTTTGTATTGTATAAAATGGCTTATTTTTTAACTTTGTGATAGCGTTGATGATTTCTTGAGCTTACTAGACGTTCGATAGATAGTAAAATTTCCTTAAATATGGAATAATCTGGTGCATCTATAAATCCGTAATTTGAATCACGCATTTTTTCTGCCTCTTTTATAGATTCTTCAGATAAAAAATAATTTTTAATTTTATTTCAAATATTTTTCTTATTGTTATAATTTAATTAATCAAAAATATTGTTAGGTAATTGTAAAAGCTTCAATTGAACATGATGAAATTGATTTTATATATTTTATATAATATACATATATATATATGCATACATATGCAGAAAGAGAGAAAGATATGAAAAAAATGAATTAAATATTTCACTTTCATTTTGAATAAGATATTTAAATAGGTCACACAGGTTTTAGCTAATTTTCCAGAACATTGAAAAAGTAATTATATTTTTGAATGCTTTTCTACTCGAATTCGTGTAAAATCTCTTGCATTTCTATTTTTTTTCACAGTAATTTCACTTCAAATATCATTTTTAGAGAAGCGTATTGTGCCAGCCAATAATATGCTTAATCAAACAATAAGAGTCAAACTCTCGATAATTTTCTCACTGATATATAATTTTCTATACTATACATACTATTCAATTATCTTACTGAGTATTTTACAAAATAGGATATTCTATGTTTGTTTAAAATTCTATCTCGAATATTTGAAATAGTCAATGTTGTGTATATTTTAGAAGAACAGATTCTATTAGTTATTTATTATTCTGCTTTTTTGGGGAAAATTATATATGAAAAGAATACTTTTCTCTAAAACTTAAATTAGCAATTGTTAATGTACTCATAGCTGCTTTATATGTATAAGATACCGTTAAATAATTCTAAGGAAGGAATTTTACTTTGCATTTAAAGTTTCCTTTAAAAAATCATAAAAGCAATTTTAAAGTAAAAAAGAAAAAAATTTTCTAAAATACCGCTTTTCATTTAAAATCAGGAGAAATCATTAAATTTATGGGAAGAATTTTATTCAGAATTAAAAATTTTGAATCTTTTATTCGGAAAAAAGTATGATTATAGTTCTTACTCTACAATCCAGTATTTAGTAGAAATTACATGGGTTATGTAATTATGTATACATATATATATATATATATATATATATATATATATATATATATATATATATATATATATATATATATATATATATATATATATATATATATTATTTGATATATATATATTTTACTTTATAAATAGTATTTCTTTCGTATCATAAAAATAGTTAGATAAATTTCTGACGTTTATTTTTTCCTTTCTTTTGGTATTAAAATCTAGGTATGCAACACAAAAGATGGGAATAGCAACACAATTTAAATTTATTCCAGATTTACACTTGAAATGGTTTGTTGCTGCATGATAATTTTTTCTAGTATAATCTAATTCATTTAATCATAAAATTTAAGGTGAATTTTGAACCCCTAAAATATTTAACTCATTCTGTTAATGAAATCTAAGAGGTGTTAAATTGCAGCAGGAATTCTGACCATTTATTTATCTACACTGACGATATGAAATATCAAGATACTTCCTTGTACAAATTTTAATTCATTGCAAATTTTATTCAGCCTAGTACAAATTTTAATTTCTTTGTTTAGTTTAAACGTCAGTGCCTGCCTAGATATTTTTCCTTAAAATTTAAATTAATTCAAATAAAATCTGTATGTAATATTCCAATATTTATTAAAATTCCGCTGCAAAATATACACTAGGAATATTCTTGTGTATGTATTATTTAAATGGATTTACTTTTTTTCCAACTAACCTGTTAAAGAACTGCCTGAGAAATATTTGATTGCAAACTCTTTCAAATACTTCTTATTTTGACATTAATTTAGGATTTCTTATCCAACGAAGTTGCAGACTTTTACTAGGTATACATTGTCCATAACGTTTTGGAATATTTAAATGGAATCAATGTCATGGCCTGAGAATCAATCGTAATCATATCAGAAGCGGTGAAAAACCGATATGATGCAAAACATGCTACTGAAAGTTTAATGTTCAGTTATTTGCCGTTATTAAAAGTATCAGGTGTCATGGAATAAACGAGGATTTACAAATGAAATGTGGAGCATGTAAATTTTTTTTTGATAGAATTGTTAAAATGCTTTAAGGTGAACCATGAATCATTGATGATATTTTCCCTCAAAAGATTAACCATTTTCAATTTTCAATTCGTTTTCGAAAATTTGTTTGAAATTTATTTTGAAAATTCGCATATTGAACCAATTGCCACACTCATTAAGTTATCATTTCTCAAGAAAAAGACACACAGATTTTGAAAACATAATTACAGTAAACACTTCATCTTTTAGTAGTTACTTACTTCAAATTCTAGCATTCGTCTTGCTAATTTGCATATGTGATGCATTTTTAATGTAAGATACAGAAGAGAAATACCTTTAAAAAGCATATTTGGAAATTATTTACAGAATAGGGCATAAATAATGATATATAAGACATAGTCCCTAATATTGTAATGAACATTGTTTTACTAATATCATTTTGAAACACGTTTTTCTTTGTAATCAGTTTCCTAATGTACAAACATAATTCTTCATGGGACTGAAAACTTTTGAAATCACCAGCTAAATCTTTCAAAATGATAACTTAATCTATTTCAATAAAGTTTTACCAAAATATAAAAGTTTAAGGTTATACGAAGACTAAGGCACACAAAGTTATTTATTGTCGTACATTCAAATGCAAAAATTTTAAATTCACATATTTATTCTTTGTAAAAGTAATTCAGTAAATAAAAATGTATTTTATCAAAACTAAATTGTGTCAAACAATATATTATAAGCAGAAATATTTTGTTAAGTTTGATAAAGTATACAAAAAAATTAAACATTCAAGTAGTTTACATACAAGACAACTGAAAAAAACAATTCTTAAGCTTAAAAATTAAATTTTTATGACAGTCAGATAGTTTTGAATATAGCAATTGTAATTTAGCATTGATAAAATTCTATATAAGTCCGTAATAAATACCATACGATTTTATTCAAAAATTTGTTCTGCAATATTATTATTTTCCATTATGTCCAAAAACAAAAAAAAAAAAAAAAAAAAAAAAACACACAAAAGTTAACCAGGAAAACACCACTTTGCCGCTTTTTAAGGAGATTAAATGAATGATATATAAATATATAAATATATATATATATATATATATATATATATATATATATATATATATATATATATATATTTATTTATTTATTTATATTTATATATATATAATATTATCATTTCCATGATATATATATATATCATGGAAATGATAATAGTATTAACTTTTATCAAATCTATCTTAGCTACTTTTTTTATTTCGTTTCCTCGCTTAAAACGGAATCATAATATAATATCGGAAATAAATGCGCATTTATCAGAAAAAGGTATGTGAATTAAGCATGAATTGCGATTTGAGTTCAGTTTCTCTTTTCTACAAATAATAATGGAACAAATAATTAGTAAAAATATGATATTATAGAAAGTTTGTTAGATAACTAGATTTCTAACTTATGATTGATAATTTTTAAGAGAATTTACATGATTATAATTCCTAATTAATATTAGAATATGTTAACAGACAAAATAATTAATTTGTGTTACTTGTAATAGTTTGTGTATTATTAGCTTTTATAAACGTAACTTATTATCGAATTTCAGTAGATATTGTGTTAATTAATGTGTTATTTTGATTCAAATTAGACATTTTTATTTGTGAACTTATAATCAAACTTTTTTATTATGATTATTCTATGTATTTATAAAGTGATTCACTACCATCAAGTGAAGCAATTTTAAAATAATCATATTTTCATCGAATGTTGCACATACACACGAAATAAATTATATCAGTATGGAAAGAATGATTCAAATATTTCTAGGACATGATTTATTTTATATTAAGCAAGCTTCAATTATTTTATTCCAGGTATGATTAAAATATAAGATTCAAAAAATTATTATTGCTGAGATAAATAAAATAATATTTGATATCAAACTCTATGAAACTCTAAATACAAATACAAAATCCATACTACAATTATGAAATAAAATTTCAAATAATTTCAGATGAAATTTATGCAGATATTTTAAAATCATTTTATTTGTTTTTACTTTTCGTAATGCTTCCTGTTGGTATAGAAGAATTAATAAACGCTTTCATCTGAAGCTAGTAAATTACATAAAAATATTTTTAAGTATTATTAAAATAAATCTGAGCTTAATAAATTTTTATATTTTACAGCTTTAACTGAAAATTTTATTAAGTGACTGAAGTGACATCAACTCAATTCTGCAATTTTCATTTAATTTGAGTGCAAAGTTAATATATTTGTTAAGAACAAATGTATTCATTAACCCAGAAATATACTTCAGATGCAAAATTAAAAAAGTCTTACTATTTAAAAATTGACTATTGATAACCAATTCTTAATGATAATAATTTTATTTAACGAATAATAATTCATGACGTAAACAAACATGTATGAAACACAAATAGATGTAATATATCTTGAAATTTCAGAAGAATATTTCTCTATGTGGTTTAAAAAAATCTTAACTAACGATAGTCAGATGATTCGAAACGTATTTTTGTTAAGTTAAAATTAAATCTTATATATATATATATATATATTATATATATATATATATATATATATTTGACAAAATTTCCATGTTCTTTCTTCTATGAGTATATGTTATTGTTATTCTTCAATATGCAAAATATGTAACGCAAATATAAAAATCTTTTTACTTGTTTTAATAATAGAGGAAAAATGCTTTGAATATGCAAGTTTTAATTCAAATAATGTTAAAGGACTTCACTAATTGCCACCAGAATAATTTATGTGGTTGAACTTAAACATTCATTCTTTAGTAAGAATTATGAAAAGAAGCTCTAGCTATTTTTCATTCAACTTAAATGTATATATGGAAGAAATAATTTCTTGATTATCGCATCAGCATAACATGACATAATAATCTATAATTTTGATTATCTATAATTTCAGTTGAAGATAAAATATTTTCTTGAATAAAAAGTTAAACAAATTTTCTTTGAGTAATTTAGGAACAACTTTTCCTTGACATATAACTTTTAAAATGATGGAAGATAATATTTGCAGAAATACTCGAATGAAACGTAAGTTTTAATTTGGATCCAGATTTTTAATATAAGTGAAGATTAACAAATACGGAAACATACGCTAGATAAAATTGAAACAAACGATGATTCAATTGACGATAAAATATTTTTTCAATTAAAAAGGGACAAAAAGTTTCCTTGATGAATAACGTTTAAGAGGATGGTAATATATGCTTTCAGAAATATTCGCATGAGAAAGAAGTAAGTTTTAGTTTCATCTGAACTTTTAATATAAGGGAAGCAGCAGAAATTCTGGAAACAAAATCAACTTGCACCACATTAAGAAATCCATAAAGACTGTGGGGATATTTCCAAGATTTATCGAGAATTTGATAAATAAAAGCGTATTTTTTACATGATTTACTGAAATACACAAAAGGAAATAATTAATGCTATTGTAAAAATTAAAAAGATTGAGAGGTATTGATAACCTAGCCAATTCGATAAAACATCAAATTTTACATTTCTGTCCTGAAATATAGTAAGATATATTAAATATCAAAATTGTAAAAAGTTCAAATGGCATTATCTAAAATGTTTCACCGTATTTATGAAAACGTGGTTGTTTAAAAAGTTTGGGAATAAAATAAATAAATTGGAAGATACTTAATTCTTAAAATAAATCCTATTCTTTTACAAAAATATCAAATAATTTCTAGTAAAAGTATATTTGTATTGTTAGAAATGACCCAGATTTATTATATGTATAATAATTCAAATCGCTAAATACATAGTTCCCGAATGTGGTCTTTCTTTTAACAACAAATACTAATATGAATGCTGTTAGCGATAAATGTTTGCTTTTAATGTAGGAAAATGGATTCTTAAGGACATATTTTATTCTATTATTGTAAAAATATTTAGATTTTAGAAGAAAAAAAAAGTTTTTAATGCAAACACACAACATCAGTATATTAAAACTATATATATTAAGGTTAAGATGCCTTTGACGTAAAATTTTAAAAACATTTTGTAATAATTCAGTGGAACATTTCAAAGGTTGTTTTCTGAGGAAAAACGCTTATAGGCATTTCATTGTAGAATTAATAATAATTTAGAGATCAAAGATACTTTATTCTTTAAATATCTTAATTACTATCTAGATTACTTTTAATTTTTTTAAATATATTTAAGTGGAAAAAATATTTCTATGCAGAAAACTAATGGAAAATGATTAGAAGTAAATAAACTTTGACATGAATTTTTTTATCAATTTTGTTTCAAATGCTAACAACAAAAGTACATTATTTATTCTAATATTATTGATTAAGCTTAAAAAATGGGGTTTTAGATATATTGTACATTTCGCAACATTAACATTAAAAGAAACTATACTTCTGATAAATATAGCAAGATTAATTTAAATTTAAAATTCGGAGAAAAGAACTATAATTTTTGTTTTATTCAGAGGTGTTTTTTCAAATTACAAATATATATTTTCACTTAAATGATTTTAATTGAAGTATTTATTATTACTATTTACTAGAAATACAGAATAGCTAATGTATATCAATAAACTTGCTAAAAATACATTTATTCATGAATATTTACTTGTAGATTTATTATTTTGGAATTTGGTACTGTTAAACGTATTTCTATATAACTTTTAAAATATTAACTTCATAATTATGAAAGATGATTTTATATTAATATTCTTAAAAAACGTAAGGATTGTTAAATGTATAAAAATTAATAAAAATAAAATAATTTATAAATTGCACAAGTTTTTTAGAAACAACTAAAGGAAAACAAATAAGATAAATTTACTAAAATCTAAATTTAATCTAATATCATATCGGTTTAAGCAATTGATATTACAATTATTATCAATTTACTTTTAAATTTTATGTTATTCTTATGTACAAACACTTGTTTAAGCTTAAAGAAATTTAAAAGTTCTTCAGTTTTAAGATATATTTTTAAAAAGGGGAAATATAAGACTATGTTTAAATCGAAATTGTTTTCGTAAGTTTCAATTTATTCTTCTAAATATAAATTTTGCACACATTTCATGCAAACTTTTCTATTTGCTATTTCTTATAAAATATGGAAGAAAAAATGATGGCCCATAGAATAAAAAATTGTATTACATAATAATTTTAAATTAAAAAAATCTTAATTAAAAGAATTAATGAATATGGCATTTATGTATATACAGGAGTTTTCTGATTGTGCTGAATGCAAATTTAATACAGTAATATAATATATATTTCAACTCCCAAAACTTCAATTCTCTTAAATTCTTCATTAAAGCCAACTGTTAAATAATAAAATGTCTATTGACTTTGTGAATCATATAATATTTTTCTTACAATACTTTATATTGGAAACAAATAAAAGCATTTGAGCTACTGTGTCTTATATCCAATGATCTTAATTTTTCCACAATTTTAAAAAATAAATTTAATTTTCGATAAAAAAGGAAGTTTATTTTGTAAAACAGAAGTTCTTTTAAAACTTCTAAAATATTTTCAAAATATGCAACAAGTTCTTGAGCTATTCTTCCTATGTAATCTACAATTTTCGGTAATTGTAAAAAAATTGAGATTTTCAATACAATCCGATTTTAATTTTGTAAAATAAGATATAAGATATCATTTTAAAGATATTGTTTGAAAATGGAACATCAATAAAGATGGTTAAACTTATTTATCTAAACATTTAAAATTAAATAATTTTACGTGCTAATTGTGAAGGCCAACGCAAATTTGAATATTGCATCAAACGTAAACAAAAAAACCGAATTAGTCTGGAAAATTAGAAAACGACGAAATTGCATATCTTGATTATTAGGAAAGTAACTAGATGTAATTTCAGCAACCAGCAAATCCAATGCAGACTGTAAGAGGGTCACAAATATATAGTTAATTGGTCTTTATAAAACAAATATAAATATAAAACTATCAGTTGTAGCTAGATTAACTAGCTAATATTAATCTTCAACATATTTTAAACTATGCACCAACAACACTGAATGTAATATTTGAGTTTTATTGGTTTTTACATTGAGACTCAGAATATGACAAATATACTAATAATAGTTTAGTTATATTGATAAAAATTCTTAACCAATATCACGAAAAGTTATTATTTATCAAAGTAAATGTAAATTGCTTAGAATTTTATAGTAACAAAAACTTCAATTTTAAAATTTAATACTTATTTTTACTATTCTATGTTTTTTTAGTAAGAAATGAATGATAATTTCAACATATTCAAAAGGTTTCTTTAATGCAAAATATATGAATAAGTTATTAAATATAAGAGACATATGAATATGTTTTTCAATATAAAGGATATGAATGATGATTTTTTTTATTTGTGTACTTCCAAGTTATTATTGAATGAATTTTTAATTTCATAAAAATTAAATATTCTGAAAATTTAGATTTAATTTAAAATAATAATATTAAAGTAAGTAATTCGATATTGTATAAAACAATATAAAATATCAAAGGTATTTATTTATATTTTAAGAATATAATAACTGTACATATGTTAAAAAACAAATATTTATAGAAGAGGAATAAAAATTCTTTAAAATAGTTTAAAATCAATCAAAATATAAATTTTGACACTGGAAAATATTTGGCTTTTTATATAAATATATAACTTCAGTAAATGCTCGAAAAAAGTTATTTTATAGAAATATTTTATGTGTATAACATTGTGAAATATATATGATAAATTTAATAAAATAATAATTTATCAAGTGTGATATTGTACTATTCAAAATAACTTTTATTTCATTAGGTAATGTAATTATTTCATCCTTCAAATATATAGAAATAGGTCTCTAAGAAAATATTTCCTAATTAAAAAAATATTCAGTTTGTCGTATGAAATTTTTATTGCATTAAATTTGTTTAGTATATTCTGGTTTGAATACAAAAGCTATTCGTGAATAATGTTGAAAATATTAAAAAAGTGTATAAAGAAATTATTAAAAATAAATATTTACTCTGAAAAATAAAGTTTTATATGAAGTTCGTAGAAATTTAAATAATGACATAAAACTATCATCATTATAATGCTTATAATGCATTCGAATTTCATATAAAACATTATTATTTTTTGTATATTGCATTATGTCTTTTGTATACTGTTCCATATGAATCTACGGAGTAATTCAGGGAAATGTTTTTCTAATATTTCTCTCATTTTATTCATTTACAGTTCTTAATAATTATTTCTGAAAAGTTTCCGTAGATTTATAAATCATTCATTATAAAAATGTGAATTCTAATATAATTAATTAAGTTATCTAAAGTTAAAATGTGCAAATATTTTATGCTTATAATAAAATTTAAATTTATGTTTATGTCACTAAATAATTAGGAAAATACACTGCAAATAAAATGTTGTGTAAGCTTACATAGATTAAACTTTCAATTTATTTAGTACAATGTACATTCAACTTTTTATAATCTTAGAATATGGTATATCTTGAATCCATTATGTCATATTTATTTACAGACATGTAAATGCTTATTTAGCAAATTGCCTCTAGGAGCTTGTGTGTCCGCATATCCCGCATAACTTGGAAACTACTGAGATTCTATTCAAACAAATTTATCTAATGGAAGAGAAGAAACGCAACACACGTTCCTCTTTGCTTAGTGATAATATGACTATACAGCGATAATTTGTTACAAAGAGGAAGGTTTTAACAAATTTAATGTAGTTCGATAATTTAAATGTTTAATTTAAATAATGGCATACAGATAATTAATTGAATATTCACTTAAAAAGTATCAAAGCGTATTTCTAAAATTGATAATATTGTAAATTAAGATATTTAGTTTTGCAAATAAGCTATTTTTAATTTCTCATTGTTTTTTGCATTTTTAAATATTGGAAAAAAAATCATTTTCTTTTCTATGATAGACTAAAAACAACAATAAGGTAATTAAAAATACAATTTTGTGTAACATAAATTACATAAAATATTCATAAAAATATTGTTAAGCACCAGTTATTCTTAAAAGCAAGTCTTCGTACTCAGCAAGAAATGTTCCTTATTTTTATACAATAATCGAATCATAAATTAATTTTTTATGAAGTCGAAAAATAAATACTTTTTTTATATAATTTTGCTTACTATTGCTTTATATTTTCACTCTAATGTCTTTATCTTTAAAATTATTTGAATGATATATTTTAATAAACTTATAAAAATATTTTTATAAATTTTATTATAATCACTAAATTTATATTACAATCAGTTCAAAGAAATTGAACCATATTTGTTAATATAATATTGATCAAGCTAAGTATTCATTTTTTTCTTTTTTAATTTTTTTATTAAACTTTTTTACACACTTTGCTGCTGTTTTATGAAAATGTTTTATGTTTTCGTGCTGAATGATACACAAAAATGGAATCATTTATATAAAAATTTTAAAACCATTATTTGAAAATGATTTTTTTAATTTTCAAGTAATTGCTATAAGCATAGCTAATTAATTGAATATTAATTAGCTATGCTTATAACAATTAGTAATTGCTATAAGCATAGCTATTACATTTTCAAATTATAGCTATGTTTATAACTATTACTTGAAAATGTCTTTTATAATAAATGTGTTTAAAACTATTACTTGAAAATATGTTCTGAAATATGAAATTTAAAATTAATTTCTTACTAATATATAAGGAAATACATTTTAAGAAATGATTCAAATTTGAAAAAAATTAAAAAAATCTGAAACAGAGAAAAATTTAAATAAAAGTTTAAAATTATGTTTTTAAATTATTATATAGTAATTTCTTCATTTAATCTACGTTTCCTAATAATGTATTCAGAAAATTGTTATTATCTAAAGTAATGTTTTAGTATGCTAACTAAAATGATTGAATTATGAAAATTTCGGACAATTTGAGTGTATCTCTGAAATAGTTAAAATTGTTGTAAACATTTTTTTCTTTGGAAAACCACCTTGGTAGTTCTCCTGAAAGGCAATTTCATATATTGTGCGTCGTAATCAATAATTACAGAAAAAAACTTTAGACAGACTCGTTTAAAAAAGTAGAAACAACTTTCAGTACTGCAATCTTCAATAATCTCTTTGTAGGTCAATTGTAGTTGAGATAATAAATAAAATTTTTATGTCACTTTTTGTGTAAAAAGTCATTTTGCAACAAGACCTTAACAAACTTTAGTATTGAAATAAAATCTAGTTTTTATTGATATAAAATCAGATACTATTGTCTTTTCTTCCATTCCGTGCTTTCAGTTTCAGTTTTTGGAATAGTCTGTTGTTTATTACGTAAAAATCTATGAACTAACAAAAAACAATTTTATTTATTTTTCCAGTGTAACAAAGCTGTAAACAAAAAATTAATGCATAAAATAATTTTCCATAGTAGAGTGTTTGTTATCCAAAAAATAACCAGTCCATAATTACATGTCTAATAAAAAACAACTCATTGTAACAATTAGCAAATATTTTATGAAGAATTTGGTTAATAAATTTTCCAAAATGAATTAAGTACACTAACTCATTAAAATGCTACATAACTGCTTCCTGGATATTTATAAACACATAAACCTTTATGTTATGGCATGCAATCTTAAATAGAAACAAAAATCTTAGGGTTGCGGATGATTTTGAAAAATTTAGTAAAATCAAATTTAAATGCAATGGAAGTAAATATAAAATCTTAAAATATTCTGTTGCGATTAAGAAATTTCCGCTGTAGAAATTTTTCTATATTCCTCTATGTATACTTTTACAATAAATATGAGTGGTAGAATAGTGGTTAGGGCAGTGGCCATCCCTCCGGAACGGCTGGGTTCGATTTCCAATACCTTCGAAGACGCACCAAATACATGCGATATACGTGCTCATTAAGTCCATAGAATCGAAAGTATTCTAGTTGATCTTTGAGCAGTTACCATAGATGGGATGGTCCGGAAAAAATTTTCTTCCCCTAAATATCAAAGACAAAATATAGTGAATGTATATTTTTAATGCCATCTACCGAGGGACTTTTATAGCAGAAACGTACTTTTACCTTTGTGATGCTCCGGTTTAACGAAAGAGTCCCCTTCTGACTTAATTTCACATAGCCGTAGGCAACAACACAATCTTCTTCTTAATGGGCTTGCACGGTACTGGTAATAGGTTTGCACAGTTCTTCTCAATAGCATTTTGTGCTATAGCCTTAAGCCCATGAACTCTTAGTGCCAATAAATTAGTTCGCCCACCATTTTAATAAAGTCATACAAATCTTTTATGGAGCTAAGATGTAACTCTTTAGTATTGAGGATTCCTATGTATTAAAATGAATGGAGGCTGGAGCATCACACTCAAAACTGATGTGGTGAGCCGACTCATCATCCTGAAGTCATTTTCTAAAATTAGGGTCTTGAATGATCGTGTCCAGTGATGAAGCCATCGAAGGTACGTATCTTCGTCCTGGACTCAACATGATAAATAGAACAATCTCATTTGTATATGTTATGCTTAATAAATACTCTGAAATTCAGACAAAGTTATAAATAAATTACCTCAATGTCCAAATGTTTATGAACATTCTGGTAAATCATTTTAACTCCCACTGGTCTATTAAATAAAATGTTTTTAAAATGATTGTAATACTCTTTTCTGTTTGCAAAGAAAAACAATCTTTTATATGTGATGTGAGCATTTCTTTTATCTGTTATTTATATGTACATAAGCACCATTTATTGCAGTCAAATCTTTTTTCATTGGGAAAAAGTAATTAAGAAGTTATGTAGTTCTGCCCAAAGATACTTAAGATGAAAGAATCTCTTATTATTGAAATGTCCCTTTCTTAAAATATCAACTGAAGATATCTCCACACTTGTATAAGAAATATTGTTATTGTTAGAGATTTCAGGATGTTTAATTTAAGCAGCTAAAAGCGAACTGTAATCAAAGTAAACAAGAATATGCTGATAAAATTATAAATTTTATTTTATTTTGTACATATTTAATGATTAATTGTGTTTATTATTAATTAAATAATTAAGTTTTGCAGATATTTAATATTAATAATATAAAACACATATAATTTATTTAATTCCTAAAAAGATATATTTATATTTGCCTTTATCTACTTTTTAATTAGTTTTATTTATTAAATTCTTTGTTTTTTAAGTGAAACAATTGTTGAACAATTTATTTACTACTGAAAAGTTTACTTCTACAGCATGATTTAAAATGTGTAAAATAAAAATCTTAAAGATTATTTAAGTTCTCAGAGTTGTTTTACAGAAGAGCCATTAAAATTAAACATGCAATTACGGGTAATGAAGATGAAGTGAAATATTCAAATAACTGAATCTAAATTCTCCCCCAAGGGAAGTAATATTAAAAGTATTTTCGAAAACTTTATTTTTCTTAGAAATATACATTCCACGAATATTAAAGTTGTTGTTTCTTCATCAATAATCCTTTCCTTAATGAGAATCTGCTATACTTTTATTTTAAATAAATATTTCTTTGAGAGAATATAATATTTTATCAAGAAATGTATAAATATTAATGAATTCAAATTTATACATTAATTTAATTATGGTTGTGCATTGTAATATATTCAATGAATGGATATCAAATAAATGTATACTCTTTTTAATAAGCATTTATTTACTATCAATTCTTTCGTTGAATGATGTTCCAAATTTCTATAATTTTGTTGTAAATTTCATGAATCAAATCCTTACTCAATATAATTAGATAGAAAGCAATTTTTTGTTTAAAAGTAAATATTATTCAAGATTTTTACAGCATAGATTATTGTATACCGAATATTTTAAATGCAATTTATGTGAATTTACCTGAAATTGCATTAAACATATTCATATATAAATAGATGCAATAAAACTATATTAAATACATCAGTGTGAATAAAAATATATCAAGAAAAAATGCCTATTGGTCATTTACAATAGAACTATGCATATTGACATAATTTATTCTCATAAATGTAACAATTCAATAAGTTCAAATGTTATTGAAGATTCGAAAAAAATTAAATTATATTGGACATTTAATTCCAAATGCATTTTAATCCTGAATTTTTATTTTTTCAGCAATATTCGGTTTTTGTCACGTTACGATCGTACTTTGCACACGTTATTAAATTTTAAAGTATATTATTAAATTGGAATCTAAATTATTGCAAACTGCCAACTATGATCTGGGGAAAGAACTAACTAACAATTTAAAATAAAGCAAATATGATAAATTTCAGCAGCTTTATTTAATCTTAAAAAGTAGTTACCCAACAATGATTACCATTTCGCACATTAGTTATTTCATAAAAATATTTTTTCACCCGACTAATAATTTGGACCTCTTAAATTTGTAGAATAATTTAATTTTGTTAAATATAACCCGGTAGTATTTTTCTTACATGATAAAGGCATTAAAAACTTTTAAAAATATAAATTGCCAACATTTTTTTCCCATTTGCACATACATTTTTAGGTTGTGATAAATACAAGTGTAAATTTGTTTTTATATTTTTGTTCTATATCTACATATTTATAGTATTTTTATTCTTTGTATTAAGAACCTGTTATGTCCACCGTATTCACTTTAATGTATACTACTTAATATTAGTAATATATTCAAGAAATATATTCAGACAATTATAACAATTTAAAATTATATCTGGACACAAATGTGATAACGTAATTTAATATTTTAGCATGTTCTTGTGAAATGCTCTTAAAAAACCGTTACCCAGTAGCAATTAATCGTTTTTCCTTTGGTTTTTGATAGTAGGGAAATCAGCATAAATGAAACATGTTATGTTTTCTTAGTAATTTGAAAATACACCTATCATGTGATAGAAATTTATTTCTCTAGATTTAAGTATAATTTAAAAATTTTTTGCGTGCTGGTATTTTTAAAACTTTAAGTAATAATTTAAATACTCCATTTACCTAAAAATCACAAAAGTAAGAATTTAATAGATTTTATTCATTATAAAACTAAAAATTTCTTATTCATTAAAATGTTGAATAAAAGCATTCAGGAAATAATACAACTATTTTCTCAAAAAAACTATAATTTTTATTTAAGAGATTAAAATTTAAATATGATTAAGTTAATTATCAAATTTTGAAAAATCAAGTTTATAATAATATCAGTTGGTAATTTTTATAGCACAACAATTCTAATAACTTTTTGACTAATCAACACATTTTTAGAGCTCATCTTTGAGAGTTTCTATTTTCAGAGTTTTATCTATTTTTAGAATTTCTATCTCTATAATAGTCAATATTTTATATATATATATATATATATATATATATATATATATATATATATATATATATATATATATATATATATATATATATATATATATATATATATATATACATAATTGGTGTACAGATAGCAAGGGAATTATTTATACATAAATCCTTTCTTTAACTTTGCACAAAACCATGAGTAAACAGTGAAATATTAGATTGTTCTATCCGTTGTATATCTTTTCGCAATCACTACTTGCCCAGAATTTTCTGTTTTCTTTCAAGAAAATCTTCAACTCGTCTTTTTCTTGAACCTGAGTTTTTATTTCACTGTATTCTTCAAAGAAACTTTGATGTTTTTTTTATTTTTGAAGATTTTTTTATCAATAAAATAATAATTAAAAAACCAACATCAACTATAGCTTCATTCATTTAAGGGTCTGGACAATCTATAATTGGGTATAACGTTTTGTCTTTTGTGCCTATCATTTGGTTTTTGATTTTTCGGCATTATAGTCTTCATTACTAAAAACTTTAATTTTCTCAGAAAAACTACTGTTTCTGCTTCAACAGAATTTAAAATCAGCTTATTTCTATCTGTATATCTGATTTTTTTCCCATAGAATAGGTCATTTTTATACACCACTTTGTATTGATTAATGAACCTAATACACTTTGTATATTGGATTGAGTAATCAACATTCTGTAATAAATAGTTTATTCTTTGAGAAGAAGGTGCCAAGAAACGGGATATTAATTTACAAAATTTCCTTGGAAATTTTTGATTTAAATCTGAAGATAGCCGTTTCTTTAAGAATGCGCGATTGCTATATTCTGCAATTCCTTTAAATTTGTTTTATGATTTTATTATTACAACCTTTATATATTATGATTTTGTTATTACAACAATTTATTATTTAAAGAAATATCATTACATCAAATTTAAAAAATAATTTCAAAAATTTATTGTTAACCTTCTCCTCTTTGTTATCATATTTAACGTTTTATGCGAAAGTGGTTAAATCTCATTGAGCATCATTATTTAATCGCAAAACTATATTTTCAGCTATCGAATTTCCAGAAACTCATAAAATGTTAATAATCGTCAATTAATGATGTTAAATATTGTTCACCTGAGCTCGATGATGTTTCTATAGACGTAAAATCATAATGCGATCATTAACATAGGTTTATAATCTTTTCGTATATGTCATATCATTGCTTTAGAAATATTTATTTTGTCAAAAAAACATATTTAAAAATGTACAAAAATAATTTTCTTTTTAATATTTGGTGGCAAAAATAACAAAGCCTTCTACAATATTTATTAAAACACTATTGCTTCTTTCATAAATATAAGATTTTAATAATCAGCCTCAAATTCACATGTGTACTGTTCTCTATTTTCTAAATATTCTATTCAGTTATATTTTATATATCGAAGAATAAAATTGTAAGTAACCGAGTCAACAATCTTTTAAGAAATCGCTTATATGCATGATTCTTTGATAAGAACATTATTAAAATCGATATTATTGAAAATTGTTCACATACATTAATCGGTATTGACATTTACACTTTTATTTAGGACATATTGGTTGGTTAGAGTGTCGTTCTCATCATCGGTAGGTAGTGAGTTCGAATACTGGCTTAACCGAAGATCTGTCATGTTTGCTATACTGGCTGCAGCACATTAACTATTTCGTGGTCCCAGTTTCCCCCAAGAGAAATAATCCTTGTGGAGTGGCAGAACAAACATTGGGAGTCCTCTGATGATACTTGCTTTTAAATTGCAGACTCCCAACAGAAGACTTCCATTAACTTGTAGCCCAACTCAGGACAAAGTACATGGAAGTCTTTTGATGTGAAACAACAACACGTTTACTTACAATGGAGTGGAATGCACACATAGTAATTCCTGGTAATAGCTTAAAGTAAGAAAAGTTGTTTTTCTGAAAATACATATAAAAGCTTGGACTATAATCAGTTAGAAGGCATACAGAAATTATACCATCAGAAAAGAAGAGAGAAATTCAATAATGTTTTCGTTTTATAATAAGATTTTAAATTACACATTTTAAGTATTTAACCATTTTATTATTTTAATTTGTTATTTTCCATTTCCATTATTTAGCCGTATGTTTTTCTCTACATAAAGTGGAAATGAATAATTTATTTTCTGTATAAAATGGTAGAAAACAAAGCTTTTTTCTTAAAACTGATTTTAATTTATTTCTAGAGAAATCTAAAAATATTTTTGAACTAACCAATGAATCGGACACAAAGTTTTGAACTTCACAATTACTTTTTATTTTTAATTTAATTCCAATAGAAAGTAGGGATGCTTTTTTCTATATTTGGAGATAAACGTACACATATGAGTAATTGTGTTCATTTTATTCATTTTGTTCCAAGTATTTGTAGAAAGGGGATAAATTCAAATATTTTTCGTCGATATTATTGTTTATCTTAACATCCTTTCTTAAATAAAACGAGAAGTATTTAACTTAAAAATTGGCCACTAAAATTTCTTAGGAAGAATGTATTTTTATCCAATTTTCATTCATAAGTAATAGCGTTTGTTTTCTTGAAGCATTGCATGCTTAGAAATAAATTTCCTTCTTTAAAAAAAAAAAAATTAGCCTCATATTTATCAAAAGGAATAGCAAAGTTACTTCCATTAAGTAATTTTCAAGTAGTAATGGAAAATTAATTTTCGAAATTTCAAAATGTGGTATAGTAACTTCCAGTAAAGTTACTTGTCCCATACTTTGCTGATTTAATGATCATATTCAGTTCGTATATTCATTCTGAGCTTCTCATATTTCAACAAGTGAAAAACAGTATTACTTGTTGTATAGTAGTAACAAATAATACTGAAAAACAGTATTATTTGTTAATTTACAGTATTACTTGTTTCATTTATCTCTTTTAACCTCCGTACATTTTCGGGCAATAATGGTAAATTATTTGAAAAGTGGGAGATCAATTTGTTTCCTTATTTTCTATAAGATAGCAAATAAATGATCAAATACTATAAATCAATATCAAATGGGACATTCAAGAAAAAAAACAGACAGATATTTTATAAAATTAACAACCGATTTTTATGTTTTCATTAATATTTAGCTATATTAATCAAGTAAATTTGATGATCAGTTCAGCTATCATCTACAGAAAATTTGACGTATTTGAAACTGAACAATTATTATTATAGCGTAAAATATGTAAGTGATAAACAAATTTGCTTAGCTGAATATTCTTACAGCGAAAACTAAAAAAATTCCACTTTTATTTATCAATAGTTCAACTTTGAAGAAAATATCTTATTTTTTTATAAATCTTTATTATAAAAAAATTAATTGTTTGTCATAAATGTCAGTATGATTTTTGAGACATAATTTGTTAAAAAACAGAATTTTTAAACAAAGTTTTACACTGAATTCTACGAAAATGTAAAACATTCTTAAAAATCAAGGTTCAACAGAAATTTATGTAATTTTTTTAAAATCAAAGTTTGTATCAAAGGATGAGGCAGGAGAAAGAATATAAAGCTATCTTTCCAGGAAAATATCTCAGATTTCCAGAAAATAAATAAATTTCTTTAAGTCATTTCTTTACTTAAATCATTAGTACTTGAACTGAAAATAAAATTGTAAAATCTGGAAAATCCTAAAGTTTTTTTCCTAGAAAAGGATTCTGATTTCCGGAAAATGATTGAAATGTAGAAAATGTACAGTATTTATCAGCAAATAACCTTTAAATACTTCCTTTTAGGAAACAATTTAAATGAAAAGTAAACATTTTAGATTTTTGAAATATATATTTTATATTTTTATGTTTTACAGCATTTTTTTATGTCTTATTAATATTCTGAGTTAACTGTTAACAAATATATTTATTTATTCATTTAATTAAATAATAACTTTAAAAATGTTTTTTAACAGATGAAACGATGATATCTTTTTTAGAAATTTGTAATTTCATTCACTCCTACCAATTAATATTTTTCTGTTATCTACTTTGAAATCATGGGAATAGATATGATTATTGATTATGATATTTGAGATCATGGGAATAGGTATTTTAAGAAGCTTCCAGGAATAAATAACTTAAATTCCTTCACATAAAGAAAATAAATAAAATGATATTCACGTAAAGAAAATGAATAAAAATACATTCACGTAAAGAATAAAAATGGAGATTGCTGTAAGAATCTCTAGAAAAAGAAACCATTACGGTCTTGATTTAACTTGGGCTTCTTTTGAATTAATACAAAATGCATAGGGGTGTTGAAGAAAACTACATTCCCATTATTAATTTTAAGAAAAATTAACCAAAGTTGATAAACGTTTCATTCGTTTTCCTTTAATTTTGAAACAGAATTGATACAACAGCTTTCGAAAATGAATTGAACGAACATTGAACGAGCAATTACCTATAAATATTTAAAAGGAAGTGAAACTATTTAAAAGACTTAATATCTAAAAATAAATGAAATACTTTATTTACTGTTTATTAACAATTTACATTTTGAAAGCCACCATTTAAATAAAAATTTCATATTTTCAAAATTATATGCTTTCATGGAAAACTAGAATATATGTATTAATAAAAATCAACACTGACTATTTTATGATAAATTTTATCACTCTGCAAACATTTTTTTAATAAAAAAGTGTCTGAGTTAAAGATTAAATATTATTATTTCACAAAATACAAAATTAACTCTACCAGAATATGTTTTTCAATTTAAATTTTTAATGAGAAAGGAAATTTCATTTTCGTAAGGAAAACAAATTTGAAAATTTCTATCTTTATCTTGGATTCATCTTGGAAAATAATTTTCACTTCAAAAATATAAAAGAAATGCAGCGTAAACTCAAATACAACACTCTCAAGGATTAAAAGGAAAATTCTGTAAGAAATTCAAATTCATTTCCACAACTAATCTAGTGGAAAATGCTATCACTTAGTTCTTCTTTTTCTAAACTCCCACTAAGGGTACTGGATCTATTTCAAAAAAGTCTTACAATTTAAAACAAGAAATAATTAAACTTTTAACTGATCATCAGAAAATAATGCAAATTCAACACATCCGCCAAGGTAAGCTTCGATTCGAAACAAATCCCCCAGATACTGCTTCGAAAATAAGCAAGATATCCAACCAAAATCCTGGAGTGCATGTTAACGCAATGTTTGAAACTGAAAACATATCCTCTCAAGATTTCTTTTAAAAGAAATAAATGTAGAACTACCTTTACATCTGGTTGCTGAGAAAATTGCGCAAAATGGCTTAATGATATTAGGCTTACTAAGTTTTACAAAATGGAATTCTGAAGATGTGAGCGAAAATATTTTGGTGAGCGTCACTAAACATTATTTATCTCAAACTATTAACTTATTTTATTTCATCATTACAAAATTTCTTATTTAATTGATAACGTTCTTCAATGCGAAAAATGATATGAATACATTCTCACTCTACGGAAAAACGCAAACAAGACCTCTTCCAAGGTAAAAACTGAGGAACATTTCATAATAATATTTCCTGTGTTCCAAGGAAACCCCTAAATATATAAACTGTCAGGGAAATCATACAGCTAATGACATTTCCTGCCCATCAAAGTTTGAAGAAAATAATTCTTACATTTAAAAAGCATGAACTACCTTACATTTATTGAGGCAAGAAGACGAGTTACTCCAGTGTAACCAAAAGTCAACTTCTTTTCCTACTAAATCAAATTAATATTACTGATATTGTTATAAAAACAGCGACTGAGATGGTTTCTGTATTTGAAGCAAAATTACTTGCGATACAGGCTAGACAAGATCAAATGGTCCAAAAAATGTTCTCATTCATGAAAGAATGAATACGAACATGTTCCAATCCAGCTAAACCAGTTTCTAGATCTTTTACAAGAAAGAGTCGTACAATATCTATCCATTCAAGAAAGACAAGTCCAATTAATCCTGTGAATCAGCAAATTATATCTCCCGAACAACCTGTTATGAAGTCTCCTCAACCAAATATTAAATATGCGAAGCCTAACATTGAAGAAAGAATTGAGTCAGGAAGAAAGTGTAAAAAACATTCATATTTTTTTTAAAATTATTTACGAGCACATTTTTTGATTATTAGAAGTTGTTCAGGTTTTTTTTGTTTAATTTAATGTTCAGTTTAATTTTTTGGAATGCAAAAAGCATTTTATCTAAGCATCCGTATGTAAAACTTTCGCACTTTTAATATTCAGATGTCCTAGCAATTCAAAAAACGTTTCTTAAAAGTTCCTACTTTTTTTTTCAAATTTATAAAAAGCCAATAATTTGATTAGATAAGCAAGATGGCCGTGGAGGAGTTCTGCTTTTTCTGTTGACAAATTTCTACCTATGGAAATATTAAATATATTCTGCTCAGAAAGTAACGATACAGAAATTTCGGTTCTAAAAACTACTGTATGCAAATCATCTCTTTTACTTTAGTAAATTTATACGTCAGTCATAGTAAATTTTCAAGTTTTTGGTTCCATAGCGTGTTATCAAATATTCATCCTCTCTTCATTATAATTGGAGACTAATGTACGATGTTTGGCAGTTGGTAGTTATTCAAACTCTCCTGAATCTTCAGAATACCTCGATTGGATACTGTATAGCAATATATGTTTCTGAAATACTTCTCAGCCTATTCAATCAAGACTCCAGCACAAACAATCCCTTATCGATTATTACTTTGTGTTTCGTGTTATTATTTTCTTTATCATTTCATATTATTATCTTTATCATTTCATATTATTATCTTTATCATTTCATATTATTATCTTTATCATTTCATATTATTATCTTTATCTTTATCATTTCTATTTATTGTTATTAATTTGTACTTTATAAGTTAGATCAAATATTTATGGTAATGATCATATCACTGTTCAAACAAATGCAAAATTTACAATAATGATTATTCGAAAGGTACTTCCTGAAATAGAATTTTATGAATTGGCTTCTTCAATTCAATGAACACCCAAATTGCTAATAAGGGACTAGTTTCTGCGTATCAATTACAAATTTTATGTAAAAATATCGTGATAAATTCAAGGAAAACCATACATCCTCAATGGTGGACATCGGAATGTTGTCATCGTTTTGCTTAAAATAAGACACTTCGGAGAAAAGCGAAAATCTTTTAATCAGACTCAGTGGATCCAATATAAATGAATTTCTGCAAAACTTCGTCAGCTTCTTTTTACTTTTTCCAAAAATTTCTGGGATAAAATTATAAAAAATGCTGCTATACCTATAGACATTTATTCTATTCTTAAAATACTTAAAAATAGATGTTCTGATTTATCATCTTCAATTGTGGCAAAACTTCAATTATTTCGGAACCTGTAGATCAGACTAACTTATTTACCAAATTTTATGCTCGCAAATCTGAGAGAAAGAGAAACTGAAGGATTACCTCTGGATTTAAGTTCAAACTTTGATTTAGAATATAACTCTCCATTTTGTCTCCCAAAGCTCCGATTGGTGATTTCTGAAAGCAAAAATACTTCAGAAGTTCTTTATTTAATATTAGCTAAAATTTTGAAAGATCTATCAAACATAGCTTTACGATCCCTATTGTCACTCATAAATAATTTTTAGTTAAGCGGTACTGTTCCACCTTCTTGGAAAAAATTCATCATAATTTCAATAATAAAAGCTGGGAAAGATGCTACATCAGTCAATTTTTATCACACAATATCTCTTACAAATGTTCTATGTAAGGTCATAGAACGCTTGATATTAAATCGTCTAATAAATCATATCTCCTTTTCCAAATGTTTTCATCCAAATCTTCATGAATTTATATTTCATAGAGTTTGCGATAGTGTTCTTTCTATGCTTCATGATCATATTATTGCTTTACGCTCACAGAGAAAATATGTCATATGCGCAACTGTAGACATATCTCAAGTTTACAACTCAGTAAGGCCAGACGGTTTTATTTATAAGCTCTTAAAATTTGATATCAGAGGAAATACTGCTCATTGGCTATTGGATTCATTATCGAATAGAAATTTTAGAATAAAATGGAGTATAACTTTTTCTCAACCCACTTTCTCTAATAGAGGCGTCCCTCAAGGCAGTGATCTTTCTCCTTTGGATTTCAAGATTTATATGTCAGATATTTACGAAAATTTCTCTCGTTTGACATTCAGTGTTTTATTTATGCCGATGACACAATATTTTTGGCTACGTATTCACCACAAAAATGTTCATCAGCGTAAAATGCAGATTGCAGTCGTAAAACTTGAAGACTGGTGTATAGAATGGAATCTAAAAATTGATTCTTCAAAATGTTCAGTTAGGGATTTCTCTTCAAAAAATCTCCCTGTAAATTTTGAGATAACTATCAACCAACTACCTTGGTCTAAACACATAAAAGTTCTGGGTCTTTATTTTACCAATAACTTATCCTTCAAGTATAATTTTCAAAGGAAAAATATCTATCACGAAGAAAATTAATTATTTTAAAAGCTATTGCAGGTAGCACATGGGAAGCAAAAACTAATCACTTATTTCAAATTGTTCAATCCATCTTTAGAAGTAGCCTGGACTATAGATGTTATGCATTTATATCTGCGAGCTTATCAAAACGAAAAATCTTGGAACCAGTATACCATTCAATTCTTAGAATTGCTATATGTCTTCCACGCTGGACACCAATTTAATTTCTTTTGAAAGAAGCAGGGGTCTTACCTCTTTTTATGAGACAAAAATATATCTCTACAAGGACGTATATTAGAAACCTTGCACTTTCTACCAGATCTCCGTGCGGTAGTTTGCGGGAAACAATGCCATATAGCCAAATCTTTGGTTCCCTTCCTCTATCTTTGCGAGTGAAAAAATGGCTCGAAGAAAATGGAATTAAAAAAAATCATATATTTTAAGAGTTTCTTCAAAATCTCTTTCTAAATATATTAATTTAAACACCTTAGAAAATATTCGTTTCGGACTAAATATCACTCTACACAAATACTATTAATGATCTCTTTAAACTGTTTAGTTCTTCTAACTGTCCAATCACATATTATTATTTACTGATGCATCTGAACTCGACAATAAACTTTCAATCGCTGTTAATAACAGTAAAAATAACTTCTTAGTCTCCAAACAAACCGATAGCATAAATTCTGTTTTTACAGCAGAGGCTTTTCCTTTATATCTGGCAGTTAAAAAATTCTGCATTTCTCCTTCTAACTATGTAATTATATCAGACTCCTTATCCTGGCTAAGCAGTTTTGAAACTCTCTCAACCTCTTCCGAAACATCATTCAACACATCAGATTAGTTTTAGTAAATTCATATAAGATTTGCGAACCTATTCAATTAGTTTGGATTCCAGGTCATTCCGGTATTGCTGGAATTAAAAAAGTAGATTCTCTCGCAAAATCGTCCATTAATAAAGGTATTATTATATACTCGATTTCTCATGAGAAGATCTTATCCATAATATAGGAGACATTTTATCAATTATAATTACAACGAATGGAATAAAATTAAATATGCCTCTAAATTTTCGCACATGTCTTCTATCACGAAAATTCACAGCAATTATATTAATTCTCGTCTTGAAGAAGTGTGGCTAGCTAGAGTTAGAACTATATCATTTCCGACAAATGCTAAATTACAAACATTCAGAAGAGAAACCATGGATCACTTAATGCTATTGTGTCCACTGTATGATCAAGCAAGGAATCCTTTAAGAGAAAAACTTGGTATCGGAGCTCTTTTTCCTTCTCTTGGATCTTAGATTTGTCAACGAGTCTTAGACAATATTAGAGAAAATTGAAGCAACAATTTCTTCTTTGAAACAAATTAATAGGCTCTAATTTTTTTTCTTGTCTTAGACAGCCTACTTTCCTCTTCATCGGTCAATCAAATTCTTTGTTTTGTTTATCTTCACTGTTTAGGATTCATCATATTGATTTTTACTCAATTTTTCAATCAATCCATCAATTTTATTTAGGCTTCAAATAAAAACTCAATCTAAAACAATGCGAGCATAAAGCTATGAGTATAAAGCATATGAGTATAAAGCTTCAAAACAATTATTTTGCCGTAACCCAACCTTTGAAATAAGAAACAATAATTATCTCTTGTTTTATTGATTAATTTTCATGTTATTATTCATTCATTTAAATTGATAAAAATAAATGACACATCATTTATAAATATTATTTTACTATGGCTCAATAAATATTTATAGTTTAAGAAAGTGTTGCATTAAAAGTATTTAATAATATGCTATATACACATCAAAATGCGATTTATAAAATTATCCTCAAAATTATTTGTTAAAATATGTGCTCACAAACAAAAATAAATAGCATTTTCAAATTTAATTCTTCTTTATATGCACCATTGACAATAAACATTTTGATGTCATTTTATTATTAGATTTTTTTTTTTAATTAAAACTAAATTTTGTATTATGATAGAAGTCTTACATAATTTAATTCTTAAAATTATATTTTTAAATGTGTGTAAATACATGAATTATAAGGATATCCGTGGACCACTTTTTACAATGAATTCGCGTTTTACGTAATATAATTTAAATTATATTCACATTGACTCAAAATATATACTAGAAGACTTTTAAATTTAAATCTATTACTACCTAAACACATAAAGTAGACCACACAATATAATGCAGCAATATCCATCAAGATTTCTTCAGTCCTTTGATAATATGAATGAAGTAGAACATAATTTTCAATAGAAAAACGTTAAATAAAAATAATAAAATTAAGTTAGAAAATAATTATAAAAAAATGTGTAATATATTTCCTATTTTCCAATCAATAAAAAATTTCTTAAAATTAATGTGGTTGTATAATTAAAAAATATTATATTAATATATAAATATAAACAAAAAACAGAATATGATAATGTATTATATTGGAAAATATAATAGCATAAAACTAATAGTGTTGGTCTACCGCTTAGACAGTGCTTTGATACCGTATTAGTTCATTAGGCCCGATATACAGCTTAACGGCCTAAGATGGTTGGCAATTTATTTCCATAGATAATCTAAATTGAATTTTTAGAGGACTTTTCATAGGCATTGGGATTTATTAATAGGTCGCAAATTAAAATATCTGAAAAATCTTAAACACCTACCCCGAAACACGTGAATACAAAAGTGCAAACTCCATCTCTCTTGTACACAACAGAAGCTAATATCGAACACATGATCTTCTGCTCTGAAGAGCGTTTAGCTACCTACAAGTCATGGTAAATTCACGAAAAGATTGCTTTAGCTGACATTTTTACTCTGTTGTAAGGAATTTTAATATCCACTGCGTAAATTATCGCCTGAGAGGAATTTTCATAGGTTATAGGACGTATTTATGTATTATAAAAGAAAAAAAAATCCCGGAAAACTCACACATTGACCTACCCGACAGAATTGCCTGCAGAATATAACTTTGATCGTACTTGAAACATTTCGATCAGAAGAGTATTGTGTGCTATTACTAAGCCAAAGTGTGCTGGTATAAATCCTTTCTTTGCTGCAAAACAATATGTTCTGCAATCTTTGACACGTTTTAACAGACGTTAGTTTATTTGGAGAATTTTGAAAAGATTGGAAATTGTTTTAGATTATCAACTATGACGTTTGAAATGTTTAGTTGTATGCGTTGTTGGTGATTAAAACTACTACATAAATAAGGCGACAAGTTGCATACGGAAAATTTACACTACAGACTGAGGTAAGAAAAGGCTTAATTTTCCCTCTCATTTATATAAAATAGAGGTTACAAATGACATTTAATATGCGTTCCACACAATGAAAGAATTATTCAGCAGAATTATAGTATGCAAACTGGATTTGATTGTTATAACGTAGACAAAAATCCTATAACAGTATAAGTGCAACAAATGTTGAAAGAATTATTATTCTGGATTTTGAGTTATGGATGTACCAAATTATGGACAGTAAAATAGAGAAATATTAAATATCGAGGATTATAAAGTTATAGATTAGTACAAATTATTTTCTTTAATAAATATCCAGAAATTAAAACGATAATGGTAGTAAAAGTTTGAAAGAATTTTCCAGGAAAAGAAATGACAGATTGAAATTAATTTAATGGACATTTTTAGCACTGTTACATTACCACCTAAATGATCATTATAATCGAAATATACAATAGCATTCTTTCAAAAAAACATCTTTAAAGCATATACATTTTACTGACAACCACAAATGATTATTTTTTGATTTTATTAAATCTAGGCTTGAAATTCCATCCATGGATTAATTAATAAGTTCTATCACAAAGAAAACTTTATTAGAATTACACGGTTTTTCCATTAATTTAATTATTTCTTGAGTTCCGTAAAACATAAAAAAAATATTTATAAAATTCCGATATTATTTTTGAAATTTCTTGTTAAATTCCATTAAAATATTTCTTTATAATTAGGAAATAATTTCAAGATTATTTAATTTCTTAAATATTATTGGTTTTTTCATAAAATTAAATACAAAACACTTAGTTCCGTCATCAAGAAAAAAAATTAAGTAATATTTTGCATATAATTTTTGCTTTTGTCTAAATTGATGGAAATAAAATATATTTAATCAAATAGCACCAATAATTTATAAAATGTATAGCAGGCAAAAAATCTTACTTTAAGATTTTAACATTTTTTGGCTTTAATTAAATGCCTTAAGGGGAAAATGCACAAATATGTTTTATATTTAATTATATGTGCGTAAGAATAGTACATCCGTTTTCATGTAATTAAATCATTATGACATTTAAAATACGATTTCTATACTTTAATATTGAAAAATTAAATTATTGTCGTCAATTTCTTAAAAAAAAGTCTTAAGCAAAGTTTTAAAAAATCATTTTGAAATTAAGTTATTCTGAAAAATAATTCATTACATATAAAATTCATTATATCATATATACTTTATATAAATTACACTTTATTTAATTCTCCTTAAATATTAATATAATCACAGACATTCTTAATGTGAATATCGTTTTTATTCAAAATTGTTTCAAAAAATATAAATTTAATAATGCAATACAGGAAATTCATTTAAAGATATTTTTAACAGTGGTGCGTATTTTTTATGCCTCTTAGGAGTTATAACAATATTATTTTATCATCTAATGCATTTAATTTCTCGATCTCATCCTGCAGTTGTAACTATCCATTACTACATCAGTTATATTTTATTTTTAAAGCAAAAATAAAATTTCGGATTAATGATTGCATTTTTAATTTATTTAAATACTTTTACAAATGAATTACAAATATTTTTAATGAGTAGAGATTAATATAATTAGCAATCAAAATAATATTAATAGAAAATAAGATATTTTTTATGCTATCGGTATACAAATTAACTTTTTTTTATATGAAAATTTTTTGTAATAGAATTGTAAGGAAGCTTAAATGATTAACCCTTACTTTGTTATTGTTTATTATATTAAATTAGGAAATTATCTAAGTTAAATATGAAATTTCTTCTAAGTAACAAAATTTAAGTTACTTCTGTCATATATTTTGCTATAATGATTTTTATTTTGTTTAATATATTAAGTTTTACATAACAAATCTGAATTAATTATATAACTGGATTTACTACTTATTATTGAACTTTTTATTTTATATACACTACCATAACCCACAGAGAATAGTTTTGGTTAGTTTAATTATTAGTTTAAGGGTCAATTGAATAGAATATTATCTAATCCTTGTCAAATTGTAATTGATCAAATATGACTTGGGTAGTATATCCTCATTAACTAATAAGTTCCAAGCCCGCAGCGTTAATTATATAGTCTATATCTTCCTGATGATTATTACAGCCATATATATATATATATATATATACATATATATATATATATATATATATATATATATATAGATAGATAGATAGATAGATAGATAGATATATATATATATAGATAGAGAGATAGATTTACAAACACTTCAAACAACAGATTTCTGATTTAAATTATATTTTAATTAACCACAAATTGTGCTTTTCACTCATCTACAAAAACAATTTTGAACTTTAAAATTGCTGTCATCGTTAAATTGAAACGAATTTGTTTAATTAATTTAAATATGTTGTTTCTGAAAAAACAGCTGGTTTCCCTGACAGCTGGTTACTTTAAATAATGTGGAAACTTTAGTGACGTTTTTAATATCAAGATGCTAAGATCAAATAAGAGCCAATTTTGTCAACATCCATCTAAAATTATGAGAAGGTACACCATGCAACTATTTTACTTATAGTTTTTCTGCTTTTGTGGAATTTAGAAAACTTTTCTATTTGTAGTTATTCATTCCAAATTGTTGAAAAATATATTATGTCTCAAATATACTTTAAACTTACAAAATTAAAGTCAGTATCTATACGAATATATTAAATGTTTTGAAGGGAGAAAAAATGAAAATGAAAAATGTCCTTCCAGTTCATCAAATTATGTAAAATGGCCCAATTACTTTGAGTTATATATCCATTTAATTATTTTTGAGTTACTAGCAAAAGTTCTGAAAGGAATATTAGGAATAATTAATAAAAAATTTGAAATTATTGTATGGAGTACAAACATATTTTCCCTCAAAGGTCTCTTTCTGATTAATACTTCATATAACTTTGCAACATTAATTACAAAAATTATATTGGTATAATAAAAATTACACAGTCAAACCAAAATTACATCAGCATAGATAGAACTAGACTTCTTGACCATAATATTTTTGACTAATGAAAATATTTTCAATTTATTATATTTAAAGATTAAAATACTTTTTTTTAAATTTTAATGCTAGTAGTTACTTTTTGTTTTGTTTTTTTAAATTACGTCCTTATGTTGGCTCTTTCTAGCATAATTAGTCTTGCAGTTCAATAAAGAAATGAAGTATCTCCAATATCTAAGTCTTGAAATGTGAAGAAGTGCGGGCTTCCTGGAGGGCAGAACATTTCCAAAGATGCTCGCCATCCATGTCAACATGTTCCCAACATAAAATGCATTCGGGTAAATCCCCAAGCCCAATGTGATATAGATGTTTCCGGAGAAAATCATGCCCAGTATAAGTTTAACAAGTAAACCCATTAATGTGTAAAAGTTTTATAAAAAAAATTACTAATTACTTTTTGTAAACAACACAATCCAAGATCTTGCTGATGTTTTTAAAAAAATTATAAAATAATTATCTTGATTTGAAATTCATGCGTATTGATTACATAAAAACACATTAAGTATTATCATTTGATTTCTTTTATAAAATTTTTACACATTAATGGGTTTACTTGTTAAATTTATTTTCCATGTGTATCTGTATTTTAGATCCTTAAAACTAAGTACTATTATCCTTTCAAGTAAACTAATATCCATATTGCTATAATAATCACATTTAAAATATTCTGTGAAATAAATTTTAAGAATCAGTTTAACTTATTTATAAAATAATGTCTATGAAAGTAATATGATGAAATGATTTAGGAGAAAATAATCATAAAAAACTCAAAATGTAAAAAAAAAAATGTGAATACAATAATTAAATGGTATGTATTGTGTCTTTGCAATGAGAAAACAATGAGTGCATTTTCATATTCTTCTTTTGATAAATAAGTCATTAAATTTTATAAGTGTTTAAAAAAATAATTAAATGACAGAAGAATAAATTTAATTCTACAATTATGTATAGGTACTATTTTTGCATTTAAATAGTGACTATCTAATATTAAAAATTGACCAATTTTTCACATATTTGTGTCAGTTTGAGTAAAATTTTCTTCTTCATGGATAATATTTCCAGATTGCTGATGTTTAAATTGGTCGTGCTTTCTCATATATATATAAATGTTGTTGAATAATATATGTGACACATACTGAAAGTTGATGGATATTAATGACAATTATTGAATTAAATACCGTTTTGATTTTTCTTTCTGTTTTGATATAAATTATTGGCAAAATGCTTTTATTTAGAAAATAAATTTGTCTTTATTATTAAAATTGGATTCACTTTTAAGCAACTGGCTCTGTGGGCAACTGAAGCCATTATTCTAACTTTAACATCAAGTGTTGTGTGTGTGTGTGTAACTTTAATTAACATAATTTAATGTGTTCTCAAATATTAGCGATGGCTTTCAACGAAGGGTATTTCTGAGTATTGGAAAGATAATTGTGTGACTGAGTTTTAACATTGAATAGGAGTGAGAAACAAATTTGAATATCACAACATATTAACTTAAAAAATAACATTACTTCAATAATTATTTAAATTATCATCATTTTGGAAAATATTTAAATAAAGAAAACTCTAGCTTTTCTCAACTGTATAAAATAGGTTGATATAGTTTTATAGAAGGCAATAACTTATATTTTATTAATCCATGACGTATCTAAAATTTATTTCATTATATATAATTTAGGTAGATTAACGGGGTGGCTGTTGAAGTTTCTATAGTAGAATATAATAACTGTAAAACGACCTACTTTGTTACTTTTAAATTCATACATTAAGTTTGTATATTTGTCTACTCTTACTCTGAACTAATGATGAAAAACATTTATAAAATTCAATGTTACTTTGAATCTTCTTTCTATTAATATATATATATATATATATATATATATATATATATATATATATATATATATATATATATATATATATATATATATATATATATATATATATAATGGGAAAAAAGATTTGCTTAAACCTTTCCGTTAAATTTACATGAATTAAATGGAAAGAAGATTCCTGTAAATAAAAATTTATATGAATTTTATGTTCTTATTATAGTTGAAATAAAACTTTCTGATGTTTGCTAAATTATACTAATATGTTTTTATTTTAAAGCGTTTAATTTTTAGTAAACTTATTTTAACACGGATTTTCAAAAGCATCTGATTTAGGTATTTAGGCATTATGTAAGAGTAAAACGTTTGATACATTCATCCCAGAAGCATGCATAACATTTAAGAACAATGTTTTTAAAAAAATTCACTCGCTTAAGTATCTTTATTTATTTCATTTCTTCCACTCATTTCAAATCATATTATGTATTGTATACTTACAAAGCAACAAAAGTTTAATTACATTAATCTTTCTGAATTTTTATTATTAATAACTATTTTTACAAATTTATCGTTCCATACATATTAATGCACATAATACCTAAGTATGTTATTTGAAATGATTAACTTTAACATAATTAAAAAATAGTATCTTCTGTTTCAAATAAACTTTTCTTAAGTTAAAGCTATGTGATCGCCAGTATTTTATAAATTCTTTTTGAAAATGAGAAATTTCGTGCATTATGAATATTCGAAATAACCTAAGTTATTTTCATTTTCAAAAGAAAATATTCAATCATTTTCCCTAATAAATTTCAAATTGTTAAAAACCATAAAAATGGCTCATTACTAGTCACACTTATAATCTTTAACTACAATCTTGGAAAATTTAAAAAATCTATAATTGCTAAGTTTCAACTATTGTTTTGCAATTTTATTTACATTTGCAAAACCGGGAAGTAAATATTAAATTTCTTTCAAGGAATAAAATTTAAATTACTTTTGTCATACAATTCGTTAATATTTGCATAATTTAGGTTTTATTTAAAATTTAAAATCAATATTACTAACAGATGTATTTCTTGTCTGATATTTCTTTTATATTAGCACTACCTACATCTAAGAGTATGATTTATAGCATATCCTAAATTTCCATTCATTATGGTGTCAGTTTGCATAATCAATTTGTAACAATTGATTTAAATGTTATATAAACCTCCAATATCAACTTTTTCATTTAAACAGGCATTTTAATATCTTCATTGCTCCAATACGTTTAAACTTCTGAACAAGTGTTATTAATATATATATATATATATATATATATATATATATATATATATATATATATATATATATATATATATATATATATATATATATATATATATCTTGATATAATAACAAGAAGTGTTTAATCAGTGTCTAAGTAATGTTTATTCGAGATATGATAGATTCGTCTTCGGGATATGAGATCACAGTGATAAGAATTCGTTATCTGAATTGATCCGAAGGAATAGTCAGCCCATTGACCTTCTTTAAATCAATTTCTTGAAGGAAATGTTTGGGCATAAATGTCTGTAGTGGTTTGGAAAACAACTTGAATGCAGTTTCTCGTTGAATAATCATTCTTGTTCAAAAAGCAAAGATGCATCATGTAACAAGATATCAGGATTTATGGTCTCATACAATTGTAAATATCATTAATTTTTATGTTTTGTAGCCGTCTTTTTTATTCAGATTGAATTTTAAAAATTTTAATTTTGTTTAAAGATGTTGCAATTTTTATCAATTTTCGTAATTTGTGTACCACAAATTGTGAAATACAATTTGCAATAAAATTTTTTTATAAATTCAATACATCTGAAACTGTGATTGTAGTTTTAAAAAAAAGAATCCATCTATTATATTACGCAATACAAATTTCAAATTACGTTTAATGCAATTAGATTTGTATTTGCTCAAACTGTTACTAAACGCTCGAACTATTACTATTACTATAGAAGTAAATGTTTTCATAAACTAGAAATTTTCAATATTATTATAATTCCTTAAGAGAAAAATCTTGATTTGCTTAAATGCACAAAGAAAGACCAATTTAAACTTTTCGAAACACTTATATTAATTTTAGATCTTCTAAAGTGTGAAAAATTAAATAATGAAAAAAATGCAATAGACACTCATGGCTTAGTTGCAGCATCGTACTCTGAATATTAGAAGGTTTCGAATCCGGGGCCATTTATTGTTAAACAAAGGTAAACATGTTAAAGGTAGGAAATCAAAAGCTTAAATTTTCATTTTTGCTTTCGTAAGCACGTTTGTTATAGTAAGGTCTTGAGAGTTTTCACATTTTCACACGCAAAATATGGCTTTTTAAACAATGTCTTTAAGAGTTTTTACATAATTTTCAGATGCCCTTTAACCAATTTGGTTTCATTCTTCGTGACTTCAAAAAATATACTTCTCGGGGCTTGCATTATGTTCAAATTATGAAACGTGTTAGATGTAAAATTATAAAATTTTACATCAGATTTATGAAGTAAAATTTTTAAGTAAATATTAGTAAAAAGTGCAATACTAATATTTTTTCATAAGAGCAATTTTGATGAATTATATTTCGTTATATATATTAAAATGCATAGAAAATGTTTTGATAGTCAAGAGAAAGCAAATCATTTCAGGAGGTCGCTGATATTCAGAGTAACGTGAAAATATCTGTGCCAGATAATACCAAATAAAAAAATAAACTTATAGTATTTTGAAAATATGGCAAAGATATTTTATTTATGAACATTTTGTTCATCTGGGCGTTTAATACAATAGTCACTTACTAAATTAACCACATTAGCTCTCAAATATTTGTTTACTTTATTATGGTTTTTGGAAATATAAAGTGAAATATTTCACGAATTGTTTCTAATCTACAGATAATCCAAAAATGAGATGATAAGCGAATACACTTTCCTTCTGTAAGCAACGAAGAAAAATGGATGAAAAATAATTCCCTTTTAACAAAATTAAACTGTTAAAATTATATTTTAATTCAATTATGTCTTGAATATGACATATTAATTATATTAATTCATTACTTGTATCACATTGAGCACTAAGTTGAATTACTATTACTTCAGTCTGAACCACTGTTATATTTGAAAAAATATCCAATGTATTGTTCTGTTATATTCTTTACACCTTAAATTTTGAATAAATAATATATTTGTTATAAAAGTTTTGGTATTAAATTGTATGCTGAATGTTAATTCTAAATGATTAAATTGTTTCTTTAAATATTCTGACAAACTTGCTTCTTTAAAGTAATACTTTACTGTTACTTCAAGAAAATTTCCATCAAAATAAGCTATTCATGTTGCCATGAATAGCTTAAATTAAAAAATATATATATAAATAATTTTTGTTTGAATAAATCACAACGTTTAATTTACACTAAGAAGTAATTGATTATATCACATTTATTTGTTAGTGTTTTTTGCTGTAAACGGTGTTAATATTATATAAAATTAATCGGAAATCATTCAATCTATATGAAAAGTAATATATGAGGCCCCATTGTAATTTCGCTTTAATACAAGTTATTGATAAAACAGCTTTTATTCGGAAAATATACACATATTTCTGTGTAATTTGTAATTAAAACTTAGGTTTATTTTAAAGCAACTGATCACATCGGCTAGAGCTCAAGTTTCTCATTTTATCTTCAGAGGTTGAAATTACACAACGAATACAATTTAATGCTCTCCAAAATATTTGCTCTGCCCTTCAACAGAAGTGATTACAAAGTATCGGAAATGAGATTGGCTGAAATTGACTGGGAGAATCTCCAATATCACAAAACAAATGTAATACCTTTGGCAATATCATTTCAAACATTCTACTCCGATAACAATCATTAATTAATTAAATACACACTTTGTGTGAAAAAGAATTTTGCATGAAAGTTTAATTAGTATAATAATTTTCAGTTTGATTCATATATGGATTTGTATTCAAATACAAGTTGCAAACAATAAAATATAGGCCATATATTTCTTAAAACTGATAAGTAAATTTTTATGGGTTTTCGTAGTTTTGTTATGTATAAATTATAAATATATATGCATTTATTACATTTAAAATCCAAAATGCGTAAAAAAAACATTATATTTTTATTGATAGGTATGTCACTACAAAATATGTAGCTTGCCGTGGTTAATTCTCCTCATGAAACTATAAATAAACAGGCATCCACTAACAGAAAGCTAACTGTTTCCAAAACTGTATTCATTGTACAATACGGATAAAAATATCAGAACTCTTTGGTTAATAAAATTTTGTATTCGTGCAAATATAGTTGATCAGTTGAAACATTTAATACATGTTAATATCAAATCAAGACATTATGTTAAATGATTTTAATAGGAAATATCCAAAATAATTATAAATGCAACCCATCGGAAAAGTCTCCCATATTTTAAAGAAAGAATATACAATTTTATATGAAAGTGATGCATTCCGTATATTTTTTTTTTCACAAAAAAACTAACTATTTTTGGTATCTGATTTGCTAAAAAATTTATAGTTACAAATACGATAATTCTTTTATTTTAAATTAATTTTTATTGTCATTTACTTTTAAACTGTGTTTTTTGTAAGCATTGATCAGTCCAAAAGACTATGCTAATTAAATGTAGAATTTAACAAAAATACAGAATCATAGTGAAATTGTAGTTAGAATTTCTTTAAAAACAACGAAGGGTAATTTTTCACTAATAAGGATATATTTTTCATATATTTGAATTAATTTAATCATTTAAATATTGCAAATGAAAATAGATTAGATAATATTATTTCAAATTATCTAGTGCACTTTCAAAGCTTTTTTTCAAAACTTATTTTCGCATTTTTTTTTCGTATTTCACCTTAATTATTTACATGCAATTTAACATCTCCATGAACTCTTCTGGGAATAAAATGTGAGGGAAAAAATCTCAAACTGTCTTGACCAGATTCTCAATTTTTATGAGATTCCAGATTTAAAACTTTTTTTAAAAATTTTTTATACACCACGAAGAAACGAAAAAAATATTGAAATAAAATTTGTTTTTCAATACTTTTTTATATATAACTGTAGGCTAGAGGACAGTTCCATACAAAATCGCTTCAAGGACATATTCTACCATTTTTCACAAATAGCAAATTTCTTTAATAAATTTATATTAAAATGGTAAGAGGAAAATATATAAAAAAAAGAAATCCATGCTATGTAATCCAAATACAGTAAACAATAAGAAAAATATTGAACTTATAAATTAAAACCTAGAAAAATATTCACTGCTTAAAGTAGTCAAAAATAGAAAACAATCACTAGCTTTTGAAAAACCTGATTTATCAGAATTTAATTAAAAATTTACTTCTTTTTAACTTTTGATTTTTTATATTAATTTTTAACCATATTGTTTATAATTGTTTTTCAAATTAAATGTTAAAAAGTAAAGTTCCACAGTTAAAACTGCAGTTTTTCCACCCAATTTACCACGAATCTCTTTCTAAGGTAATAATCGTATTCATTACCATTTTCTTTTAATTTCGTAATACTTTTTTCTATACATCTTTTTCTGGGTTTTCATTAACGATAAATAATTACACATTACTTGGTTGAGATCTAAAAATTTAAGAATTTCAGAATATCTTCTGTGCATATTATACATTATTTCGACAATTTATAGGAACATATTTTAAAAATAAATTATTTTTTCATGATTTGGTATATAAATAAATATTTATCACTGTATATTATATGATAGTTATGTGATTATCATTCATTATATGATGAAGAGAAAAGCATTATGAGCCTTTATATACTTCTAATGAAGCATAAGTTAATGACATCAATGTGAATTTTATAACATATGTTTTGTCATGTATTAATATACGAAGAGACTCGTGAAATATTTTTTAAAATGATAACCTTTATGAAAATTTGTATTATGGAAAAAGGATATCGTTATTAATGTTTTATTAAAATAGAAAAAAAAAGTAATACAATAGTTTCAATTGAATTATTTTAGTTACACAAAATAGAATGCTGAAACTTTTAAAATATCTTTTTACTGATTATTTTCACTTTCATCATTATACCATTTTTTTAATAACATGAAACTGCCTTAATTAATATATAGTTTTAAATGTTTTGAGATGATGTTTGACTATATTCTTGAAGAAACAAGTTAGATGTGTTTTTGTCTAAAACAATTTTAGTGTTCACCGAGATGGTACCGTAAGATATCTTAAATTGTTAAATTAAAAATTTCCAATTATCTCTTTTTATATCGTTTCATTAAATCATGAAAACAAAGTAAATATATTCAGCTCCTTATGAAAGCCTTAAATACAATTTTTTTAAAAAATAATTTTGTGTGTGGGGTTTTTGTAACCGAATTTGATTAATTAATAAAACTTTTTAATTTATTGCTCTGAAAACTTTTTCCCCATTATTATCCTACAATGGAAGCTCTGGGAACTAATGTGTCTCGTGCAGCCAAGGCACAGGTCCGACGTGTGATAATCGGATTTGGTAAGATAGAATCTGGTCTTTCTGCCCTTTAGTGGGTCTATAAATCACTGAAGAACCAAGCATGCTTGGAAAACTAAACACTGAGATTTCCAGTTAGGCTGACCATGTAACCGGGTTACAGGCTTCGCATCCCAAAGCCCTTGGTCCTTAAAACACTATATGGATGATGCAAGCCTAAGCCTCCAGATCCACTGTGTTTAGTTAAGTTCTTCATTACCCTACGAAAATTCTTGTAAATATTTCATTACAAAATAAAATGATAAATATTCATGATATGTTTTTATTATATGAGCATGTCCAGAATGTTTATTTAAAACATAATAAAATAAAGCAAGTGTCTTTTATTTGATTTAATAATTAAAGCATTTTAAATTTTTCCTGTCCTAAATAATTTTATTGTTTTCCATAACAAGTAAAGTGTACTTTCACTCTTTTATTAGTGTTTACCATTGGTTCCCTTTGGCGTGACATTTTAAACTTTTACTCTTATCCATTGCCTGCCATTTTTCTATATGAATCATTTACCTTGACTAGCGCCTGCTATTCACAGTGCCTGTGATATCCATGATGTCCTTGTGATGTCTTATATTTATCGATTCCTAATTCATTAGCTCATCCATATTACATATACCGACTTTCCGTTTTGTTTTTCTTTCATCCATAAATGTAATGTTATTAATTTAACACACTACATTAATAAATACATACATTAATTTAATACATACACATTAATATCATATAAATTAAATAAAAATTTGCTAGTTTATTAAACTTTTTAAATATAATTCTCTACTTAAATACTTTTTCTAGTAATAATTCTGTATTTTGATGTATTATATCCACACATATTTTTTAAAAAAAGATCTACCTCCCTCAAAATATAATCTTCTAATTTCAAACATGATTTTCACAAAATATTGATAACTTATATACAGTTTTTATAAGTACATTATTTATGAAAAATAAGATGTTTTGTGTTTTACCACACTATACTTCGTATTGCATTTTTTTCATTCTCTGTCTAATATGTTATTATATCTATACTATTTTGCTTTCTACGTATATTTTAATATAATTACTTTCATACAGAATTTTGTTTCTATTTAACAATAAACAAATGAGGCAAATAACACACAAAGTAATACGAGAAATCCAAAGTCTACGCCATGGCAAGTTATTCAGCTTATGAGCATATATATATAATTAGTTTAATGAAAATAATTTGTTGGGAAGATAAAAACATATGGTTTTAAATTATGATCTATATATATATTTAATTACACTAAAAGTATTTTGCTGCAAAAAAAAGAGAAGAATACAGATAAATTTTATCAAAGACAGCTCTAAATGTCTTTCAAATATATCTTGTTTTTTATAATCTTTTCATTTAGTTAAGAATTTAAAATGTAGGATATAGAAAAAAATATCAAAATCAAATAATTCCGAATGAAAATAAGAAGAGCCAAGTTTAAATAAAGTAATTACCATTATTTTTATCTTATCTACAATTCAATATTATATTAAAATTCCACTAAAATCATATAACCGGATATATAACCGTACATATTTAAGAAAACCTACATCCTTAATTTTTTAAATATAAAATTGTATTATTATTCTGTTTGGAAATGTCATATCCAAGTTTTAAACGTATATACAATGAGTTGGAATGCATTTTATTTCAATAATTACTTATAAATATTATTTTTGATTTCTTGATAATTGGTTAAAGTGTTTCATGATCTTACATTGATTTTTCGGATAGGCCATTTAAAGAAGACCATCAAAAATTTAAAGAAGCAAATTGATATTTTGAAGTTTGCTTTATGAGTTACTCTACTTTATAATTCTATTGTATACTGTATAAGTTACTTACTTTTTGAAAAGCTGTTGACTTTTATATCTCAGAACATTAATTTAAAAATAAGAAATAAATAATCAAAAATTGAATTATTCTTATATTTAAACATATTTACTTTTAATAACATTCTGTTAAAAAAATTAGTTTACATCGTTCAATTTCCCGTAATGGGCTTAATGCTTGTATATTTTTTTTATAACATAGGAATTAACAATATGATTTATTTTCATAAACTGTATTATTTTGTGAAGCTATTACTCTTGAATAGCATAATTTTTCTAATGTTAATGTAGGAAATTACGCCAGAGTATCAAAAGTCTGTGAAATATTAAAAATTTAAATTAATACAACACTATATATAAAATTGACAGCATTTCTTTGAGAACAGAAATATTTGCTTACATGGTAATTTTTAAATTTATCGAAATTCAGAGCTTTAAAAAATTACTAAAACATTACTTTTAATTTATAATTCTTGTACAAAGTGACAAGTTATCTATTTCACTATGTTTATATACACTTACAAGTTTAGAAGATCATTAAAATATGTACATAATTACTGATTCTGAAAACTATGGCATAATTTTGATAAAACTTTGCTTTGGCAAAAAGTAACATAAAATGATAACTTGAATATTAAGGGAAACTGGAAGAGAAAAAATATTCAGTTTAATATTTTTAAGTTTATTAAAATTATAATATATACACATTTGAAAAAAAATTCAGTTATCTCCAGAGTAAATGTTAAAGGAATTTTACACTTTAGTAGTTCTTTATATAAGTTTTATTCCTTGTTATTAAAACTTATTTTGTAACAGCCGATCGACAGAAAAGAAATGTTTTTATAACTTTTTGCAAGACACTATCTCAAATGGTTTGCTTAAGTGAATGTTTTCTAGATCATATGCATATAGAAAAACGTTCTTTCACAACGCAGATAATATATACACCGACAGTGTAGTTAATGAAAAATGTGTATACTAATAACTTGAAATGAACATAAGCTCTATTTACATTTCCCACGTATTATTTAGTTTATACGTTTCCCTTGTTTACTGAACATTTTGTTATGACAACTTAAAGGGCGGAATTTTCTTTTTCTCAGCTAGAATCAAGTTTTATAACGCTTGACAATCTTAATAAATGTCTCAGAATGTATTTTTTAATGTTTCTTACTGTTTGTTTTCTTTTTGTTATTAATTTTCGATTTGGATCGCAAACAAAAATGTCAGAAAAAAAAGTTTAATAATGAATATTTACATTACAAAGAAAACATATCGTTTAATATATGAAGAGTATAGTAGGGTTCAAAATAATAAGCAAATTTGAAACTTGATTTAATGTAAACAATTTTATTGCTTCTTTTTATTAATGCACTAGAAAAAGGTTAGTTTTGTTTAAAAAAAAATTAAATGTTTTCTTCCTTATGAATGAATTAGAATAGAAGAAATTACTTTTTGGTTAGCGACTTCATACAGAAATAAAATTAATACTTAATTAATTTAGAAACACAAAACAAAATTAATGAACACTTGTAAGGAAATAAATATATAATGTTGGTAATACTGAGTAAAAATAAATTGTACAGATTTTTAAAGACTGAAAACGTATATAATATTACGTGTTACCTTTACAACTTAATTCATAAGCTTCAACTACAGTAAAATGTTTAATGAAAACCTTTTCACCGTGAAAGATTTGAGATGAAAAGAGAAAATATTGAACACACAATGGATCATATCTTAAAATTTTATATTGCAAAAATATATTCAAATTATGAGAAAACAGTTTTTTAACCTCTTGAATTACATTTATGAAATCATTTAAAGTTAAAATTATCTGGTGGTTATTTTACATTTAAAGTTATCTGGTAAAAATGTGCGTGCCAGATGTGTATTACAAAAATTAAAAATAAAATTGATTGATAATACATTTATTTGACTTTCAAAGACAAATAAGTTGTTTTAATATTTGTTTCTTCTTAAAAAGTTAATCAATATATTGTTATTTATGATGCTATTCAAAAATTTGAATAATGCATTTATTTTATGCATTTTTCAGAACATATTAATGCATTACTATTCATTTTCACCAAAATGTATTTAAAGAAATACAGAAAATCATTTAATTTATATCTTAAATATATTATTTTTCTACTTAGTATAAATTTCCTTGTAACTTATAAGTTTGTATTATCTTAATCTAAAATAAATTTTTTCAGGTTTGATAAATTTAATATCTCTAAAATGATAACAAAAGAATTCCAATATTGCAAAAGTAAAGCAGGTATCTTTAAAACAATAAAGCATAATTAATTCAATGCAGGTATTTCAGAAAAAAATGTATTACCAATGAAGTGATGAAGATAAGACATGTATATTCATTATCTCTTTTAAACTTTATATTACAACATTGTATAAGAAAACCATTCGAAGTTCAAACATATAACTCACAAAAACTAATTGGAAACTTAAGACTTTCTACGTGATTTTGTTTTTACGAAGATTACGTCAGGCAAAGAAAGGCGAAACTCCAAATTCAAGTTAATATTTTTTTTATTTCCCATGTTTATCGCAACTTTTACCCAGACTTTTTTGAAGTTTTACAGCAAATATAGAATCAATTAAAAATTAAATGTCAAACAAAGAAAAATTAATAAACACAATTTAATAATTTTAAATCAAGTAATCTAATGCTAAAATTCAGAATGAACAGAAATGGGCCAATTCATTTGAATATAAAACTTGTAGGGAAATTTCTGGTCAGTTGAAAACAAACTTACACTATTTTATTATTTACAATAAGTTTTAATTTCAAGGAAACTGGATCTCATGGTTATTTAAATGCTGAAACTGAAATTTAAAGTATATATTAAAATAGTTTTTAACGTTTTATTATTTCTTAGTAAAATCTGAATTATAAAATTTGAATAAAAACTGATTTTCATCATGAATCTGATATTCATTTCAAGTTTTTAATAAAATATTTTAGCATACAATTATTTTTTTCTATTATTTTTAAAATTCTGATGCTTGATTCTCCAGTTAGGTAAAACGTATATTGCATGTCTATGCTTTGTTTGCATAAGCAAATTTTTGCAAAATAAAATTTAGACATCTTTGCTGAAATCATTAACTTATATTTCTACTTTTTTATAAATGAAAACAATTTTTAATACTATATTGATAATAATATAAATCTATTATCACGATGTGTATATCAATTCTAATATGCTTTTTTATTTTAAAAATTCAGACACTGAAATTTTACTTCAGACAATTTTTGCATTCAGATACTATACTTTCATTTCGTATAAACGCTAAATATTAAATAGATTGAACAATATATTTTATTTTCTTTCGGAAAATATATATTATTTCTTTTAAGTTATGTTATATAATTTTCCATTCGGATATATTGATTTTGAAGTCAAAATAACTACCCGTAACTATTCTGACCAATGAGTTGACATGTTTTCATGAAGATATTTATGAATGACACCAACTACATAGAAACGGAATCTCTTAAGAACATCTTATGAAAAACAAATTCTTAAGCCTAATTTATTGCAAAACTACGTGATGCGAATACGAAATATTAATATTGTTTTTATAGAAATTTCTGACTCATAAATCTATTTAGGATAAATTGGTTTGGTAAAATTAATATAACGAATAGTTAAAGTATAGCTAAAGAAAGAAATGATATATTCATACGTTTTTAAATACTATAAAAAATTTATGTTTTTGTGCCTAATTTATTAACTCTGTTTAACTTTAATAGATACTAATATCATTGCGTTTTTGTTAAACTCACAGTGAGTAATAAAAAATAGTGTTAAGCTGATTTAATTAAAACAGACAAATCATTGAAGTGAAATTTAAGGAAGTTATTTTTTTTTTCGCAGTAATGTGTTGTTAAGTTTTAATAAAAATTTTGGTGTTGCTAGGATTTATTAATAAATTTATCTTAATTTTTATGCATTAATATCATTTAATCCTTATAAAGATCTCCTTATACAGTAAAAAAAATAATGTTATTGATGTGATAAAATTAATGCGAGGAAAAATTAAAATCTATATTATATTAATATGTGTTATTATTTTAATATAATGTCAGCAATTACTTTTAATATATATGTAATTACTGATACTATATAATAACACAGATATACATAATATCTCTCATAACATAAAACGTAACTATATTGTTCGATTTAGAAAATTAGCTTCATGTATTAAAACCATTTCTTTCTTATAAATTACTCTGTAAAAATAAAATAGTTTTAGAAGTGTTTTCGAAAATTAAACTGACTATAATCATTGAACTACATGAAAATGTAAGAATATGTTAAAATATTGTTAGTTATAGCATAATATCTCATAAAAATTATTCCTTTTTGAAAATTTCCTTACATTTTTATATTTAAATTTTAATAGATTAGCATAGTATAACAAAGTATTAAAAATTTTGAAAAATTTCTTTCACTTAAAAGAAATATACGCGGCGGAAAATAAAAACCATAATTTTATCCAAAAATTTACTAAAAACATTCAAAGTTTTAAAGAATTTTTAATTATTTTAAAATTTTTATTAAAGGTGCTCTTGGTATGTTCAGTTTTATCGCATACCAAAGCATATGGTGAGACAAAGATGCTACATCTATCACTTAGAAATCAGTCCTCAAATAACATCTAAGCATTCTTGGTAAAATTCAAATCTTGATCAGACTAATAAGTATCTATTGACCATTGGCCTAAAGATCAAATATCAAAAAGAAGAATATATTCAAACACATGAAAACTAGAAACAAAATCTACAAATTGAATTCAAAATTCTTTATTGTAGAAAGTTATAATGAATGTTCCAAATGACAAGTCCAAAAGCGAAGGTCATGAGTAAAGACCTTGCCATCTACTTAAAACCAGTTCCAGATTTAAAATCTAAACAAAATGTGGTAATTTCTAAGCAACAACAATGTTTGAAATTGCATCCTTCAAATCTCTCTACCATAGAAACATGTGCACTAGATATTAAAGAAAAATGAAAGTTAGAAAGTCTAAAGAGATTTAAGATTAACTCACTCTGATAAGAATAGAAGTGACAGAAATGTCAAGACATGTGATACTCATTGAACTGCCATATAAATAGCTCTTATGAGATCGCTGAGGAGAAAACTAGAAAACACAAAATTGCCTTTGCATAAAAAGCCAAAATGAAAATTTTCATAAAATGTAAGGAATCAAGCATAACAATTGTTATCCAACAAACTATCTAATTTTGGACTCTAAATATCCAACTTATCAGCACCTCAATTGTCATAATCAAACGTATTCGACTAAAGACAACGCAACTATATAGACCAGAAAATACAATTATTGCTAAAGCTAGCAACCAAATCTAATAAATCATACTTTGTTAAAATCAACTATTTCAGCAAAACATTGTTTTGATATAAAGTAAGACATAGTCTTGCTGAAAAAATTGATAAAAAATAGTTGCTGCTAAGAATCATCGGTACTAGAGCCCTGTTGAATTTTTTAACAACTGATTTAACAGACTTTCTTTTTTTATCGTACAACCTGATTTTTATTACGTCATATAGATGGTGACCAATAAGAATTATGTTAAAAGTTCAATTGTGACAATCCTAGTGTTTACATGATCGCGACGAGATGTAGAACATTTTGTTCTATTTTCTCCTTTTATAAGAAATTTTTGCTAGGAAAGGAAATTTTTAGTGTGTTTTACAGTTTGTTTGACATTTTGGATGCCTTAATTTTACGTTGTATCGTCCTTTTCCTTTACTTTAAATAACCATTTTTGTGTTCTCCATTAATGTTTTTCAGCATTTGTCAAAATTGTTACTATTAATTACGTCTGTAGTTCAAATTATGGTTTTAAATTACCAAGGAATTCTTAATACGATAAAAATGGTTTTAAAATACCAAGATTTCATAAAGCATGTCATATAACGTAGTTCTTACTGAAATAAATGACGTTAGGACTAATTATTAAAATAATCAGAAGATCTTCCGATATAGATTGTAGGGAAGGGCTTTCAAATATCATTTAATCAAGTGAGAATTCAAGAACAATAATCAAAAAGGATGTGGAAAATATTGATGCAGCTGGTCTGTACTATTGGGGAAAAGCTGGTTTTTACGAATTATTTGGAGAATATTTTAATATTTTTAGCAATAAATTAGTTTTGTGGCTGTTTTGCCGTACGACAGGTAGCAGCATTAAATACTATAAAATTCACATAAGTTGACAATTCAAGCAGATATTTAGAACTTAATTCCTTACTGACATATTTTTTGATTAAGTTATAATTTCTTTTCTTTTTTTTTTACATGCGAATGTGAACTTTCTTTATATTTCATTCTCTTGTGCATTCAGAAAAAAAATACTGAAAAAATTTACACAAAAAATCTGTGTCTAAAGAAAAAATAGGGGATACTTTTAGTAAAAATATTATGCTATAAGAGTCCTCCTTCAGATTAATGTCAAAATTGAAGGAGTGGATCCTCTGGTGGTGCCATCTATCGGAGGATACTTACAGCAAAGTCGTAATTTTACCTTCGTGGTGCTCTGGTTAAATGAAAGACACACCTTACTGACTTTAATTCGCATAGCCAATATGGCATGGCGAATTTGGTTTCTTCAAGTGTCATAAGAAACAACAACGACATGCTGTAAAGGGAAAGTTATTTTAAAAAACATTGGTCTTAGAATGTTTAACAAAATATCAAAAGAACAGATTTTTCTTCAAATATGTATGTCATTATAGGACAACAGTATTTTTAAATTTCATTCAGTAATGTAATGAAATCGCACACTTAATCTATATTGTTGTAACGTGATCCAAAATATTTTGAAATTATAGAAGTAAAAATGTGTATTCTAAAATATTACAGATATTAGAACGTTTATATGTTTCAATAATATGATATTATGTTTTTCCTCATATTTATTTATTTACTTTATGAAGATGTTCTTTAATTTTATTTATTTTCTTTGAAAGTTTGAAACTTCTTTAGACTGTTACATATTGTATTAAATTCATTTGTATGTTTATCTCTCTGTTTTGGGTTCACTACAATTTTCTTTATCACAGAATTTATCTGTTATTTTTTCACTTTCTAAAATAAAATATTTTAACTATTTTTTGAACTGATAAATGTTAACCTATCGAAATAAGAAAATTTTGACTCTCTACTCTCTCTCTCCTTTATTAGAATTAATATTTTTGTTAAAGAAATTTACTTATGATATAAAAACAACATAAAAAATCTCCTTTTTCAGTTTTATTTCAAATTATTAAATCAATTTCTTTAATTTATAAGTTAAAGTTTCTAGAGAGAGAAAGAGAGAGAATGCTTATGTTGTTAAAAATTTCAAAGGCCAAATAATTAATTTTTATTTATGCTGTAGTAAAAGCTAAAAAAATATTATTTATCAAAAGAAAATCTATTGTTTATTAAATATTATTTAAAATACTAAAAAGAATGATTGCTTTCTTTCAAAACATTTTTAAAATAAGGTATTCAGTTACTTTTCCTTTTAATAATCATTCCATAGAATATTTTTGCATGTTTCCAATATGTTTACTGCCTAATTCTAATAAAGTAGTAACAGAACAAAAGCAATTCATTATGAGGGAGTAACTATAAATTCTTAGGAAAAATTGTTTGTTTTCCTATTCGTTAAAGAAACATTTTGATAGAAAAAAGATATAATAGCTCTTAAATTTTTGATTATTTTAAAAAACAGAAAATTTTGTGTAAACTGAGCTTTTAAATTCCTAGAAGTAAACATATTAAAGTAATTAAAATTGGCTTAGAGTGAAGAAAATCAGTCTACTTAATTCTCTTAAATAAAAATTTAGACACTTTATTTGCATTAACTGACTTTATTCTAAGACTAAATATTATGAAAAACCACCATGTTATTAAAAAGGCAGTCATGCCTTAACAATATCCTATGAAAGTTCTAGAGTGTCCATTGTCAAACTTAAAATTCTTTTACGATTAATTCTTCCTTGTCCTGGGGAAATTACTTTGAGAGGCTTCAGAAAGATTATTTGCGGTTTTGCCTTCTGCTCTGTAACTCAAAGTGGATTCGAATCCCACTTTGACTTTGGATATTGGTACTGTCCACTTTAAACTGTTGGTCCGTATCTCTCTAGCCTTCCTGTGCAAAAAATCTTGGTAGATCAATAAACAAATGTTGTGGATTAAAAATTGGTGATTTCAATTATAAAAGTTAAAAAAAAAAATTTGTTCTTTCAAGATTATTATTTTTTATTTTTATTTACAATTTTCTTACTTGAATTGATCTGCGTTTTTGGTGTCAATATTTGCAACCAGATACGCTATATTAATTTAATTATCTGAAAACTATTTTACAAAATCTTAATGAGTTTTCTGCTTTATAGTTCTCCTGATTTTCAAAATTTATAGATTTTTGGAAACGTAATTTTGACTACTTCGTTTTGTTTTTTATATAAAAACAGTTTCATCACTTTGTAAACTATGTTTCAGATTTTGATAACTGTCTAAATAATCCAGTGTAGCCATTTTAGTCAATGACTGATTTATTTCGTGTTTTCATTTTTAATTATGTTTCATTCTTAATACACAGCAGTGTTATTACATACAATAATCAAAACAGATGCGTAATTTTTAAGTAATTCAGTGAGGAATCAAAAAGAAATTGAAATATTTGGCACAGATTTTTTATTCATTAATACAATTTTAAAAACAATAAAAATCCTTCTAAAGTTAGTCAAAGAAATCTAAATTTATTTAATTATTATAAAATTGAGGATTGTTCTATTCTAAATTAGTGTTTTTATCAACAGTTTGCTTTTAAATAAATTTGCAGTATCAGAATGCTACCAAGATTATTTAAGCTTCTTTAGCATTTGAAGTTTTAAGAAACTGAAAAATACTCTCTCCTTTCTTTGAGTAATTCAGTTCTAGTGCTATTCTCAGAAAACTAATAACCATAATTCAATAGTTAATATTGGCTAAGTAATGTCATTGTAAATTTCTTGTAGAATCCGTTTGAATACATAAAAAAGTGTGATTTGTTTTTTAATAAGTTCAAAGCACGTCTTTACTAGCATAACACTATTAGGACAGAAACAATAAAAGTTACTTTTATTAAAATTTCTCAGAATATAGAGAAAGATAAGATGAAGTCCTCTTTTAGATCATAAATTTGAATTTGTTCGTAAAATCATAAAATTGGAAATTTTTTAAACGGTTTCAAACAATTAAAGAATAAATGCATACTTTTTACGTAACAATGACTCATAAACTTATCTTAGTGAGTGATAGTGAATCAATTGTAGCATGTAAATTGTCATCTAAACTTAAGTTTAAAAAATTCCATGCATATTATAAAAATCAAGTTACTCTTTTAATTAAAATTAATCATGGTGTTCTGTCATACACACAAATTTTCGATACAAATAATTTAAATTTTTTTACTAAAAAAGTAAAGTGACACAGAATTTTTCTTTTTATTAAAAATTTGCGAAATATTTGCTTAAGATAGTCGAAAGATTTACTTTAAACATTTGTTTTTGTTATTAACTGTAAACAGAAAACAAATTATTTTTGGATCAATATACATTTCTTGATTAAAATATTGCCTCTAAATCTGGCATGAATGAGACAAAAACGAAATCTTGCATGCGTTTTCTCTTTCATTCATAAAAGTGGATAACAGCTGCATCGATCGCTCTTTTTATGGATCACTAACTCCTCGTAACTGCGAAACACTTAGATTGAATTTTCTAGACTTGGTTTACGAAAGGCAACTATTAAAAGTTTTCCGAGAGAAATTGATTTCTTATTTTTACTGCATTTCTTCGACATTTAATGTTTAAACTAGAGAGACATTGTGAATTAATTTTTGCTATATGAAGCGTTTCAAAATATTTTTGTATAAATATTAAAAATGGAACACTAAGGAATTAGAAGCAACGGAAATTTTACTTATTTCTTCCAAATTTTAGAGCTATCCCTTTAAGGCAAATGCTCAAAATCATGCGTCACTTTAATGTGTAGATTTTTAATCTAAACAAGAACAGAAGAAAGTAGAAAAGAATTTATTCTATATATATATTCATTAAAATTGTTTTCTTTGATCGCAAAACAGGAGACCAAAAGTTTTCATGGACCTTTTTGAAATAGAAATTTAAATTTATCACAATTATTTAATAAAATATTAAATATTTTCTGCTTCAAAGTAACAATAATGTACATTGGTAATTTTTCATTAGCATTAGAACAGAGTACATGAGTTGGTATGTAAAATATATTATCAACAATGATATGGGATTTATATTGATTGTCCTCGATTTTTTAAAATTCTTAGCTGTAACTTTCATTTTTTAATTCATATAAATAACATGAGTGTTCAGACTTAACACCATTTACTTAAATTATGTGTAAACACATATCTATTAAAATGTATTAAAAAATTTAGGTAAACATTAAAATTACTACAGTATGTGTAAATGTTTGGTATTACTTACTTATTGAAAAGATTATCCTAGAAATAAGTAAGAATGCGTATAATATCTTATGCACCATTTCATTTTTGGTGTTAAAACATTTAGATAAAAATTATTTAAAACATAGAATTATTTTGACGAAGATTATCCAATGTAGGTCATTTTTCATATCATTCAAATAACAATATATAATGTATGGTTATATATCTGGAGTTCAGACACATTAATCATTCTTCATATCATTCAAATATCAGTATGTAATGTATGGCTATACATCTAGAGTTCAGGCACATTAATCGATAACTTACAAAAAGTTTTCTTTAAACAATTATCTTTATTCGCCTTTAAATTTAAAATATGCCTTGCTTAAACTTTACGTTATGGAAAATAGTAACAACCTAAGAGGAAAAATGAATTTAAAGTTGAGTTTAACCTAACACACTTCTTTCAAATTAAAAAAAAAAGTCTGTTTTATTTTTTTTATTTTTTATTTTTTATTTTTATACTTTATAAAATCACTAAATTTATTCTCTAAAATAAAATAGTATTTATAATACGTATAAAATTTTCTTAATTTCTTTAGCACGATTCTGAAGTAATTATCTTAAAAAATTTATTACTGCTTAGGCACTGAATATAGCACAATATAAATAAAAATGATAAATTAGAAGATTCAGCAGAATTATGAAATATAATCTTGTAATTTAAGACCATGATACACGAGGATTTCTCTTATCCATTTTCAAAATTTAATCATCATCCCATCGAGCGTTGTGAGCCAGGTTGCTCTATTTGAAAGGAGACAGAAAATACTACGTTGAGAAAAATTCTCCCGGCGAAAGGACCGGAGTTGAAAAATAACCCCATATCGTATCCTGGAGGAATTTTGAAGCTTATCAAAAAGGTTCGAAGAAACTAACTCATTAAAGAATGGGGCATAAAGTGGACGTATGGGGCATAAAGTATTTGGCGAAGAGCCAAAATAATACGGTGGAAACCGCTATGAATGATTCAGCAGAGAAATCATCCATGGAGAGAAATGGTGATCGGAAAGCTGGAAGGATGTGAATTAGTCATTGATTTTTACTAATCTTCCATGGAATATTGCTTTTCTTTCTCTGTAATTTACAGTCACTACATGGGTTACAAACTTGAGATACAGCTATGAGGGAATCATTTGTTCACTTGGAAATGACAAGAATTGGAAGCGGCCCCCAATGATTGTTCAGCGTTTTCCGGACGGATGAGGCTCATTTCACACTGCACGAATTTATCAGAATACTCGTATGTGGTCAACGTTGAATCACCTTCAATTGTGTACGAAGCCACCTCATCCATTCAAGTTGACAGTTGGTGTGTCTTTACTTCATATTTAATTGTAGGACCGTTCATCTTTGATGAATTGTGTCTCATATCTGACTGGAAAACATACACAGTAACCTCTGAGAATTATCTCACTCTTCCGGTTGATAAAGTTGCACCCCCATGAAATCAAAGAAGTGTATTATTAGTAATACGCTTTATACAATATAACGGAATGCCACACTATACTAATCCAAAAACCAGTTCTTATAGTGTACCTTTGGCAAAAGCAGACTGGTCCTCCAAGGATGTAGGATAACATGACCTCCACGATATCCTGACCTGATCCCGGTCTATTTCTGATCGTGGGGCTATTTGAAATCACTTGAATACCAATTATAACCCTCAACATTAGCCGAACTAAGAATTGCCTCCTTCGGGAGATTTCACCAGTTCATTCTGAAATGTTGCGTTCAGCTGTAACGTATGTTGTAAGTCATCTTAGTTGTGTCGTATAATATTCGGAAGGTCATGTTGAATAAATGTTATTGCCTGAATATGTGAGTGAAGTGCTATATGAGCTGTTGTCGTGTTTATTGTATTTGAACTCGTCATGCCCTCTACTGGCGATCTTTTTAATTAAACGTTTTTGCTACTGAAAATTCGATTTGTTTGTGAGCCTTTCATTGCAAATGTATCTTCTTTATCATAATTTTTTCCTTTTTATGAGATTTTTAAAGTATTTAAGAAATTTTTATTCATATAGTATACGAGTTCAATTAATATCAGTTATTAAATCCGTACTTTTTCAACAAAAGACTTATATAGAAATATTAATTCATTAGTTTTAATAAATTAAAATTCTTACGAAAATTCCAACTTAAAAATTATGCAGCGTTCTAAATAAAATAAAAGAAATCTAGATAGAGATTCAAATAATCACGATTCTAACCTTATATTCTTAAAATCTCTGTTTCATAATTTTTCAATATTCTATATTAACGGAAAATCTGGTGATCACTTGGCTAGACATTTGAAGCTATTGAGGGAGTATTCTGATTCTCAATATCTAACCTTCTAATTGTGATTGTAGTTTTCGCGTTAATTGTTATTGCAATTTGATTGATTAGTAAGGCTGCCAACATGAAACAAATTCTCGCACAATCATTGGACTCAGTTATCTACATTTTTATATTACTTTTTTAAAGAAATCTATCATCTTTTAACGTTTACAAAATATTGAAAGTATATAAATGCTTTACTTTCCTCTAAATTACATTATATCTTATGAATTCTTAGAAATTAAATATTTAAATTTAAAGCTACACATATGAATTCTAATATTTGATTCTTAGCACTTAATAAAATAAATTTTATAGAAAGTTTTATTTCAATTAGGAATACGCATTTAATACGAAAACAAGATTAAGCTAATCTAAAATAAATGCTGGTGTATGGATGTTTAGTTTCTTACTAAATTTAAAATATGGATTGTTTATCCTCCTGTCTCTACGACAGTCTATTTTAAAGCTCGAAAAAATAACTTTTTTAATTGTTTTTTAATAGGAAATGTTCCACCACGCTTTGTCCAATAGCTGGATTTAACCATATTTTCCAAGCATCTATTTCTTATAAATTCACTTGATACAAATTTAGTCAATTTATATTCGAAAAAAGCATGAAAGAGATTGAAAATTAGTCGTTTGCATCTATCATTAGTTTTAAAGCAGGAAAATAGGAATCAATTTCAATAACAAAAGCTTCATAACACCTTCTTTTAATACAAACTGAAACAGTGTGAGTCAGTTACATTTAACACCAACACATGAGGTCTTTCATTTCTCCTTTGTAGTAGAAGAATATGTTACTGATCCCAGTAACAATCACTATTACTAAAATCACAAGTAAAATTTTCTTTTACAGGAATATTGCGTTTGTCTCTCTACTACTAACCAATTTTTTAAACTATTTTCTTAACTTCTTTTAGAAATCAAAGTATATTTTTAAAATTTTCTAAAATGTTATTTGCCAAAAAATTATGTTTAAATAAATTTATCTTGTTTTTGGAAACATATCTAAGTAATTCATCAATAAATAAAATTTAAAAAAAAGTCAACTATGATATTAAATTGTGCTTTAGCAACTTAAACTATAAAATATGGTAAAAAAATTCTAGATCTTGTTTTTATATAATGTGTTTCTTTTAAAAAAAATCTTCAAAATAATACTTTTACTTATTTCTAATGTGATTTGTTATATCATAAATCCCCTAAACCAATTAAGTGTAAAAGATATTGCATAATTTTACAAATTGGATGCATCCTTCATTTTTTTGTATTTTACATTATATTATAATTGTTTTCATTTCAAAAGGAATATTGGAATTAAAACTGAGAACTGTCACAAAAATATTTTATTTAAAATTTAATTCATATTCCTTCAAGCAGAATTCGACATACAAATATTTGAATTATTAATACATACCATACTAATTATAAACTGTATAATTCAATGATAAAAAACTATAATAGTATGTAATAAGTCCCAGTTTTACTTATTTACAATAAGCTATTTTGCTAGAAATGTATTTAATTAGTTTTGATCAGATTAGCTGAATTATTGAAATCTAAGAGTCAATATAAATTAAAAATTTTTATCTCCTATTTACTTAAAGCACATTTTTATATACTAATATATGAACAATAACTTAACTGATTTTATTTTTAATGAGTTTTACAACATAGTATCTTATTTAATCAAAATCTGCAAGACACAAAAAATTATTAAATAATTTCAAATTTCGAATAATCAAAATGATCATAAATTATACTTAATGATCGTGAAAGATAATTTAAAATTATTATTGAGTTTTCTTTTTTTTAATTATTACAATTCTTGTTTAAATGATTTTAAATTGTTCGTGTTACAAATAAATAAAAAATATTTTTCGAAATGGAGTTTTCTTGAATAGAACTTCTCAAAATATTATTTGTTATACATAATCGCATTGATGTACTAATGTTCAAAAATATTATGAAGGGATATTGTTTTCTATTTAATATTTTGAACAGGAGCATGAACGATGAACATAAAAGTTTGATTCATAAGTTTCCCATAACAAGTTGACGCACCAGAAATAAATGAAAAATAGCACGTGAAAATGATTGAAAATGTTCCACTTTATATCTATGAAAGATAAGAGAATACTAAAAATAAAGCGTTAACATCTAAAGTGCTTCACGTTTGCGTCCAATTTATAGCCTTCAGAGTTGATATTGCTGTCAAGTGATAATCCAGAAGATTATCATAGTCAAGCTCAAGTACAGTGATCAAAGATTTTCAAGGACAAAAGGCAGTATCTAACTAGAATATTGAGCAACAATTTTGAAACATCTCACTCAACAACTTAAAGAGCAAAGAAAACAATTTTCGAAATTCAAATATTCCACACACATATTCTCATAAATTTCACTTTAGAGATCATAAATTCCGTAGGTCCAAAATTGCTTTCTTAGGAACGCATGAAGTCGGAGATATATTTTTGTTTGTAAAGGTGAAACCAAAAATGTTTCTAATCATCAAATTCTATGTGCTTCAGTATTATAATTAATTTATAAAATTATTTATATTAATTAGAGAAAATTTTTGTCTTTTTAAAGCAATATAAGTATTTAAATGTGGTTGTAAACTGTCTTATTTTTTAATACCGATATTTTTCATGTTAAAAAAGAATTTTCCAATTTTTAAATACAATTTACCTTAGTATTAATTTATTATTTTAATGGAATATTCATATTTAAAAATGTTATTGTATAAGAAGAATGTTTTGTTAACTACAATAAGTGAAACATAGAAATCTCATTTCAGATATTCATTGAAGTTGCTATTCTATTTCATCGGAAAGTATATTTGAATTCATGCTATACAATTTGTTGCCATATTATATCGCAATTTTCAGCTCTAGCAAATACTTGACGTTTATTGGCCATTTCTTAGAAGTACTGGGTATTTTATACCCCAAAAGATATGTGTTTGGTTATTTCTTTAAAAAAAATTCATGTCTACCGCAAATTGATTTCTTGGTTGTTGTTGGCATAATCTTTATGAATTTTTACCATTCTCACATGTGTAAATAAGGTTTTTGGCATTTTTCCAATATTTTTTAGATAATCGAAGTTTTCATTTTTATAAAAAATTATCCTTTAATTTATCACACTGTGCATTTTGTAACTAATTAACTAATTTATTTATTAATGTATACTATATTAATAAAAATTATAGTCTTCAAACACTTTCGTGTCTATAATTTGGACTCCTTTTTTCATAGATAATAACATGATCTTTGATTAAGATTCTCATTATCATTTCTTTAAATAAATGATAATTAAAAACCTTGAATTTGTCTGATATTTCAGAATATTTTTCTTGATCAATGTCTTTGTTTCTTTCATATTCTATGGGAACATTTCATTCTTAAACAATGGGGAATTATATTCCAATCTAAATTTCGTTTTATGGGGGTAAACAAGGAAAGAGATTTTGAGATATTTTAAAAATCTGTAAACAATTATTAAATGTGTCATTAGATTTTAAACTTTTTCATCATATACTCATATACAAGATCATATACAAGACTTTTGGTTTTACTTAATCCAGTACGATCTCGTTTTCTGTGCGACAATTTTATGAACGCCTTATTTCTTTGTTGAATTTAAAGAGTTTTTAAATAAAGAGTAACAATTAACGATTTCAATGAAAATATAGGTAATGCTTCCCAAAAAGTATTTTAATTTTTAATGGTATACTAAAAATTCTTTGTTCAAACTAGTTGTAGTTAAATCACTTATAAAATTTTAATTTTCAGAACATCATATTTATTACCATTTATTCTCTAACTATATCAGGGTACATTATATTTTTATATTTACTATCAGATTTAGCATTATTTGAAACATATTTATTTATATTATGATATTTAATTTTCCATTTCTGCGTTTACTTCTGCTTGCATGCAATAGAATTAAATTTTTTCGTGAGAAATATCATTTTATCTGTTATCTAAAATAAACAATTGACAAATTTCGAATGAATACTTTTAACGTTTCTCAACCGTACAAAACAGTTTAACTGAGCCTAAGACATTAAAACTATTTATTTTACATACCATTAAAGTATTATCATTTTTTCAGTTAATTACATTATTTTATCACAATATAAAATTATATGTCTAATGTCTAACGTTTTGGTATGTCGCATATTATTTTAAGTTATTAAAAAAGTTTTTTCAAGCTTCTTCTGCATAATCACTTCGTATATAAAAAATACGTAATTTTTCGAGGATTTTTTTAATTTTTTTCCATCTTTTTCATTTTAATTTTTAAAATATTTATCAGAAGGAGTGTATATTTCTGTAATCACAATTTAACTTATAAAAAGTCCAAAAGTACCTAAAGTTTTCGATAAACGAAGCAAACAATTAAATGCTGCAATTCACGTAACATTATGCAATGAAATATTTTTTTTAACTATACCACTATTCTGATGTGTATTAATAAGGTATGAACTTTGTAATATGTTTTAAGGCAACAAGTTGAAACAATATTAATAAATATGATATACATCTTGTTCGCAGTGATATGAAAAAACAGCAAACTGAAAACATTTCAAAACACTGTTATGAGAATGTACATGCTTTAGAAGTAATAGTATGTAATTTTCTAGAAATAATAGTACTAATGAAAAATTAGTCAATATATATATATATATATATATATATATATATATATATATATATATATATATATATATATATATATATATATATATATATATATATATAGTATATATATATATATATATATATATATATATATATATATATATATATATATATATATATATATATATATATATATATATATATATATATATATATATATATATATATATATATATATATATATATATATATATATATATATATATATATATATATATATATATATATATATATATATATATATATATATATATATATATATATATATATATATATATATATATATATATATATATATATATATATATATATATATATATATATATATATATATATATATATATATATATATATATATATATATATATATATATATATATATATATATATATATATATATATATATATATATATATATATATATATATATATATATATATATATATATATATATATATATATATATATATATATATATATATATATATATATATATATATATAATATTAAAAATTAAAAAGAAATTGGTGAAAAGACAAAATTAACGAATGCACAGTACATATGATGAATGAATAAAAAAACTATGTTAGATTTTTAACAAATGGGAATGTACTTTTGTTTATCCCTTTTTTTATTTATTTTTGTCTGCGGTTGAACTTTCATTCATAATTGTATCAGAATTCATGGCACGTTTACAGATGTAGAGCCTTTATAATTTGCCATGACTTGTATGTACTGCTGCTTTATCTCAATGAAGCTGTTTTGCATCGTAATCCATAAATTAAAAAAATTAACATAATATTAATGATTTCAATGAACACATAGCGATCATTTAAATAGTCCTGCTTTGTTAAAATGAAGATTGTATACCTAGAGTTTTAAGTTATTTTCTCTTATAACAAATTGCGTTCTTTAATATAAGATATATTAAAATATGACTATCCCCCTATTGGCAACATGCATAATAAAGCATATGTATCTAAAAACGATTCTTAGTTTCATTTTATCCATGAAAAAATCAAGTACATAAATCACTTACTTTTTTCAGTGTCAATGCTACAATTTTGAAAATACATTTTTCCCCTTTTTCATTCTTGGAAAAAATTTCACTTTTGCTTGAGTAAAATAATCCACCATATTTGCGTTGCCATATGTTTGTTGAAACATTATTATTTTCATCTCATTTGATATTAATAAAAAATGTTTTTCTAAGATTTCAGTTAATAATAGCCTGATTAATTTCATCATTCAATACATTTTTCCGTAAAAATATCACTTTTTATCCCACATTCAAAACCTCCTGGAATGCTATTTCTGGCAGCAGTGGGTTTCTTGGCAGAAGTTCGTGTGTGGGAAACTAATAATCTTTGAAGTCGGCAAGTAGATTCTCTTGGTTTTTCTTCTCGATGGTGGTTTTTTATTAAACTTTGAACTTCGAAATATTTAGATTTCTTTTTCTCTTCAGTACTATTACAAGTATAGATTGTCAAATGCAGTGCGCCTGTAGTGGTAATTTCATAAGATCTTACCAATTTCAAATTTTCATGATTACTCTTTACAAAATCATCTTATTATATTCGTCCTTGCAGCTGTTAATCATGTCCTATAAGTTTAATCTCCCGTATTTTCAAATATAACCAATTTTCTTGTAGTACAGGACTGGGGTGAGAAACTACTTGAATTATTTCAAGATTTATGGCGTCCATGTGAGCATTACAATTAAAAGAAATTCAGTCTTCAATTAAAATACGCTCAATTATTTTTCTTGTATATTTCCTGTCATATGTAGGTAAAAGCATGATATAAAACAAGTTTATGATATTTTATAATTATCTAGGCATTTAATATTTACTTATGAAAAACTAAATTTTTTTTTGTGTTGTATTGATATTAGTTGTATTATAAAAATTATTTGATTCACCTCTTCCCATCAATTCATGAATGTATATTTTTTAATTACGAGTGTCTTTACATTCCAGAATTTTTAAGAAGAAGCAACCCTATCTCACTTAAGTTGATAATATTTTCTAGAAAGTTCTCGAACTTTGAATTTTCTTTTTAATGTTCATCTCTTGAAGTCTCTGTTATAATTCTACGTAAGCCATAATGTTTTTTTAAGACTCAAAACATTTCAAGTCTTATAATTTTTTGAGTCAACCATCCCATACTTTAAATTCCTTTACATTCTACTTGTTAGCAAAATTATTCAATTATTTTTAATGACATTCTTATCAACAAAATTCTTCATTTATTTCGTTTTCCTTCGCAAAGAATTTTCCGATTCGAGATTTGATGTCTGTTAAAATGTTTTTGGAAGTTCATATTTATGCTGAAGCATTTTTTCCAAAGCTTTTTTTCCAGTTTTTAAAAATTTTGAAAACTTATACTTTAGAATTCAACTGTTTTATATTTTTTATCTGATATAAGATTTTGATCTACTTCTATAAGATGCTTTAGTTTTGATTGTTAAATATTTTTGTTTCCTTACCAGCGAGACACAGAGTGAAATTTCTCAATGTAATTAAATATAATCTTCCTCTTGACTGGCTAGACTTAAAAATATATACACAGGCCTGGTAAACTAAACCTGTTACAGACAAAATAATGCAATTTTTGAATTTTTCTTGCATTCCTAATTAGTCACTCAGACGAAAATATTTAGTTGCATATTTCTGTTGTTTGTGCTTAAAACATTCTTTCGAGAATGTTTGAAGACGTCTTCTTGTGACTATTTATTCATTAGAAAACCGAGTATTTAAGACCCTATATGAAAAAATCAAATATAAATTGAAAACTGAATAAAACATTAACATAGAGGCGTTTGCAAATCTGTCAGTAAAAAATGGTTTACTCGTCAAAACTTTAGTGTATGAAAAAAAATTTAAATTGGTAATTTGTCTGTCTTTTAATGTGTCTAAAGTCCCAGATAAACTATACACTTAAGTCCCAGATAAACTATACACTAAAGTCCCAGATATCTATTTATAAATCTGAGCTTATTCGTAAATTAAAAGTTCGTTAATACGATAGTCTATTTTATTTTTTCTTATTTTTAGAAAAATTTCTAGAACGAAAGAATTTTCTTCTAGAGAAATAACCATTTTTTATAAAGAAACATTTATTGAGATTTTTAAGGACAAGAAATTTTAGTAATAATTTAGTCATAATTTATGCTTCTCCATTCTAGAATATTTAGCAAATACAAGGTTTTCAGTTTCTTAAAAAAAAAAAAAAAAAAAATCTGCTGATGAGCTATTGCATTAGGAATGGAAATTCTTTCGAGTTTTACAAACCATTTTGGTAAACTTACATTTAATTCCACATATTTTCCGGAATTTGATTTCAAAATTTATTGGCAAATATTTATATTTTCCTCTCTTTGTTTATTTGGAATTTATGTTATTACTAAACAAGTTGTGTCTGAGTGAATAGTGTAAGAAAGATGGTAAATTTTAGGTTGTGAACGGTATAATATTGACCAAAATTTAGAGTTAGAACAATAGTACAGTAGTTTCCTACAATGACAATAATATTTAAATGATGTACCGGAAATATAAGTTGTGTCTGCTTAAAAAAAATATTTTTCCTAATTATATAAGAATTTCTTAAGTCCTGAATATCTTTAAACTAATTAAAAATGAGAGAATACCATGCAGTATCAATAATATCTCACACATTTTGCAAAAAAAAATATTAGTTTTATGAATTCTCTCCCATACCATGATTTACTACGGTGAAAGTCACCAAGTAAAAATATTCGATTCACTTGCACATTGTCAAACCAGTAATCTTATTTTGCAGTCTGTTTCTCTTTTTAAAATATAATTATGTTTTGCAATCTAACTTGAAAAGAATCATGCTAACATGCATTTTACATCTAACGATAATTTCTTCTCAATTACGAAATTGCTTTCTTCTTTGGCTAGTTTCCAGATATGTGCGTATCAAATTCTTCAAATAGTTTGGTCTCTGGATAACTAGATGATGTCCCTTGAATACGTACATCACTTTCTGCTCTGCAATACCAAATAACTTTGACTACATATGAAGACAATATGAGCTGTGTGTGTGTGCCATTTTTTTCATGAAAATATATCCTAAATATCTTTTATTCACTGCTGATACGGCTATCAGTGAGTATTATGAATTATGAAAGCATTTGATATTACTCATAATATTACTGCTTTTAAGTATCAGAAGATGATTTTTGACATATTTTTGTAAGATTCATTTTTTAAATTAAATTGATTGCTGACAAAGTTAATTTCTTAAAACAGTCAGATTGTTATAATATGTAATTTTTGAAATACATTTAGCATTGATGTCTCTTGTTGAGTTCCAATCTGGGACCAAGAGTTGGAATAATTTTTATACGTGATGAATACTACAGTATCAACTTCACCATTACACAGAACTAACATGATTCGTTTCAAGGTGAGGTCAACTGTTCTTAGCTCTTAACTGAGAACTAGGACGTGCTTATGCTAAATGTAAGATATTAATAGGTATTTTCATAATATTTTGATTTATGTGTAACTGATTTTGGAAGGAATCTTGAGAATATGATGGAGAAAAAGGGTGTGGTAATATACTTTAGTTATTCCCTTTAAGTGCCTATTCTATTCCAAATGTTGAAAAATTATCTTAGAAAAAGTCAGAAAAATATTTGATTAAAACCCTCATACACGTTCTTTCTCGGAAAAATATGGCATCAGTTAAAAAAGAAAAACTTAATTTCCTTATAATGAATGAACTTAGAAAACACACACACACACACACACACACACACACACACACACACACACACACACACACACACACACACACACACACACACACACACACACACACACACACACACACATATATATATATTCATTTTAAAAACCCCAAAAATTTACATCTTACATATTTGCTCAGTAAAAATATGTACAAATGCTTGTAAACAAGATGAAATATTATAATGAAAAACATTTTAAGCAAGGAAGTCGTCATATAAATCTTTCAATGTTAAATCGATATGAATGAATGTTTTTTTTTTGTCAAATTGTATATAAAACTCAATTTTTTTATAATTGGCTTTTAAAAAAGTTACTAAACTTTGTAAAAAATATTGTTTAATAAAATTTCAGTTTTCTTTCGACTACGATTTCGCCAAAAAGTAAGAAATAAATTTAAGCATTATGATTCGTTTGGTTATATAAAATACGTTTCTCTAGGAACCAGTTATTTCTAGCCTTTTGTTTGTGAATTATGTCTTTTTTTTGCTTACATTCTGTTTAAAAAGAAACATATTTTTAATATTTTCGGTTTGGTGTAATATATATTTCTTTACCTGGAGCCAATATCTTTTATTTGAAAAAACTACTTATTTTATTATCTGCAGATAAATTCTCTTAAACAAATAATATTATTTCAGATTATTATATAATTATTTTTCGAGGCTTGAATTAAATATTGTTTCGCAGAATCTATACGATACTATCAAAATAAAAATTTTGAAATTAAATTATTAATATTATATATGTATGTATAGTTTAAGCTGATTTTTCTTCTTATAATTATGTCTTATAATATACATGATTTATTCTTCGTATTCTTCAGCCGGTGGATGGTTGAATGGTTAAAGAGTTTATGATTCCCAGGCTGTTGTTCTTTCGGTTTGAATGTTAGTGTGGAGGTTTCTTTCTCTCTATGTTTTTTTTGTCTTTATTTTGAGATGATGAAGGAATGGGGTCCACTGTATAAACGAGTTTGTGGTGGTAAGACGTAGGTGATGCTATTCGCTCTGTCACTTGGTATACAAGTGCCCATCAGATTAACAATAAAAGAGTAACAGTTTTCTGCCATGTTATGGCCTTCAATCACACACAGGCTCCATTATTGAAACAAATTGTTCTGATTTTTTAATCAGTGATTTATAACAGACATAACTATTTTCATTTGATGTAATTGAAAATAAATAATTTGACAACAAAATATAATTGTTATTAGTTTGAACTGAATTTTCATGTTCTAGCTGATACTTTTAATCTACGATTTACTTTTTATGCAATAATTTACAAGGTAAACAAGAACAGTCTTGTTGTATTTAATGACAAAAAGGAACATCACCTACAGAGAATGAGACTCATTGTTTGTCCACGAAGTTTTCTTGATTTTTATCAGCAAAGGATCTTTTTTTGTTTTCTTTATAAAAAGACTTCACACGTATATTTGTTAAACAAGTATTTTATATGTATTTATACAGATGTTTAATTGCTGAAATGTATGAGTATTTAGGCTCATAAAAGAAATCATAATAAGATTTATAAATTTTTAATAATTATATATAAAGAAATACTCAAATGAAAATTTTAAATTTGTCTCGAAAAATTATTTACATAATTTTTTCACTACTGTTCAAAACCAATTTTTCAATTACGTTATATAAAAGCATATTTATATATAAACGAAACAACAATTTAAGAGACTTATTCGTCTCTATTGATAAATGATATTTTCAAAATATTAAAACTTTAAATATTAAGAAATACTGAATTGTTAATACAAAAACTATGTTTCATTACAATTATAGAACATGAAAATCTTTGCAATTTAAACGTAAATTGCAGAAAATAAAAATAAACAGAGAATACTTTTTATTTTGTACTGTATTACAAATTTATAAAAGGGGAAATAAAATAAATTCATGCTAATTAAAAAAGTTTTTAAAAGATAGTAACAAGAACTATTCGAAGAAGTATATCCAATTAAAAAATATCTCCGCTTATATATATATATATATATATATATATATATATATATATATATATATATATAGTTATGGACTCAAGATTAATATATATATATATATTAATCTTGAGTCCATAACTTAAGGATAATGCAAGTTCAGGCAAAGAAAGTAAAGAAAGAGACAGAAGCAAAACAAAAACGAGCTATTTGTAAAGTTTATTTATTAAACAAAACGTAAAGAGAAAAAAATGCTATATGTTTGGCATCATTAATAAAAATTGCGATTTTTACTCCCTGGAGCAAATTTTTAAAAAGAACCTACTTACGAAAATTAATATAACATGGTTGATATGATTGTTAATACATAGTATGGCTCCATAGTATAATACACATTATGGCTCCCAGACGATGCAATGCAGGCGGTACAATGCCTAGGCATGCTGAGTATCAAATTGTTATTTGATCTTGGGGAATTACACATCAAGCAATAGTTTTCGAACTTCCGGTAAACATGTGAGAGTGGTTGACGGGCTGCAATTCGTCGGGCAAGCATGTCTTAATCTATTGGATTCAAGTCTATTGAGTATGTTGGACAGTCCATATGGGTGATTTCCTCCGATTGAAAGCATTTGTCTATAATGTTTGCATGGTAAGGACGGGCGTTGTCATATATAAAGAAAAATTCAACACCCATTACGCATCGAAACAAACATATATGTTGTTCTAGAATGACATCTTGTTAAAGGTAATCTGTCAAGCTTACATTTTGAACATGCAGGTTAGCTATGGAACCCAGAATAATTCCTCTCCAAACGATCAATCCTGCATCTCCGTAACGGTGTCCTTTAGTGGTGTTCTCTTGGTGGTAACGGGTTCCTGGCCTTCTCTATATGGAAGTTCAGCGAGAATCAGACTGAAAGCTAAACCTGGACTTGTCGAAAAATATTACACAAGACCACTGTTGTGGTGTCCACAATGCATGCTCTCTACTCTAGGCTAACCGCAAGCATCAGTGAATAGCGGTAAGTGGAACACATCTGACCACCTTTGAGCATATAAACCAATGTGCCCTAAGCGTCTTTACATGGTCTGCTTTGAAACTGCCGTATGGGTAGCAGAAGATAGCTGACGAGACAGGTCTGATGCTGTGCTCCGTCTGTTTCTTTTGGTAGTAACTGCCAAATACCGGTCCCTACTTGGCGTTGGAACTGGGGGTGATCTGTGCTGTAACTTCTACTCACATTAACATCATATTGGAACTGTTGCTAAATCCCGGAGTTTGCACTCTGGGCGATTCCAAGCTCCTCGGATACTTCCAGCTGTATACGTCCACATTCCAGACGGCCGATAAATCTACCTCGTAAAACATCATCCAAATGTTTCCTTTGTGCCATAAATTTGCGGTTGCTGCACTAAAAAGTTTTTAAGGCGCTTGTGAACAATTTTACCGTGAACATTTGGATGATGGTTTTACGGTGAACTGCTGGTCACCGTAAAAGCAAGGGTAAAGTTGAAAAATCATGACCTTTATAAAGTAGTTAATCCGCGATCTGTCTTGATGCATGCCGTCATACAGCCACATAACTCACCACTTCAATATAAAATCATTCGACAATGATTTCATTTTGAATAATAAAATTGTGGTTTAGAAATCTGCAGACATTTCTCTTCGAAGAACTCCTTTTTTATTTTTAAAGAAATTATGTTTAAAAGAGGATTGAAAAGGGAATTTCATAAAAATAAAATATGAAAATTTTTAGATAAATATACCTTTGATAATATTAAAAAAATTAAAATGAGCTAAAAAGACAGATTTCACAATTTCCTTGCTGTAGTTATATTTTTATGCATGAATTTAATGTTTGTTTTTATTAAATAATATGAAACTTCCTTTGTAAACAATTTTTTATGTATTTTTAAAGTAGATTAAAAAGTCCTCAGTAATTGAAATATAATACAAGTAGAAAATTGTTCTTTGTTACTCAAATTGACTGAACTTACTGAAGAACAAATAAAATTCTTAAATGTATGCTAAATTTATCGGTCTTATTTGAATACCTGGTCAAAATACATTATTTGTTTTTCTTATGAAGAGAGAGATAGCAAAAAGTTCGAGAATAAAACACGGAAATATAGAGCCTGATAATTTTCACATTTTTTTTACATTTTGTGTGTGTTTATTTTTTTCAGCAAATAATATCCTAATAACATTTCAAGAATTGAAAGTTCTAGATAAAAATTTTATATTATAATAAATTAAAATTAAAATTATATTAAATTAAATTAAAAAATTGTATTCATATTTAATTTTAAATTTTATATTATTTATCGTTGGTATTTATATCTAAATATTCTAACAATGTTTAATTCTAACTAACAAATGTTTGTTAAATCTCATGAATGTAAATATTCTGTAGTATATTCTGTAGGTTAATGTTAACTTTATACTTCTTTTTCTCATATAACATTCATTCTAAGATCGATCTATTGTCAACCAAACCTAAAAGATTTGTTATTTATTCAAAGAAGATTTCGATCTTTTTTATGAGCCAAAACTCATCAATATATTAGACACAGAACATAAACAAATCTAAAAGTAACAATAAAAGAGGTTGCTCAAAATTGCCTAACAGAGATTGCGAACAAACATATAAAAATTTTTCTATATAATAAAAGAAGACAGGCAAGTCTGGCTCACCTTTCCCACCCATCGCTGGTTCAGCAGGAAGATCCCGTAAGGCACATTCAAATTTGAGGGTTAAAGACATGATCAAACGGCTGTCTCAATGTTAATGGGCATCTGAAAAGCATGACATTCGTATCTTGGCACCAGGTCTTTTCATGGTGTACAAAATGCAATCTGAATCCGGCTTTCCCCAATCACATACTGAATTGTTTGGGGTTCGCTCTGACGGATATTTGCGAAAGCCACTACTCATGCTCGACTTTGCTACGGTTCAGAGTGTCATAGTTTTGTGATCTATCTGCCGCTAGATTGCTGGAGGATTAGAAACAACAATAAAATTAAGAAAATTTTTAAACTTAAACAGTACTACAAATTTTGCGGAAAATATATTTTACATGCCCACACATTATACAATATATATATATATATATATATATATATATATATATATATACGTGTATAGTGTTTTCTCATATTTTGTAAAAATGATCAATTAGAAAACAAATAAAAACTATTTTATTTCTTATTTAATTTTAGGCGTAAAATGAATTATATTTGATGTTTAATATTGTTAAAAAATCATTCAGATCAATCAATACCCTTAAATAAACAAAAAAGTTTGCTTTGAAAAATAAGATTACTGAATAAATAAATGGATTATTTTGATTATATGAAATTAAAAAGAATTAAAAAGAATAAATGCATCGTAATTGTTCGTAAAATGTATATATATATATAATAATTTTAAATTTAAACAGTACCACAAATTTTGCGGAATATATATATATTTATATATTTTAATTTTCTGGAATATGTTTCCAAATAAACCTTGAATATCAATATCATATATATTAATATTCCAGGTTTATTTGGAAACATATTCCCGAAAATTGGTAGTGTTGCTAATAGATAATTTTTACAGATGCTAATTTTAATACCAAAAATAGGAAAACACATACATATATCCATGCACATTGCTCTCTCGTAATGAATCAAGAGAGCGGTTTTTTGCAACTTCGATTTTTCCTTCAAACTTTCCTTAGTTTTACCTTTCTCTTCAGCAGTCTCAAGTCTATATGTAGTCTGTATCAAGTCTAATAAGTTAGAAAAAGCATTGGTTTGAAAAGTCTATGTGATAAATTAAAGAAATGTGCATACATACTGGTTTCGGATAAGAGTTAAAAATTATATTTTTGCAATTAAGTATGACATGTGCTTTTAGATATAGTTCAATGGGACAGTTTTCTACAAGCTCTTTTTGAGGGATGAAACTAAATTCTACATATCAATATTTATAACTTTAAGAACTAGACTAATGATATGCTGCAGGAAATTTAATGCAAAATAATGCATATATGAATGGGATTCTTTATCTTTGTGAGTCTATGAACAATCCATGCTTGCTAAGGAGACAATAACTCTTAAAGTGCCTAGACATGTCGAGAAAATATTTTGAAGGTTCAGTTCATAAATTCTGAGAATATTAATTGTAAATTCATAAATATGCACAATCAGGGGATTTAATTTCCTTAGAGATTTTGCAAAGCAATTCAAAAAATTCTAAATACAATTAGTGAATGTCTGCAACTTTATCAATAATAATGTATTAATCAGCTTTAAGTTGAATATCTTACATCAGTTTTGCTGAAAATGTTAATGGTTTAGAACGGGGCACTTTGATGTGATTTAAAAATGGTTCCTACTGAAATTTTCTAAAAGCCAGGGCAGTTATATATATTTGATAATTAATGCAATTTATGAATTAAAATTTAACTGTTAGAATAATGCGTGAAAAATTTTTATAAGCACTTCCACCATCTAAGATTTGCACATTCATATATACAGTGTGAACAGAACTCCTTACAAAAACTTGGAGCGTTGATAAAGATTATTGTTAGAAAACCCTAAATATTATGGGAAAGTATTTTTAGAAATCGATCAATGGTGTTCTACGGAAAACTCTGATGTTTAATTTTGCAGGAAAAGAAATCCAAACAGATACAAACAAAATTATTAAATTTTCACTTGGTACTTAAGACATCAGAGACTGTGAGAAAGAAAAACCTCTGCATCCACGATACAAGATACAAGAATAATATCTACTTAAATCTTAAGAACAATAAACAGGCGTTTGTCAGTGCCATCTGAACATCTTGATGTATGGTTTAGAGCATACTTAAAGAGTGGTGCAAGTTATTCTCGAACTGTACCTTTGAATTAATAGATTTAGAATACTCCCGCTTCATTAAATGCTTCATATTTTTAAATAACGATCAATTGACGAGGTCAAACCCAATCTGGCACCATCAAATCCACTTTCACGGCACTTCCGCGGAAGGTCTTAGGACATCACATATTAATATAAACACATCAACAACTCATGGATCTCCAACAACTCAGTGAAGGTAAAAACGCGGTCAGCCTCTAGATCACTGCACTTGGTGAATGATGCTTCACTTTGCTGATCTGAAGAGGAAGCGGCGTGAGGCTACTGATCCACTGGAGTTTGTTTTTTGCATAGCGCAAAACAATGACTTACATTCTTTTTGTCATCAGAAAATTGGACTATTACTTGTGAAACATCGTATTTGCAGAGAGATTTCTACACCGATATCTGGTCGAAATGCAATTTTCCACTTCAATTGCATTTGCATTTAATGAAATAATCTTTTCATTTCAAGAGTGTTTGATACTACAGTACTCACATGTAGACCTTGGATAACCCACACGAAAAATAACCGTGAAACGCACTGCTATTCTTAAATGTTAATGCGTGGAATGTTATCGGGAGGAGCAGTTAGATAGGTCACACAGTTTACTATTTTTTGACTGATCTGTCTTAAGTATTTCTTTTTGACTTCAAGAAAAACTTTTTAGAAAAATTAAGGAAGTTCTCCATATGTGATTTTAAAGTGGTATAAGATAACATAATATTACACAAGTTTGTACGTGAGCATTTGGATTAATTATTGTGAAAAAAATAGTTTGAGTTTGACTGCCTTTTCATAGTTTGGCCTTTCAGTAAATCTGATTTATATTCTCTTTGGCATTTTTTCTGTGGTACCATGAAGATAACTATGAATATTATGATTTCAGAAATGCTACATATCTTCCAAAATGTCAAGTATGTATCGTGCTTACGTCCAAGTTAAAAAAGACAATTTCGAATATCTCCATTAATATATGTATACCATCCAATGCTCATTTTTGTTGTGTAAACGTTTTACTTTAAATTCTTTGCTGAGATCTTATGTCTTTAGGAAGTAACGGATGTTTCTGACATGTTTTACAGTGTAGTTACTTTTCCTAACTATGTTATTCTGTATTTACTTTCCACATGTTTGAACAGAGATTAATCTTTGCACATTCACACGAAGAAATAGAGTGGCGATATAAATAACAAGAACAGGAAATGGCAAAATATTATTATTTATAAAAGCTAATGATGAGAGCTTGGCTTATCTATAGATTGCCGAAAGTTTTAGGAGAGCATCTGTAAATGGTATGGGCCTAAGTATATGACATAAATTTTCTTAATACGTCTTTGAAAATAATTAAAAATATTTCAAGCAGCAATATTTCATCAGAACAATAATTGTTGTAATCCATAAAAACTCAAATGGAATATGAATTATGATTTAAATTAATTGAACTTCAAATGAATGTAATGATTCAAAGCATAATTGATCCATCTAATAATGAAATACAATTTAAATATAAATTATATGAGCGGAATTCTTGTGATACAAATACTTGTGATATACAAAAATATTTGTGATATTATTTCTAATAATAAATTTTAAATTACCCTAAATGAATTTTTAATGAAACAAAATAACTTAAATTCTAACTTATGTTTCTTTTAATCCGTGACCTAGTCTTTGTTACAATAAAAGAGAAAAATGATGATTATGAAACATAGTTACACTAAATGAACGATTATGGAAACATTTTTAATTATATCGAAATTAAATTGAAGTTCCCTAATTTGGGAAACTGACTCTTTTGTAGAAAGCCATCATTTTTTTTAGATTTTATGAATAAATTTATTAGTTTTTAATAATATCGCTCAGAATCATGGAAGAATTCAAATAATGCTTTCGTACAAGAATAGTGTTTTCATAGCTCTAGAAAATAAATTTAAATGGAAGTTTCTTTAGAGCAGTTTTAATTAACATTTGTTGAAGCTAATGACATTTTTAGCGGGCATAAGGAAAATTTGTTTATTTTAATACATGGAGGCTCAGAGTATTAATAAAGTGAGTTGTTATATTAGAAGAATTGATTTACATTGAACTGGTTGAAGATATCTTATCAGGAAAGAAAATAAAATAAAAATAGATAACGTTTTTTTGAGTATTTCCTATTGTAAAATATAAAAGGTTGAAATCAACAAAAAATGCAAAGAATCTAAAACAAGATATGTAACAATATAAAGGAATTTCGGAAAAAAAATTAGAAAAAGAAAGAAAATCATTGGAAAAAATTTAGAAAAAAAAGAAAATCATTGGAAAAAATTTAGAAAAAGAAAGAAAATCATTGGAAAAAGATATCTATTCTTTTTTCATACTAATACTATTAATAAAAAAATGTGTTTTAGATACTTCAAGAATTATTACTAAATTAATGAACGAGTAAAAGGAAATAAACAACCAAACTATTAAAAACATATTTTAGAATAACATGTATTTAGATAATAAACTGCAAAATAATGAAGTAAGCGGATAAAAAGATTTAAATCTTAACATTTTTATCATAATAAAAATTATTTCCAATACATTTGAAACTGACTAGCATTAAATATATATATAAATAAATTTATTTAAAATAATCAGACACAAGAAGAAAAGTAATTCATAAAATAGGATGAATGTAAATATTTTATAATTTAACACTGGTTTTTCAAATTAAAAAAATTATAATAAATAAACATTGATTGATAGATTGGTCAATTAATTAATAATTACTCATCAATGTATTTTTTCTTTCCAAAAATTCTAAAGCTTATCAGATCAGTTCGAAAAATATATCAATTAATAATCAATCTCGTTAACATACCTCTGTTCCACTTATGTTTATTGAAATGATCCACCTACGAAACATTAGAACATTCATGAAGTTTTATGAAAAAAAGAGGTTAACGAAGTTTTGGAACAAAGAATACCAAGTCCTAAGTCTCGTTTTGATGATTAAAATAAGAAAAGTAAGAAGATTAATTTTAAGAAAGATTTCTAAGAAACTATCAGAAATTTAGTTTCTTTCATGAAATTGAATACTTGTCCAGTACCTTATTTTCTTTCTTCACTTATTTGGAATTAATTTTTTAATGTATAGTTTAAACATTCTGCAATAATGCAATTTTGAAAGGAAATTTATCTGTAATTCTGTGGTTTTTTTTATCGGTATACAAATTAAGAACCGTAGTTTAAAATATCATAAATTAATGCCTTATTAAAAAATATGTTAAAAAAACTTTTAATCTAAACAAGCTACTGTAGCAATTTAAGTCGTAGTAATGGAAATGAGTAAATTTTTTGGCATTTTTTTTAAATTTATATATTTTCTACAGAATAAAAAATAAAATTTGACTGTAAAAATATTTAATTCTGAGTCACTGAATCATGCAAATGACAATTATATGAGATTAATAATCATTTAAAAACTTTTACTAAAAATTCTGCAAAGTTTATACATTAACATTGCTGTAATATTCAGTAATAGGAAGCAAATTTTATTTAAACACTGGTATGCAAAAATTGGGGATGTGATGCTTTTTTCTAATTTAATGTCTTCAAAAAGTATTTTAAATCAAACAAATAATAATATAGGACCCTAAAATGACCAAAATAAATAAAATCAAAAACATATTTTCAAAGAATAAGAAGGAAATTTTAATAAATTTAAATTCAAGTGCAATTGAAAAAAAGAACGAAATACCTATGTGGCAAATGATTAGAAAAAGAAAATTGAAATTTTATTATAGTATATGATTACCTTTAATTGGTATTCAGTGCTTACAGCGTGTCTATACTGAATATAAGTTTGTGCGGCCAAAGAAATTTGATTATGAAAAGTTTTTAAAATATTAATCTAAGCCAAAATTCATAAATTGTTTTGGTTATGAAGTAAAAAATAAAATAGATCTATTCGGAAACACCCGAAATTAAGATATTTTTGAAAATAGTTTTTCCCTTCGAAAAAACTTTGTAAGAATCACTTTGTAAGATTTTTAAAAAGCATGATTATGAAATGTATTTATGACTCAAAGCGAAGAAAATAATAATTTAGTAAGTTTCAGAAAATTTACCACATATAATGTTTGGTATGTGTCATGATTTATGGTAAGAATTAAAAAAAAATAATTACTGAACATACATTTGCCTTATTTATTTAGAAACATACAAAATATCTTTACGTACACATGACAAACATGTTACAAAATAGCATCATACTTGACAGGGCGTAATTCTTCTACTGTTTGATGCTGCGAGAGATTAAAGTAGTGGGAAAAATT